>JASVER010000026.1:8021993-8557398 GCA_030449065.1 Oceanodroma leucorhoa | reverse complement strand
GGTGCGGGGCCGGCGGCGGCGGCAGAGGGGATCCCCGGCGCCGGCGGGGGAGCGGCGGCCGCCAAGGGGAGCTGCGGCGGCGGCGGCGGCTGCTGCTGTTGCCCGGACATCCCGGCTCCGGCCTCCTCCTCCGCCGCCACCTCCCGCGGTCGCGACTGTCACCGGACGGGCCCGGGGCGGAGCGACGGGCAGGCCCGGGCGCTGCGGAGCGAGGCGGCCGCCGGCGGCTCTGGCCGGCGGGTCACCCCCAACCGGAGCGTCTCGGAAGGGGGCGGGGTGAGGGGGGGGCGATGACGACGGCGGCGGCCCGCGGGGCTGCCCGATGGGAGCGGGGGGCGTCGCGGGGTGCGACGGCGCCGGGCCGGGCCGGGCCGAGGGAGGCGCGGGCGGAGGGAGCGAGTGAGGCGGGGAGAGCAGCGGAGCCGCGCGCCGGGCGGAAGCGAGGCGGGCGGAGAGCGCGCGCCAGGCGCCGCGGCAGGGCTGGCTCCCCGCCTCCCGGCTGGCTCGCGCGCGCGCGCGCTCTGTCCAGCCCGGGCGCGAGGCGCCGCCGTGCGTCCCCGAGTCAGCTGAGCCCGGGTCCCTGCCCCGCCCGCCCCCTCCCTCCCTCCTCCCGCGCTCGCGACGGCGCGAGGGCGGGGAGAGGGGGCGGAGCCTCCGCCCGTCGGCGGGCGCGAGGCTGGGCGGTTGGGCGGGAGGCGCACGCCGAGGCGCGAGGGCGGTGGCGGCGGGTGGGCGGTGAAGCGCTGAGGAAAGGCGGGGGGGGGGAGGCGTCGCGGCGACGGCGGCGGCAGCAGCAGCAGCTTGTGCCGCCATGGGTGATGACGGGTGGAGAAAATAGATGGCGACAGGCCGGTCTCGCGCCCGGGGTGGCTGCCTCTTGTCGGGCCCGGCCCATCTCTGTTGCCTGCCCTCGCGTCTGGCCCCGCGAGGGGAGGGGGCCAAGGGGAAGTGCCACCGGGAGCAGCGCAGGGCGGCCCGCAGGAGACGGGAAAGCTTGGGAATGTGTCGGCTGACGAGGACGGGAGGAGCAGAACAGTGTTCTTGGGGGGTTTGTTCGGGTTTTTTTTTCCCTCCTTTGGTTTGTGCTTTGAGGGATATTTTTGCCTATACTTAATGTCATTGATTAATAAGCGGTTGCCTGCACTGATATTTTCACGTGACAGCAGCGAAAGAGAAGCATCTACAGACAGGCAGGCATGACTTTGAAAACATCAGAAGAAGGAAGGGGATTTTACAGGCAGGTCTAGAACCTGAAATGTTGGGCACTTCACAAACCATTTCCAGCTGCCAGCGTGCTGGAGAACAAGTACAGAAGCAGGAAATAGAGGAGGTTAATGATGCTTCACCTGTGTGAAATGGCTGGTGAGGTAATGCAGGTGTGACACTCACAAAGGCTTGTAAGAAGCTAAACATTTCTCACCTATAGTCACCAAAATATCCTGTCACATGAGACCGCTCCATGATGTCTAGTAGCATCTATGGCTGGACAAAATGCAATTATCTAAAAATGCCCTATCAAAAGGAGCTGCGAACTATACAAGTAGAAATGCCTAGAATGGACGTCAAAACACATGCTGAATCATGCCCGAGGGTCAGTTACCTTGGCACTGGTACGCTATCTCCCACTAGATCTAAGTTTGCTTTCTACTATCTAGAAGTTGTGAACCATGAAGCTTGGTAGTTTAGAGTTAAATTTAAAAAAAGGGGGATATATGTGTTATGTTCATAAGTGTAGATGTGTCTTAACTCTTTTTCTGAATTTCAGTACATTTTTCACCACAGCTACTTCCTGGGTCGTGGCTCACTTAGCATTCGTGCAAAAATATTTCATGTCACCCATTTTGAGATTGCCACCATCAACTTCCTGTTTCTTGTACAGTAAGACAGGAGAGCAGGTGTTTCCGAGCTTAATTCTTGACATTATTCTCTACCCTGATTGCTTTTATCCTGTCATGTACCACCTTCCTAGGATAAATAATCCAAATCTATCAAAACATTGTTTTTTATAAAAGCCTTTTCCCCTAAACATGCCCGCAGACAGACTCATCCGCATCGCTTTTTCTGAGGCAGGATATACCATAGACTACGCCGGAGGAGAAAATAAATTCCTTTATGTAGAGGTATTTTAATACTCGGTATTAACCAGTATGTTATTTATTCCTCCCGTGTTCTATTAGCTTATTTGTTTTCTGACTACAGCTTCGTAAGGATTAGAGAGAGCACACAGATATTTACAGAAATGCCCAGTTTCTGCTTTTCAGTTGACGTAAATGAATTGGAACTTCTCAAATTTAGAAGTGGTACTCATGTTCCTCTCTAACATGCATTATTTTGCATTTTCAATATTGAACTTAATTCACCGTTACATGATCCATTCTATTTCTTTAGGACTTCCTCATCATCACAGTCCCCTCTTCTCTTGGTTAACTGAAATAATTGTGACAGCTGCGAATTTTACTGTCTCACAATACAGTCCTCTTTCCAGATCAGTGGTAAATACAGCAACAATATGAGACTTGCTACAGAGCCCTGAAGCAGCCGGTCGTTAACCTTCCACCATCACAGACACTCGCTGTTGAATTCTCCTCTTTGTTTTCCATCTCCAGTTTTTGAGCCATGATAGTACTTTCCTTCTTGCCCAGTGATTAACTTCGCTGCTTGAATCATCTCTGGCTTAGGGATTTAATCAAAGGCCTTTTGAAACACTGTAAAACGTCAACTAGTCCACCAAAATATCTTTGGTTTTCCTGTGTTTTTTTTTTTTTGACACTTTCAAAGAATTTCAGTAGATGGATGAGCCAGAAATTATTTTGCTTTGCAGAAAAGCCTAGTTAGGCCTAATTTCATATGCAGACATTTCTTCTGTATGCTTGTTTTTTATTTATGTTTACTTTTAGTGACCATTTCAACCAAATAAAATGCAATCCAAGCATTCCAGCAACCGAGGGTATTTGTTTGGCCTCCTGTTGAACATATCAACAGGGTGTCAACATGTTGGACACGATTTTTAATGTGAGTGCAGGTGATCAGTTCCCACTGTCACTCCATGACCCAGGCCCTCCAGGCAGACGTGCTGCACGGGCATCAGCTCACTGTCGGTAGACCCATCGGCTCTCCTCGGGGAACCCAGAGCCGGAGGAGAGAGCAGCCCCTGACTGTCACCCTCCAGGCAGCATTGGTAAAAAAAAAAGCCCTCCCGACTGCACAAGCACATCCTCTTCTCACAACGGCGCATTCTGCATGGCCTCAACGTTGCTGRGGTTAATTTAACTCCTGGATCTCTGTGTTTTCATTAGGAGTGGGTAAGAGGGCTATGCCCATCTGTGCCAGTGATGCCGATAGCATTCTGGCTGTCAAAAAACAGAGGCAGGATTCTCCTTGGGAGTCTATTTCTGTGCGCGTCCTTCGTTGTCCCTGTAGGACCGAGCCTCCTAGTCACACATGAACTTAGTACGTGTGGTACGGCTGCCAGCCTGACAAATTTCCAGCCACTTTCTCTCTGAAATCTAATATCTCCTGTTTGTAGTGACGGTAACTGTTTGCTGTTCTTTGTTTAGTATTTCTCCTGGTTAAGTTTTTCCAATGCATGGTTTCTTTGTAACTGTTTTGGAATTAATTTTCCTTGCTTCTAGAAGCTGCTTGGAAATCAGCAGTGTGTTATTTATTGTTGTACCTACTGTGCTGGATTACTGGTCCTAATAAGAAAAGAAAACCACTAAGAAGTAGGCTATGATATTTTAACAGTGTTAAGGATAGATCTCTTCAAACTACCTGGAGGATTTTTTTGCTGAGCCCTTTGCTATTTGGACTATTTTTTTCCCTGCTAATTTAATTGTTCATATATAGGATAGGCTTGATGAACTGACAAATGAAAGACTCGCCAAAATGAATCACGTATGAATTACAGGCCATCATCAGCTATTAACTTGGTTGAATCAAATGGTAATCAAGTTGCAATTTACAGTATTACTATATTGCTGCTCACACATAACACGGTGCTTCTGCTTTTATAAAACTGAGCAATCCGCTAATAGAAATAATTTTGCTGTGTGACTCAACTATACCTGTGCCTATCTTAGACCAAGAGTGATTAGAAATATCTCGTTTGCCAATGCTTCAGCTGTGGTATTTTTTTATATATGCGTGTGTGTGTATATAAAAATACGTATGAAGAACAATGTATAGGGAGAGATATAGATATATGTCTATTTAGTTTTGGTACTTGAACACCAGCATATATACACAGCGGGAGCAGGCTTGTTCTCTATTCTGTTCTTACCTTTCTGGTATGTACATGGGCACTGTGATCTATGGGGACCCCAAGTGTTRCAGAAGTATGATCCACTCTTTGTACAAAATCTCACCAAATTTAATCTCTATAGTCCCATTTCTTTGAATTTCTTTGCATTTTGTTAATGAGTTTAAAGTTTATTCATACTTAACTTCGTGCTTTTCTTCCAAAGTTATTATTCATAGGTCTTTACCATATCCTCTTTCCACACTGAAAAAGAATTATTTTTGATAATTTTCTGCTGCATAGGGTGGTGGTTTTTTGCCCAGTATTAAAAGGCAGTTTAAGGAGAACTGAAAATCTGTTCATTGGGATAGATCATAAATAGAAGATTTTATAGTCTCTGCTGTCTGGGCTACTGTACAAGCATCATATTCTAATTAAAATGTCAAAATGAGCACAGAAATAAAATGCCCTCCAAGCTGAATAGAATGTGCTTTATTCACCAGACAAATTTATGCGGGGGCAGGATAGAAAATACGATGAGACACATTGGTTTATTCCTTTTGTGAAAACAGATATCAAACCATAACGCTATTAGAGAAGTGATTCTCAGCTAGCGGGTCAAGATCCATTTCTGAGTCATCATGAATTTCTGCCGAGGGTGGAAGCAAGTTGGCATGATTTAAATGTTGAAATATAAGAAAAACCATTGAAGACTGACTGAAAAAAAATCACAGCGGCCAGAATTTCTACAGTAAAAGAATTTGTTTCGCCAGATCAGCCTGGACTAAAAAATCCCTTTGCGGCATGTAACCAGGTGAAGTGAGGTTGAAGGACAGAAAAAGACGAAATGAAAGAAGAGAGCTAATCATCCAGCCTCCTTGGACTAACGGACTGAAGCACGCTGCGCTCCTTTTCCCCTTGCCCTGGCTGGGTGCATCAGCAGCCTGACTCCTGCAAGTGGCTGGAAGAGTTCCAGTACCCTTTTAACTAACAAGGGGCAGGTGGGTCACAAAACTGCCCAGTCTGGAAACCGCTGTGTGGCCGGGCACCATAGGACATCCCCTAGATGATGTTTGGAATGGACATTTACAAGTTACGGGCTTTCGGTAAACATTTTAAAGTTCCCCTGGCAAACCAGGCAGCGTTTTGTTTCCAGCCCGTGCGTTGGTAGGGTGCCCATTACCATAGATGAGCAGACTCAAAGAGTGCAGGCTTTCAGAAACACATGGGATGTGTCAAGCTGACCCACTTCTTGAAAGCCAGGCTAGGCCTTTGTGAAATGTCCCGTGCTTGTTAGATGTTAGGATGTCAAGAATGTTTAAGTCTCCACTGACGGGATAATTATTGTTATGGTGTTTATAGAGGTGGGAGGGCCCTAAGGGAAAGGAGGCCAAAAAGGAGAATCAGGAAGTGAGATGAGTAAGGCCCCAGGAATTGCACGCAGATGGAGTTTCGTGGTGCTTTTTTCTTGAGCTCACTTGGCTCTTCAGTAAAATAGATGTTTACATATGAGGAGCTATTTTTTTCCTCTCTGCATCTCTCACACCTACAAATTCAAATGTTCCACATGCTAATCTTAGTGGCAGAAATCGATTTTAAATGCACTTTAGGAACGTGAAACTGTCAGGTGAAAACACTCAGTTTTAATAATTTTTAGTTATTGTAGCTGCTCCCAGTCCTAATGCCAATCTGTAGTTTGCCTCCTTCAAATCTGTTCCAGGGAAACAAGTTAGCATGAAATCCTGAATATCTGCTGAAATCTGAAATCCTGAAAATCTGCTGCCCTTGTTAGATAGTAGTATTTTAGTGTACAGGACTGATCATTATGTTAGAAATTATGGAATATATTAAATATACCAGAAGCCTGTAGGATGTACAGACAGTTGCCTCCTTTTATTTTAAGAGTACAAAAACATGCATCTACAAAGCACACTGTCTGACAAAATGCAAAATATTTTTCTAACTTCGTTCAGTCATGGTAACCTTGGAGAATACTTGCGTGACAGAGTGATTAAAATATTTCAAACAAGGTCATGATTTTGCAGGTGATTGTTTTTAAGATTAACTTGCCATTATATATGCTGTCATGATTGCAATGTATATGCTCGGAAGCTTGGAGGAAAAGTAGCTTCCTGTTCTAGTACATATTATTATTATTATGATTGGCAATTATTGTTGTTTGCCAAGCCACGCCTATGCTAACCTCTGTCATCAACAATATTGTTTAATCAGCTTAAAAATGACTGAATCTTATCTACTTGCCAACTTCTTTTAACCTACCTTATGAACTTACCTGTGTGAGGATGCTATAGAGTATGCTATGAAAATCTTCACTATAAAGCCGCAGTATGGTCACTGATTTGTTACCGCTGCATGGTACTGCCCCTCTTGGAAGTGTCTTAATAATAGAGTCGGTTTTCCTTTCTAGGAATCAAAATGCTGAGAAAGACTGAGAGGTTATCTGACGTCCTCTCCCCTCCACGGCTATCCCATGAGCATTCCTGACAGGCACTTGCTTAAATTCTTCTTAAAACCTCCTGCGACTGATATGCTAACAGGTTTCTCTTGTGTTTTGAGTAGTAACAATGTAAGGGAATGCTTGAGTGGTTTGAAAATATATATTTAATTTGGGTAGTCTGAAAACTAAATGAAATGCAAGCATTTCTGTTGCTTTAAAATTTTTTTCAACAGTGCTTTTTGAAACATAAAATTTAAGTTTTGATTCAAATATGCATTGCCACAGTAAGTGTTCAAAACTCATGAGTCAATGCCCACCCACAAATGAAGTTGTCTTAAAAGCCCATTTTCTTAAAAATAAGACATACAGAGAGGATGGGTAGGTGGTTGGTTATTTGCCATCTGTTTTCTGAGCTTTTAGGAGACCTTCCTCTCATATTTACAAGATTTTGCTATACAGAAGAATTAGAAACTTGCTTAAAAATATAA
The DNA here is from genome assembly GCA_030449065.1 of Oceanodroma leucorhoa. Taxonomy (NCBI): domain Eukaryota; kingdom Metazoa; phylum Chordata; class Aves; order Procellariiformes; genus Oceanodroma; species Oceanodroma leucorhoa. The sequence goes on along the minus strand of JASVER010000026.1, from coordinate 8,550,215 downwards.
AAAACTGGGATTCTTACTGCAGTCCCTTGACTTTGGCAGCTGAAAAAAGTATTGAAGGGTTTGTAATGAAATAATGAAAATCAGCGACACCTAATTTGACCTGACAGCATTCTTCTCCATGTTACAGCTTTGTAGAGGAACAAACAGTAATCTGTATATATGGATCCCCTCATATTTAATGTATTTGGTATATTTTGGGAAAGGTTGAGGAAAAGTGTGGAGTGCAAATCTTTTCCATCTCAAAAAGCTCTCCATTGTATATTGCTAACTTCAGTTCACTTTTCTGTTTCTTAAGGTAATTAATGTATAATAACGCTTGTTAATAGGCAAATGCTGTCGGTACTCCCAGGACCTAGTAGGTTAAGCCTCATGGTACAGAGGAATTTATTTTTAAACATAAAGATTGCAGGAAACTAACAATTCAGTGTTGTCATGGATTTGTCACACTTGGCTAGTTCTTGGTAATTAAAGGAAGGTTTTGATAAACAAGTAGTTTGCTTAATTTTAATGGTCTGTGGTTAGGAGTTCTAGGATAAACTTGCTTGTTAGAGACTCCTTATTTCTTCTAGTGAATATGTTATGTCGTTGTGTTAGAGACTCCTTATTTCTTCTAGTGAATATGTTATGTTATTGACGTGTATGGGAAATTTAAATCTATGCCATTTTAGACAGTATAATTTGTGGGGGTTTTGTTTGCTTTTAGTGGTTTCTTTTAGTACATATTTGGCTTCTGGAGACAGCATATTGTTCAAAGCATGCTTTTGCTCTCCAAAGCCTCTGCCTGCAGCATGAATTCCTTTATTTGATGCAATTCAGCACAAGGGTCTTCACCTGGCCCCTGTGGGTCCCGTGTGAGCTGTTAGGTGCCGCCAAGCAGCCTCCTGACACGCCTGGTCGGCACAAAGCCAGGCTGCCTGGGCAGCCCGGCCTGGCACACGGGTGGCCCAGCAGGAAGAGCAGCAGTGGGTATGCGCTGGCTCGCCATCCCACTTCCCTGCCTGAGCTTTGTGTCTGAGCAAGGAGAACAGGAGGTAACGCTGGCAAAATGCTGAAGAGGTGGGACCAAAAGCTGCTGAAGATGCGGTGCAGCTGAAGTGAGGTGTGACTCAGTGACGTGTCATCCCTGGCTGTAGGAAGAGGTGAGACAGAGCTTGGGCAAGAGGAAATACACTTGCAAAATTAAACACTTCATAGGAAAAATAGCCTCTTCACCTCAGTTACTGACATCTCAATTTTCACCGCTAATCCAGGAATTGCTGTACGTAGTATGAGACATTAATGCTGGCCCTAATTCTGTTGACTGCCCCTCATCTCTAGGATAAGATTTGACCTTTTGCAGACTTGCTACTTCTTTGCAGCATTTTCTCTCTACCCTCCAAACCTCAGTCTGTTTTCTGCACTGAACTTTCCTGTTCTGTATCCTTTCATCTCTTCTTATGCAGAAGTAAAATTTCCTTGTGGGCAGAGATGCTTATTTGTCTGTTATAATTTATCCACTGTATGGGAATCGTGTAGTTATATAAAGCAGTAATACTATTAATAGCAGAGAAGGCAGCAACTTCTCTTTCAAACTTCTAATACAAATTCTTTATCAATTTAAATGGAAGCACGATACATAATTAAAGTGGCACAGTCCTATGTACGAAGGAATATTGAATCACAGTGAAAAATGCAGGAAAAGGAAGTATTATGACCATGTCTACCCACAGAGAATATAAATGCAGCCACACAAATCTTTTAAATGTTCCTCGGTCAGGTGTGTGCTTACAGCTTGGTATTGGCTCAGGCAGGATTGATCTGAACTGGAAGACAAAACCAGCAAACATTGCTGGGGCAATAGTGCAGGAAAAGTTTAGGACATCCCCCCGCTGTAACAAGGAACTAATCATTTCTCGTTAATGAATGGCTGGTAATAAATGTGTGTGAAAGCAGTAGTTAAAAATCGGCCAGCAAGAAGTGCCAAGTGATGGTTAGCTGAGCTTATGCTTTCCGGCTCTGGCAACCAAGGGTTCTCTACGTTTCTGAAGAAATGAATGCTAACGATGACATACTCAGCAGCATCTTTTCAAGAGGTGGTACTGAAGATGGACGTCAACGCTGCCTGAAAGACAACTCTTCTTCCTTTTAATATGGGTCCTAAAAGCAGAGGAAGGTAGGAAGAGGAGGAAGGGTTGCATACAACTAGAATTAGCCTTGTATTTTATCAAAACCCTGTATAGTTTCTAAGCCTGTTCAAGAATGACATTTTACTTTAATTTTTAACTGGGAAGAAAGGACATACTGTACAGGTATAATATCTAGCCTCCAATGCTTAGTGCTTAAAAAGCATGGCAGGAAGGGGCCGGGTATCTACTACTTTTAGAACTGAATTTAAAGACGTTGTCAAATTAACAAGGCCTGAATTGTTATTCTGTGTATTTACTTATCATTAAGTGATATAACATTCTCTTCCACATCCTGAAGGTCACTACCACAGTATATTTATTTTGGCTTCTCAGTGATGTCGAACATCCAGTACTGTGCCTTTTACAAACACATACACGAAAAAAAAATTCACTAACTCATGCTCCTTCAGTGCTGCCAAGAACCTAGCAAAGTGTAACCAAGCTGCATATGGTTTGACTGTGGTAAAATGTCTGCACCCTGCCTACACTACAGGTGTAGCTCTACTGGAAGAAATATCCCAACTAGGTTTGAAGGGTTGGATAAAATCCTCCTGGGGGAACTTGAGTGCCTCGTAGAAGAGCTGTCCTCAGCTGGCTCCAGTTTGATTCCTCTATCTCATATCCTGTGCCTTAAATGAGAGTTACATTCATTGTTGTGGTGCATAATTCCGATCTACTTACATGTTTTCCTCCCACAATTATGAACCARTAAGGAAAACAATTTGACCAACAGTGCCGTAGTTACAAAATCAACAGATGCATGAGACAAATTCTTGAATTTTGCATTGCAAGCTGATACCCTTAAAATAAACATTAAAATATTAGGCACTGCACAGTTTTGCCTTTGTTTACTGGGGCTCAGATGATGGACAAAGCATCGACTCTCATACTGCAGAAATCTGACTAGCAGCTCCAAAACAAAAGTCCTAGTCCCGATCCTCCAATCTCACTTGTSCTAGTAGGGTTTTGAACTCCCTTGGATTCTCACTTGTAAGTCAAGCTTCACATTCGTGCATAGCTTATCAGGTATCAAAGCCAGGGCCCCGTATCTGAACGGGAATGGAGATGTTCGTTACTAAGGGGCACGCAACGGTTGAACTATGCAGTGTGTAACTGAGGAAATAAACATGAGGTAATAAAGAAAAGGCAAGCCAGTAGTAATCTGACTAATCCCCCCTTTTGGGGGGACTTTTTTGATATATAGTCGAAATCCAAATGTGATTTCAGAGATAAGATACACTGATTACTGTACAAGATTACTACAGTGTCATGATTATATGTGTTATGGAGTTGAAAGAACCTTTCCCATAGTTGATGCTATTTAAGAAAATGTATTTAGTACTAATTTGAATTTACTTTTTTAAGAGAAGATCATGCGTAAGAGTGAAACAGGAAACATCTTTTAAAATGAACTCATGCATCTCTAGCACAATTACTTGGCCATTGTGCTCGCATCTCTTTAGTGACTCCTCTACCTGATGATATGGAAGTCACTGCAAGACAGATTTAATCTGGYTGTCGGGTATTTTTTGAAGAGGCAGAGACTACAGGAAACTTTCCGAACTTGACAGACCTTCTGTGTGGAGTTCAGTGAACTCTCAGGCAGGACCGACAAGCAAGCGACACAGCGAGGCTTTCATCCYAAATTCAGGCAGTTCTTCCCTACCAAGTCCTGGGGCTGCTGCAGTTCAAGCAGCACCCCTGCCTGGCTGGACCGAGGGTGCACATAGTCACAGGCATAAGAAATGTTGCATTTATTCCCTCAGAGGCCACCTTAAGAAAACAAAAATCAGAACCATTGAGCAAAGTCTGCACTAATTGTACATGTTCCAAATAGGTCACAAACTTCTAGTTTAAAAGCTTGTYCCTATTACTGTTGTGCCTCTTTTAAACAGGCTGAGGAAAAGAAACATTGAGTGATCGTCTATTTTTGCCAGTTCTGTTAGAGGTTAAGAAGCACTTTGACAGGTGCTGGTCTTCAGGTTTTCACCTGGGGGGAAAAAAAAAAAAAAAGGAAAATTCAGTATGTAAGTCTACTACATCAGTGAAATTGTTGCTGTAAACAGGGACTATGAACTATATAGCACTTCATCTGCAGATCTCCATGTGCTTGCAAAAAGGAAGGGTTATTACCCTACTCCTACTGCTGGGAAAATGGTGGTGAAGAGGTGCAGTGACTTGGCCAGAAGTCACCCAGCTGGCCAGTGTCAAAACTGTGGATAAATCCCAGGACTAATTCTTTATCCCAGAAGCTGCCTCAAAATGAATAATACTTAGAATTGTGCAATGGAGTGTACTCTCGGGAACAGTGGCAGAACATGAGATGAAAATAGATATAACAAACTGAAATACTGGGAATTAATTAGATTTAAGACAAGAAAATAACCATGGAAGTATATGTGAGATTAAACATCATGTAGTAAAGAAACTTTGCTTTGGCAAGGCAAAATTTTTATTATTAAAACATGCTACATTTTCTAGATTGTGTCTCTATGTCATGTCTTTTTTTTTTTTTTTTTTTCCAAATGATTGGGAGTAGCAACAGTGACTACAGCCCTGAAAAGATAATTTCCGGAAACACAGCTTCTGGAAGTAGAATAGATATACGTTTGCAGACTTGGAATGCAACTGATGGTTTTGACCTGTGTGTGCTAGCTAATGAGTTCTGAATCTTGTTTTCTCAAGTTATTCCATGCTCTCACCAACAGAGCGTTCAGGTGGAAGTTAACCACTGCAGCAAGCGTTATGGTGTACAGCCCTCTTGATCTACGGGTGTCTCGGGGCATCYGCAATCCAGCTGGACATCCCTAGGCCCTTGTGTTTGGGCACTACCGTGTATACGTGCTCTTCAGCTCTTCGCTCTGCCTAGGCTGTGTGGCTGAGCACACAGTCCCCGGACTAATGGTTAATAGACTGATTTCCTGCAAGCTTATTTTGCAGCTCTGGTATTTTGAGTACTCTGAACTTCATWCATCCCCTCAGAAAATCAGTGGAAGCAGTCAGTCCTGAAGGAGTCAGCTCCTTCAGCCCTGGGCAGTAGAAGAAATGCACAGGTGAAGCTAAAGTAATTAACATCTACTTTCATTTGTCTATGTAATTTTTTTCCTCACTACTTGTCACCATTCGTTTCCATAAGCTTCTCTTGCAGATTCCTCTGAGTTCAGGCTACTGCACACAACTGCAAATTACAGACAGYCTCCGATATTCATCCTGTTTCTTCTGTTTTTCTTTCAAACAGCCCACAAGACTTTCTACTTGTCTCTTCAGGCCAGTCATACCTTTAAAATAACCTCATCAGGTGACTGAAATCCCTCAACATGGACTATGTTGCTTAGCTACCTCCAAGCTGAAGGTCAGGCTTAAAAACTRCTTTGCCCTGGGTTGCAGCCGTCTACCTTTTGGGTTCTGTGTGAACAGATCATTAAGGTTTAATAACACCTGGCCAGCCCTTCGCCAGGAGCCCTTGGGAACGCAGCCCAGCAGGAGGTTGTACGCCAAGAGCAGAGTCACTCAAAGCAGAGTTTACGTCACAGGCACGCAGGTGTGAAGATGCGAATATTGAACGGGCTGGGAYGGATTCCTCAAATCATTGCACGTGTTATCCCAGGGTATGGGGCCAGCTCCCCCACTGACCCTTCCCCACAGCAGCATCGTCATGAGGCGCGAGTCGTTAAGTCTCCCAGGGCGATGCTCCCCTGCCCTGTSCTGCAGCAGGCAGACCAGTCCCTCTCAGAGGCAGCGGGACGGCCCCGCAGCGAGCCTGGGGGCTGCGRGGTTACCTGGCTGGAAGAGGGCTGGTTGCTGCCCACGTCTCGCTCGGGCAGCAGGCTCTCCCCTTGCAGGAGTGCCAGGGATCCCGCTCCAGTGCGCGCGTTCCCCAGGACGCCAGATGAATTATGGATGAGTCAGCCAGAATTTTTCCACACGCTTCCGCTGCTGCACAGCGCTCATCGCCAACTGAGCTGTGGTTTTCAACCGCTGTCTGGGCTGGTTCTAACATTAAAAAAAAAAAAGAGAAAATTTATCTCTGTTTTCTGACAGAGCGCTCCGTGGCAGGGCACGGGGAATCCCGACGYTTGTGCGGTGTCAGGCCCCCACGTCCATAACGTTTTGCTGAATAGCCTAGCATGTGTTAGCAATCATTTGGTCCTTTCTGCCTGCTTTGCTCCTCTGTCCCTCCCACTAGCTGAGTGTATCGACAGAGTCAATTAGAAGAGACAGCAGCAATGCTGAAACTGATTTGAATTTCAACCAGGATGTGCTAGCAACTAGAGCTATGTACAGAGAGCTGAGGGCAGGCAGTTACCCAAGGACCTAGTGACTGCCCGTGTATGCTAAAAAGGCTTTTTTTTTTTTTTCAGTTCTTAGCTAGCTTCGGATTAATTTCTGTTTAGCAAATGTTGATTTCTTTTGCTCTTCTTTGAGCACATGAAATGTGTGTGGTCTTAATTTGTGATGCTAGCATCACGGAAAAGAAACAGTCCAGTTCKAGAAATATTTGCTAAGAGACAAAGCACAAAATCCTTCTACAACAGCATTTGATGAGTCCTCTCAGAAAGAGTGSAGCTTTTGTAAATGCTTGCAGTGATAAAGCAGCGCTGATGTCAAACTATACAGCATGGGAGACTAAGCATTAATTCAAGCCTTATTATAAATTTCTATTATCTGCATTCAAGTTGCATCTAGAATTCCCAATCAAGACAGGCTTCAGCTGKGCTAAACACTACATCCATAGAAATGACAGTCTGCGCTTTAAAGCACTTAGCGTCTAAATAGGCAAYGTGAAGTAAACTGGTGTGAAGTCAAAGAAATGAAAGACAGATCCCTCCTGGCTCTTTACCTAGACACCATCAGGAGGCTACTTGGCTGCATTCAGAGAAGGCTGAACTCTACATTTGTCTTCAGACAGCCTGAAAACTCACTGATTTCAATAGGAGAGAAGCAGAGGAGTATTCTTCCCTGAATACACGTTATGATCCCTGAATCCGGCCCTGAGGAGGAATTTGAAGATGGATGATTCATTGTTTTAGAGGCTAACGTGGCAGAGATGGCACAGGAAGGAATACAGGACAATCACACTTTTGGGAAGGCCATAACCAGCGTCTCCTGGAATTGCCCATAGCAGCAAGAGAGTCCTTGATTTGCACAATCCTCTCTTAAGAACTATTCAAATGCAGATGTCCCAGTCAGCCCTTTTGAGGTCTCTGAGCTCAGCTAGTTGCATTTGGCCCTATTTATGTAGCATATAATCTCAATTATTCATGCACACATTTCATGACACCTTTGCCATAGTAATTAAAAGGGCTCCTGTGGCTGTTAAGCCAGAATATGATCCAAGCACAATACTGTGATRAAGTTAATTGATCTTTACCCTGAACTACTCTATCCACCTTATTTCTAGCTCTCCCTTCCTGCCGTGGGATATGGCTATGTCTTTGTCCATAGGATGACAGAGCCACTTGCAGTCAAGAACGTGCACTGCCTACTGTTTGTCATCCGGTTCCCTCCCAGTTTTCTTTCCAATAAACTAAAGAGACTGATCGTGAGTCTCTTACCATAAAYGAGCTTTGCTTAGATATCATGTAACTCTTATTGCTCCTTTGTGATGCCTAAATTGTCAACATCATTTTTCTCAAGCGTGGGCACGAGAACAAGACACACTATTCCCTTAATGTTACCGTAATATCACCTCTTTACTCCTACGGGAGGTATTCTACATCCAGGGATCACATCAGCCTCCTTAGTCACCGCATTGTTCTGGCAGCTCCTGTGCTGTGGGTTGCCCACGTGATGAGGTTTGTCGCTAATTCTTGGAATCCTGTGATTCATTCAAAGCTGCCTGCGCTGCTGCAGGGAGCGCGGGCCCTCCTGCAAGTGAGAGAGGAGAAGTCGCTTTAAGAGTCACCTTTCATTTTTTGCCTCTTGACCACAKCAGCRTAGCACCCRCTGAGGTGGCCACMGGCAGTAAGGTGTGCAGCAGTTCCTCTGCAGACTGCTATTTAAACATTCCTGTTKKYCYWWKGRAAAAAAAAAAAATCCAAACATTTAGTCACGCAGTTAGTTACTGAACAAATTTCTGTATTGGTCTGAAACACGTCCACTTTGCCATGCTGCAAAGGCGCCGTAGCTCAAGGTTTCCTGCAGGACACAGTGATGAAGAGGAGAAGGCTCCATTCTTTAGAGATACAAGTATCTCTCTAAGTAAACAAACAGAGCTAAAAGGTGGGAATTAAAGAATAGTTGTCTATTTTCCTTTCAAAATGAACGTTCAGTGCTATGTTTAGAAACCTATGTAACAATGCAAGGCTTCTATATGCACATTTATTTACCCAGAAAATTTTATTCTACTATTTAAAGTTTAGACAAAAACAAATCAAAGGATTACAGAAGTAGTTGTGTTGTGTGTTACAGGTATTGTAGCACGATGGTGTAAGTCAACATAATATGCCTTTAGTTAGACAGATGAGTTTTTAATTAGCAGGTTTGAAGACAAAATGATTGTTCTCATTTCTCAAATGTTCCATCAGATTTTCTAGCTTAGATATATGTTGGATCTAAGAAAAATTGATTATGTTCATGCAGGGTATAAATATATTGCAAAAGACTAGAGTGTGCAATACTGCCCTGCTTTTAACTTTTCTTGTCTGAGATTACAGAGCCAGGGTCCACAAAATTAAAAAAATAACAATTAAAAGACAGTAGGTTGGCTGTTTAGCCCTGGGAACAAGTTGCTGAAATTTGGATTTAGCTCTGTGCCAACAGATAAAGCATGAAGGAAAAGAAAAAAGGAAGACACACACACACACACACACACACACACAAAATGCATCAATGTAAGGTCACTGCAAGCCAGAGTAGAGAGTGCCAAAAGTTTTCTGAGGGAACTTTGTTCAAAGGATAAAAAAATCCCTCACTTCATTTACAGCAATAAATCGAAATACAAAATACGGCATAGCTTACATATTTGTATTTTAATAATAGTGCTGGAAACTGAAACATATGTCAGTCTCAATACAAAATAGGCATAAACTCATCTCAATTCAGTACCTGCTTATCCCTGTCCTGTGGTTCTGGTACCAGAGCCAATATAATCAGGAAAAAAGTAACACATGCTCTGGGTCAGTTTGTAGGTTCTTCATCATGCCTAACTGTGACAATCTGGGGACTGTGCCTGTGTGTAATTTTTGTATTCTGATTTAAGGTAAGAAATTGCTGAGTTACCAAATGCCTCAGTGGAGCTGACCTATCAGGCCTATGTCACACAATTTCCGGAGAGGAGAAAGCAGAGAGTTACTAAAACTCAATTGCTCCCATTCAAAATGGGAGCAACTTTGGAACGTCAGATAGCTGGAGGCTGAATCAGTCCCGCCGAGTTTGCCTGATGGTCAGGAGTGAGGAATGGTAGAATTTTCTCGGGTGTGGAGCACGGACCAGCATCGAGCGTGGTGGATTCTTCAGTGATAATGCTGTCAAGCCCCTCTAACAGCTCTCCGACACCAAACGGGGCAGTCCTGCCTCCCCCGGGCTCTCCTCGTGTGACCCTGCGGCGGGATGCCTCACCTAGCTAATCCAGCAAAAATGCTGCTCACCTTCTTYGGCGGAGTTAGTTTTCCACTAGTTGAGGTCCCTTGAAATCCTCGCTGTGAGACAAGACGAGCTCCGGTGCCGCGGGGAGGGAAGCTGCAGAGGCGGAGTGGGATGGCCCCTTTTGGCAGCCAGCAATTACTGGGAGAGGTGAGGTGAGCTGTCAGCCCACCGCCGGCATGACAGGCTGGGGGTGCGCTCGGAGGCTCCGAACGCCTGAGCAGGGGAACAGGAACGACAATTGCCCTTTCATAGCACATCCGTTTAGCTGTGAGATCCAACYCGCAACTAAAGAAGTTTCCTGTGACTTGGAGGAGAGCAGAAGGCTTCAAAGTCTCCGACCCCAGCCCAAAGAAAGCTCAGAAGACTCAGGCAAGGAAAAACACGTAGATGCTGATGATTTTGCGCAGATCTGTATATTCCTTGAGCTGTGTCAGTAGGGCATGATCAGTGCTAGCCCTCCTCAAACGCATGTGCCCAATCGCTTCCACAACCATACGTCCATGAAGACATGCTCTGCACTCAGTAACTCAGAGTTACTTTATAGGAAGGGAGGGACAAAACCTGTGCTTGAGCTAATGGGGGGCATGGGGTAAAGGGAGGAGTAATTATGTTTMAGGAGCTTGTAGGACCCAGGCTGTAAAAGGTCTCATTTCCACAGAGGGGTAACAGAGGGTTTCTGTGCAAGAAACTAGGGATAGAGCCAGCTCTGTSAGCTGCTCAGATTAAAGACAGTGGGAGAACACGTGGACCCGATACAGCAGGARCTAACCATCACCACCTGAGAGCAGGACTGTGTGATAACTGCAGGGCCTAGCTCCACCTCTTTTTCATCACAATTTTTCCTTGGTGAAATATTCAGAGCCCTTTTGGTCCGGCCTACATCTATATTTCCTGACTGAAATGAAATATGACCCCCCCCAAGTCCCGCCATCCAACAGTGCCTCATTTACTTTAGGGGGAAAAATGATTTGCAGTCACTGACCCTATTTTTCCTGTTATGAAATCATTTATCAGTATGCTAGACTTCGCCTGCTGAGCTAACCCACATTAATAAAGCAAAATGCAAATGATGTGCTTGTCTCTGCTGACCCTGACTTTGAAAACTGTTTTTTTCTTTCCCTGCTTCTCATCCTTGACAAAAGAGACGCAGGCGTAAACTTAGAAGTCAGCAGGTAGATCTGCCTGTCTGTCAGGTGACCTGAATCCCACTTCTCATTACACAGACTTTCAGTACAGTGGGTACTGAGAATTGGTGATGCTGTAAGAAACAACAGATTATGCCAATTAGGCTAATTAGATAGTTCCATATTCCTCTACCAAAATCTTTCCTTCCTTTCCCTTAACTCTCTCTCCTTATGGTTAAGTCCTCCCTTCCATCTTGCTGGTTTGTCTGAAAACCAGCTTTGACGCTGAAGGATGTATGTACATCCAGCAGGTTTCAGACAGTGGAAAGAAAAGTCTCTGAAARCGTCTTCCCCACCCATGCTGGCAAGCTCTTTCTCCTTTGACTTCTCRTTTTTACAGTGCAAGACTGCATAGACCAATTCCTAAAGATATTAAGACTCACATCACTTCTCTTTCACACGCTCTTAACACTTCTCTCTTGTTCCTCTGTCCTTCAGAGCCTCCACTAACTTTCCTCTAGAGTGCMTGCTGTTATTCTCAATATTCACATTTCCCCATTTCCTTGGCTCATCTTTCACCAAGACTAATAACACAACTCACGTACAGCATGTACTTCCAAGCCTCTTTTCTACTCTGTCTTGCATTTCTGACATTCTGCTGTCTTCTCTCATTGCACCACTGAAATTGCTCTCGTGACTTCTGCTTCCTTAAATGACGTTSTCTTTATTTATATCTTCACTGATCCCCGTCTCTTACTTTTGTCATCTCTCTGCCAACTTTATCTTTCCTCTCAACACTTTCTCTCCTTGGCTTTCACAACTCCATCCTCACTTCTCCCTTTTGACAGCTGAGGCTTCCTTTTCCATTCCTGTTCGCCATGGAAATCTCAGGCTTTCTCTCTTCTGCCTCTCCCCGTGGATCAGTACCCAGTCACGTTGGCAGCATTCTGCGTCAGTGACRTGTGCATTTATCTTGGTCTCTTCATCCATCCAGTCCTACAGTTTAGCCACTATGTCTTCTTGGGGAAGTGTCTTTGCCAATTTGACTTTCCCGTGGCTGCTGCTGACCTGAGGAGCCCCCTGAAGTGCCACTCCAATCCCTCTACTCTGTTTATAAGCATTGTCCTTCCTTTTGTCCCACCCTGTTGCTTGGGCTAATTAAAGCCAGTCCCTACACCAAGGCAGCTGGACCATGCTCAAGCTTTGCAACCTTTCCTCTCAAAGTCACAGCRCTCTTGTATGTTCCCTCCCTTTTCATCTCCCCTGTATCATATGGGAGATATCCGTARTTGCCCCTTCCCCCCTATTACAAACCAAAAGTCAATACAATTCTTCTTGCCCATTTTCTCACYGGTTTAAATCCTTCCCCTGACTCCCTCTTTTACCATCATTCAACTTTTTATTCTCTTCCTCCTTCACAGTCACACCCTCTTCTGATCACTTTTACTTATCATGCCATGCATTTCTTCTTCTGCTTTATCGGTGATGCAAACATTAATCCTTGTGAAATTTGTTGACACTCCTTGTTTCATACTTCTTTTCATTCTGCCTGAATACCTATACTACAAACCATAAAACTTGGGCAAGCTATCTTCCCCCTCCACCTGCCCCTTTCAGGTAAACTTGAAGAAACTAGCTAGGAAACTGSAGTCAACTCCTAATTTAGCAGCCTAAAAGAAAGAAAAAATGCCCAACAGTGATTAAAGAACAATTTTATAAAACTGAAAAAAATAGTTTTAGTGGTTGGTTCCTCCCCCCCCCCCCAAGGAATTAAAAAGTACAATGAACAAATAAATAGAAGTTGATGAAAGTCAAGCAATCACAAATATAGGAAATAATCTATTAACTGCACTGAAACAAATATTATAGTATTTTTAAGGGCAATATGTGGGAAAGAAATTGTGGTTGCACTGCACTGAGAAAGGAAGAAAATGGATGTGACTGACTTACCAGGCTAACARCTTTTTTGCCCAGTCCAGCAATTCCATAGTCTGGTTGAATTTCTGCCTCGCGCTTTCTAATTTAGAGCTTCACCCTCTGAACAGTGCTGTTGYGTGTAGCTCTGGTAATGCCAATCTAAACAGAGTAATTTTGCAAGTTTGGAGCCCTAGAGCCTGGCCCTCTAGATGTAGCTCTGCCACTTCTACTATAAGCCATATGAACGCTCATATTTGCGGGGGATAACCAGTCCCATAAAAACTCTAGTGACACTTCTGCCTAATACTCAAAGCAATGAGTAAGGCTGAATACAAGTTTGGATACTCTTGAAGATGAGTYTTCTCTCCTTCAAATTTTTAAATCGATATCACCTCTAAATTTTGAGCAGAACAAGTGAGCTGTAAAATGTATCAACACAGAACACATCTGCGATCAAACACCACCTTGGGCACTGCGCTTTGGGCTAGAGGAGTACCTAATCTGAATGATGGACATGACAGACAGGAAACCTACAAAAAAACCCCAAACCTACAAAATAAAACAAACCTACGCGAGGAAAGGGGCGCAGCAGAAAAGGCCTGGGTTACGGAAATATAATTATGTAGTTACTCAGTTTAGTCACGCATGGAGCTAGATAGGTTGCTTTATGAGTAAACATGCTTACTTGTCAAATGACTAAGCAGCCCATTATAAACAAGAGCTTCTCTCATGTACGGAAAATAGCAGGACACCTGAAACAAAAGTTATGTGCGTGAAGGTTTTTCTAAAACTGGCCAGCCAAATTTCTCTTACCTAGGGGATTTTTCTCATCCTATTTTTACATGGAGAACTGTGTATTGCTGCAACTACATCAGTATAATTAAAACACCAYGAATTCGCTATTAGGGAGGCTGATAAGCTGTATAAAAGGGACTTACACCAGCCTATTCTCATTGTATGTTATATCAGTGTAACAGGATATACAATACAGACATTTTTATAGATATGAAATGCTCTACTTGGTGCTTGAAGATAAAACAGGGAAATCAAACACCGCCTCGGTGGGGGCTGATAGCATTGCAATGCCTACAGGGCGAAGAAAGCTGCCCTCCCCARAGGAGGGGGCTCCCGGCAGCGCAGAGGGCTTCCCAAGTACCAGGGGGCTCCGGGAGGCYCCAGCTGTGGGGAGGGAACCCCCAGCCCAGAGAAAGTGGGGTGGGAGGCAGGGGGACCCCCTGCTGTCAGCCACATCCCAGGCTGAACCTCGGGGGGGGGGGGAACTGACCTCACCAAACATCGGTGGAGAAGCTAAAAAGGCTGGAGGGCGTGCGGGGCGATGGATGCCTGGACGTAAGGGAGATCTGGAGAGGCTCGGCTGGAGAACGGCGGCTGGTGGCATAGAGGAGGCTAAAGGGAAAAGTKCCCTGTAACTCTCCCGGATAGCTGTGAGGTGGGGGCCCAGGGAATCAAGGSACTCCCTGGCAGCTGTACGGCTATTTTGGTCATTAAAAATAAATCCTAGCCTCCCCCTTCCCACGACACRGGCCAAAGTGACTCGGTCTCTCCCTCCAGGAGTAGATCTCAAACCAAAACATAATCTCATTAGCACAATAACCTAGGTTACTCATCCACAGTTTCTGCAGGCTCCTTCCAGATCTCCTTCTCTCTCTGGTGTGCCATTTATTTAGTCCCAGAATGCTTTACTCTAAATTAGGACTGCTGTCACAGCTATTCAAGAGCCTTAATCTCCCCAAAATTTGCATTCCTGGATTAAAAATTGCTGCAGGCCAGCCTTTCTCCCCGTGTGAGCAGGGGGAAAGGTTTCAGCTTGTGCCATTCAAAAACCACTTTCTGATTTCTCACAAGGCACGTGCCATGACAAAAACGTAGTTCCTTGAACTGCGGAGGGAAGGGCTGGGAAGCCTCTAAAGCGCTGCGCTACACTCAGTCGTATGTAYTAATTGCTTAAATGAGCAGTTAAATCCAAACTCCAGGCAAGGCCTCTGAAGCCCACTCTATTTTTTCCACCTTGATACCTTCTAATAACAATGCTAGCACAACTGTAAGCAGCAGCAAGTTAAAAAAAAAAAAAAAAGAAAGAAAAAAGAAAAAAGAAAGGATTACTTACAAATGATGAGGCAGGAAACAATGTAAACCAGTTTGACTAGGTGCGACTGAGCAAACATCGACAGACTATAGCAAGTTACTGCAAAAATTGTGTGAGACAAATCCCATCCCCTTCAGCACCGCGCTGGGTGAAGCGTTGCTTTTAGCGGGATCCCCTGCTAAATCCCAACGCGGCCACGCTGTTGGGATGCCGGCCTTACTAGTGGGTGTATTTTGGCCTTTTAATGACACATTTGAGGTGTTTGTTTTGCAAGTAGATCTGAGCTGCTAGATTGTAAGTGTACCAATATGTTAGGTTTGACCCAGTGTAAAATTTCTTAGCAGTTAAGCTGATGACTGGAGCTAATTCATTAGCCATCGCACATGTGCAACACAAGATTTATTTTAGCCTCAGAACACATAAATGCAAGGTGAGCAAAATCAGAAAGTCTTAAAATTAGGCTCCTCTGTTCCTCTACCAGACACACCCAACTAAATTAAACCAACAACGTACCAGGAACAAAAGACTATTCTTCATCTCTTTTTTTGTCCAAGATACCGTGGAGTACTAATCCATATCGTGTACAAAGAGCCCGTAAAAACTTCCTTATAAAATTACAACAGGAGAAATTAGGTCAGCTACTAAAGCGTAGGTTGGATATAATCAAGTTATAGCACCCCTGGGACACAAAAGGTAGTGCTTTTTGCATCTGCATTTTGTCAACTTACACAGCTTATTGCTGTGGGAGGAATTCAAGGCGAATAACACTAAGACAGGATTTGCCAAAACGTTGGAAAACCGTTTGATCATTAATCGTATTTGCTAAGACTGTGATTAGGGTAATTGCTCTGTATTTCTTTTCACAAACCCATTGTCCATGGGGGGATCAGGAAGGASTATCCCCTACCCCCACGAAGTGCAGTGCAGCTTATTTGGCTCTTTGTGCCTTTTTTTTCCCCCTGAAGCATCAAATACTTGCCCCTGAAAAGGCACAATACTAATGGCTGGATACTGAGTAGCCCAGTGGTAGGATCTAATAAAGTAATATCTGTTTCATTGTAATTGTATCTCATTTTCTTTCTAGGTGACTAGTTATTCTTTGGAGTGAATTTTCAAAGTGGTTAGCAGTGGGAACATTCAGCTGGGGTTTGGAGGGACTTCCATAAAAGCTGAGCTTCTGAAATGCTACCTAGTATTTGAAAACACTTCTTTTTTTCGGTGTGGCTAGCGGCAACAATAGCGTGCAAGGTCTCATGTTGTGGCAGTGGCTGTGTCACGTATTAATGCTGCCCTCCCAGTTTGGCTCTAGCTTCCTTTTTTTATTACACAACTGCATAAAAAAAGGTTCTTGTCTGAATCCTAAGCAATATTTGAAAATTCTGTTTTAATTACTAGCACATGCATTTCTGTGACACATATCCCTGTGGAATCTGGGCATTGCTACTTTAATTTAGAAGCACTGATATCATTGTAATGAGCATAATGCAGACCTTAGACTACATAAGACAGAAAGAAGAGCACAGCTCCTATTTTCTCTCCTTGCAGATTAGAAACTCCCTTGGACACTACAGCATTCCTTTGAACAGTGGCTGTAAAGTTTTCTTGTGGCTTTTTTTTTTTTTCCATGCTTATTATTTCAACAAGTACATATAAAATGTGCTCAGTTTACAAGAAAACAAAAAAATCCTGTTCTTCCTGTCAGTGCTACAGGCTCATCCTATGCTCCAGAAATCCACTGGATTCTTCCCCTCTCAGATCATCGGCTACAAGGGTTCTGTAGGATAAATTTATGCCTTGTTTACAWTGCACAACAATACTGTCTTCAGGTTCTGCTCTCAGTGTGTGTGCACAACACGGAATTGCATCCAGCTCATTTGCTCTCTGTTATGTTGTTTCTGAAGAGCCAAGAGGATTAAAAAAAGCAGCCAAACATTTGATGTTGTTATTAAACCCAGTTCATCTGACTTTAAGTAAACGAAGTAATAAATCTATTAAGAAATAAGATGCGGCTTTTACAGTTACTCTCCAGGAGTGACCCATGCCTTCAGGAAGAAAAAGAAATTGAGGAGTTTTATGCCGGAGGCATTCCTGAGAAAGGTAAGGAGGTATGCAAATAGAAATCTAATCTGGTTCTGACGTATGTGCTTGGGCAGAAAGCTATTGTTAGACAAACATGTTGTTCCTGAGCAGCAGAACTAATGAAGCCTGGTTTCCTACGGATTTGTGTCCTTTGTCCCACATCTCTTTCTCCTTCGCCACAATAATCCCAGCTCTCCGACGGCACTGTCACTACCAAGAGACAACAAACTCTGGGACTAGTCTGGARCTATAAAAATACTCACTGTCAGCACGTGTGTGCTGAGTGGCCAGCTGGCTGGCAAACGACATAAAATGGCTGAGATCCTCTTGCCTTTTCTTCAGTCAAGGCAGTAACCTGAGTCTCTGTCAGGTTATCCTGCTGCCAGATTTTATGAAATGTTTAAAAAAAATAAATTATGTCTAACATTATTGCTCTTTCAACTTTATTCAAAAACCTGATTTGCCACAGGGTTACAAAAATTATTAGGTACAGGACGAACACTGATTGCGTAAGCTTTGTTTCCACAGGAAACTAGATTCAGAAGTTCAGCTAGTTTTCTCTTCTYAAAAAACAAAAAACCCAACAGGGCTAATTAGGAAGTTTTCCCACAGTCATTTTCAGCTGCAATAGTTTGTGTAAGAAATGGTGACTGACCTGCTATTGCACACTAAAAGTTAATGTAAGATTTATTTTTTTAATAAAGAAATGTGTGAAAGCTGCTATTGCTGCTGCTAACACTGAAACCTTTTATATGGTTAAATATTTCCAGCCTACTGCACAATCATTATTGCCCCTTCCCAAGGAAGCCGTGCTGCCTCCTCTGAGGGCTGCTCTGTGTGCACCTCTCCCTTCCCGGCTTTAGGAGAGCTCCGTGGGACTGCATCCGCACGCTGCCTGGACTTTAGACTACATTGAGCAAYAAACGTCGTCTGCTCTGAGTGCTCCCTCTGGCATATTTGCTTGAATCATGACCTTATGTTTTGGTTTTGTTGTTTATTCCAGTTTCTTCAATACACACTCCCACTGCCGCTTTGCCAAGCTGCCAGTGAAGGACCTTCTTTAACGGGCCTTATCTATTTCTCCCCAGCAAACCTAAACGGAGAAGTAAATGACTGAGGACGGGCAAACTGAAAGCTTGCACCTCTCAAATCACTTAATTTCCTCTCCCCATCACACCTTAACATCTCAGTTACAGCAGCTCCGCCGTTGGCTGACGAGGGCACGATACAGCACTTCAGGAACAGCAGATGTGGGTCATTTCAAAGGCGAAACACAGCATTGCCAGCAGCGTGGGGCTACAGAACAAAGCCTGAGAAAACAGAGGCTTGCAGTGCAGCATTGCAACATCTGAGACCTGGATGGTGACCAGCAGTTGGASTTGGGGAACGGAAAAGGAGCAGAGGTTACTTGTGCCATCAAGATACCAGGAAAGGCTTCCATTTTATCCGTTTCCTCTCAAAATGGCTGCAACTTACTATCAGTCTCAGCTGGGCTGATGCCAGCTGGTGAAATACTGCTCCAGACCTCCAGCCAGAGGTCTTGCAGGACCAGGACAGTGAGGAGCAGCAGAGGTACCCCTGGGAGGTACCCAGACTGGAGGGGAGCAAGGCACTAAGGCTGTGATGAAATAAGTTGGCTTTTGCAGTTTGRGGCTGAGTAGGGAAGGGAAGGTGCAGATCGTAGAGGGAGGTTGAGAAGACTGCAAAACAACCAAATTGTTTATGGGCCTAGAATTTTGGCACTCTAAGAAATGGCTTTCCTAAGAGTGTGAGAAAGTCCTTTGTTCATACCAGGGCTGTGTGTACAGACATAACTGTGTGCATAAACACTCGGGCTGGGCACAGTGAATGTACAACAGGGCAGATATGTTCTTCCTTGCCCTCCCTGCACATGTGCATACATACATATATATATATATATATATATAGAGACACTTACCCTTTTTCACCTTTGGACTTCTGGGAGCGGGACAGAAGATCTATTAAGGTGTAGTGAGGTAGAGAGCACCCAGGGTAAAGACTTTTCCTGGGATTGTTCATCTGCCAAGGACCTAGCAGGAAGGGAGGATAATTGAAGTGCAAATTATCTTTAGCTATAATTAGATGTTCACATATATTAAAAATACCTTTAAAGAAATTTAAAAGATTATTTCAAGATTGAAATAAGGCTTAGTGCACTTCGGAATCTAGATGTTTCCCCTTTCAAACTCATGCTATATTGAGGGGAGTAGCCCATTAGTGCTGTCTTGAGTTTTACAGTAAATTATCTCAGATACATTGGCAGAAGATTAGAAGACTAAAAAAAAAAAAACAACCCAAAACCCTTAAAAATCACATTTTGCATATTCATTGAACACTAGGGCACGACATGTGCTTTTTGATYTACTGAAATGATTGTAAAAAATGCTGAGATGGACCTGAGACTTGAACCAATGCATATAATGTTGTAGTTACAACTCTGGTAAAAGTTTCCAGCTAGCCAAAAAAATAAAAAGCCTTTCCCCCCCGTGTTTATATAAACCTACAACAGAGGTAAGTTCCCTATGGAGTCCTGTCTTTCCTAACATAAGCACCACACAGTATAATGTGAACATGTTGGTTCATGCTGGTCTTCCAGCCAGATTTCTTCTTGCTGCTTCTACTGGACCATTGTTCCAAATCCTAAATTCTCTGGTGGTCAGGAACAGCTTTATAATTTCCATCCTAATTGTATTTATGGCAAGTCTGTGTCCTTCACCTTAAATAATTCTTTCCTTTTTCTTGTTTGCTACTAACATAGTACCTTTGAGAGCACAGCCAGAGTCAGCTTAGCTTCAGTTTTCACTTTTTCRGCTAAATAAATCAAGTTTCTGAACATCTTAGTAACCCATCTCCAGAACACTTGTAGTTTGAATTGGTCTTTCTTGAACACCAGCGAACAGAACTCTGTCTTCCCATCATGAGGTTACTTCTTAACAGCATTATCTTTGTATCTTCTTCGAGTTAGATTATGTGAACCTGAAGTCAAGATCTATTAGCTYGATCGCGTTTCTTTTGCCTACAAAGTCTGTTACACAGTTATTACCAAAGAAAGCTGCCAAATTAGTCTGGCACAATCTACCCTTGGTAAAACTCTACTTCTTTTCATGCAATTTTCCTTTTACATCTCCAAGTATTCTTTCCTTTATATYATTTGAAAAGCCCCCCATACTACTGGAGGTAGCAATCCACAGCCRATTAAGTTGGATGTACTAGGGAAAGAGCTGAGAGAATCACAATTGTCATAAAGATCAAATGTGGCTTCTTCAGTCCGACTCGTTGACTAACATTGATCACATACCAAAAAGAATGAAATCAAGATTCTGGCAACAGCCTATGCATCAGCGCAAGAAACAAAGTCTGTGTAATACCCAGCTGTACTTAGCCATATTTATCAATCTCCGTCACAAATGCTAGTTACATATTTGATGAGCAGTTTCATCGATCTGAGCTCTATGGTAGCAGAGACCACAAATAAAAAAAAGCAACCCACATACAGGTCTCTTGGGACAAGGTTTAAATGGAGCAAATCTATTATGCTGGCTAGCTAGGGACTCATTACTGAATTCACCGTTCTTTGTCTYTGGAAAGGCTAGAATCCATTCTGGGAGAAAAGCCCTTCAGCCCTTGGGATCCCAGCGAAAGATTAGAGTCTCTTTTTATCATTCAACATTCCTATTTCATCCCCACTGCAGAAAAAATTATGCCAAGGCCCCATTGTTTCCTATCCTCAGGCAGGCTGGGATCTCTTCTGAGAGGGCAGAATTTTTCAGTGCTTGCAGCCCTGGTAGGAAGTGCTATGAAAAATAGGCAGGAATTACCTCTCTGCTTTTAAAAGCTGGGTTTCCCTGTATAATTATCCCAGTAGGAGCTGGAATTTGGAGGACTCATCTGGGTGTGGGACAGAGCGAGGCACAAAGGCTGGTGCTCCCCCCTTCCCCCAGCCCTACACGGAGCAGAAAGCAAGGCAGCTCCTTTCTCCGGCAGCGCAGATACCTTTCCCAGCAACAGAATCGCTGTACTCTGCGTGCAGCGATTTGACGCTGACATAATGCTTCCATATAATCTCTGAACACGGGAACTTGGGCACAGACCTGTTAAACCACCCTTGCCTACACAGCTGCTGTCCAAAATTGCCTCGTAACTTAGCAACTAACTTGCTACCTGCTATCGCTCATGGGCCTTCTTTAACATTACCATTTCTTGAGCTTTTCCTCTTCGTTATGTGTATGTATTTCAAGTATTTCCCCTCTCATTTGCAGCGCTTCAAGAAACAACTTATTTTTCTTGGTTTTGGCCTCTGTTTGGCTATCTCTCTACAGTAATTCCATCTCCTGAACATCACTACAGCTCATTCTGACTTAGACTTACCACCACATCACCTAGCCCACCTGTTACTTCAGTAAGGGCAATTATATCATCCTTTGGTGGTTTGCAGTCAGGACTCAAACATAGTAYGTTACAGCAACATAGATAAAAGATCTTAAAAACAACCAACCCCCACCGCACACGTTTTAAGTTGTGATTTTCCCACCAAGCCTAATTCAGCTTATATACAACTTCACGTATTGGCAATAAAGCGTTTCATCCCAGGACAACAGAAAAGCAGACAAAAGAAGCCTCCATTTTCTGGATTAACACACCAGTTAAGGGAACAGACAGCTASACATGCTGCAAAGGCAGTTGTTAAACCACCGCCTGTCTCTATTGCTGGGTTTTGTCCAGGAGCAAAAGAGGAACTGCATGCCTTAACCTTCATTTATGGGCCGAAGTAACCGGCTTTGCTTATGTTGTCTTTCACTGTTGCTACAGTCTTATCTATTTGGTATCTTAGATATTTATACAGTACACAGCCTTCTAGCACCTTGAAATTTTTTTCCCCCATATTTGTATCTGTTTATACATGATCCTGTGGCTTGTTTTGTTCAGAGATATTTGAGTACCTCAGGGTCTTGTGGTTTTGCTGCATGTGGCATTATACTAATAGTGTACAGAAATATTTAAATTGCTACTTGAAATACAATTTGTACAAAAACTTAAACAAGCATCAATCAGAAGATTGATCATGAAACCTTCATATAAATAAGCCTTTAACTTCAGTGAACAAGTAAGGGCTTGCAAGAGAGCCTTTGGTTATATTTTAATGCATTAAACACTGTTTCATTAAGAAATACATTAAATCCCTCATTAAGAACAAACTGAAAACCAACCCTTCCCTCCTCCAAATCTCTCTACAACCTTAGGGGGGGGGAAAAAAAAAAAGGCAGCTTGAAAGCAACGTTGAAAGTACAAATGGCATATRAAAGAATCCAAAAATGTATTTATTAAATGACATACTGAGTATCTGAAGTTAGGAGCTGCAAAGGAAAATGAGCTAGGAGCGCCCAAGTACAGAACCATGCATTTTTTTTCTGTTAGGTAACAGCAGAAAAAGAAAATACCTTTCCAAACACTGGCATTTATGTAAATGGAGATGAGGTTTCTATTAAACATTTACCTTTCAGAGTGAGCATATTTTGGCTTTGTTAGCTGATGACTACCACTGTTTTCTCTATCAAACAGGATTAGCTTCCTTAGATGTTCCCAACCCCCCAGTTAACCGCACTTTATGAATCATCAAATTTATAACTTGTCAGGCGTGGTCTGACACCTTAGGGCAAACCRGGACCCTGTTTCAAACAAGACAAGTTAACTACTTAAGAGCTTAGCGGACAATAGGCTGTTAACTTTTCTGAAGTCTTGGATGCATTTTTACTGAATAGCAAAAAGAGAGAGTAATATCTTAGCATAGCTTTTTTGAGCGCTGTGGTCATGGGTATCCCCAAATCAGATTATTAAAAATGAAACAAGTCACATAGAGGAGCATGCTGCAATGCATAGACTGGAAGGTGGCTAGGAGGATTAAAAAAAAAAAAAAATCAACTCAGAAGCTTCTAAAAAAAGCTTAATTTTTAAACAAGGCTCCTTTTCAGAAGAAAAAAAAMCCCTAAAATCTCTGCAAGAATTTTCCTATGGACTTGTGGAAGTGTGAGCCTTATTTTGCACTTTTTCCCCCTCAACCTTCATAGAATTTCAGCTTCTTCTTAAAAGCTTCCCAGAACCCAGTACTTCTGAATGGCACTGCAACGTGAGTACATCAACGTGAGACAAGGTAACTAACTACATGAAAAAAATACTGACAGAAAATGTAAAACCCACACGCAGCGTCCACACTAGACATGCTCAGTCTCACCCGTGCATCATCAGTGGTTAATTTTTTTAGTATAGGCTCATGCCTGTAGCTTTATTTGGTGTTAAAAGCTCAGTGAAGAGTTCAGTAGCTCAGACAAGAAGGCGGTTAGTGCCTGGTGTCTAAGGAACACAAGGGAACTTTGCGTGTAAATCACAAGGCATTACAATTGACTTCTTTGAAAGTGGAGACATAAAAGATTATCAGAATCTCCAGCCAATATCTGGATCTGGTTGTGGTAAGCAGTCTTTAAAGGGAGCTTCTGAAGTGGGCTTTGTATTTATTAATTTCTTGCATCACTGGGAGAACTTCCATAAACATGCAATGCTTAGTACACCTTTCCAACAAGAAAACAGATCCTGGGTAAAAACAGGAGAATGACTGGGAGCGATACAAATTATTTTGGACAAAAATCACAATCGGAAGTAACATATTTGATAGTTGCCTATCCATGGAGTAACATGCATTGCTGACAGTCCTACATAAGAGGACTAGAAGATTTCTGAMAATGGAGGAGGACCAAAGCACGCTGGAGATGGAAGTACAAACAGTATAAACTCTGAGTTTTACCCTTCGTGCTGAGAAACCTGCCCTGCTTCCTTTCCCACCCCCTGCCAACACAACTATTACTCACCCTATCAGTTCTGAAGCAAACCCCGGAGCCCTGTATACAAGCTTGATTTGACCAAATTCAACTGCCTGCTATAAGTATGCCTTTATTAGATTCATGTACCRTATAGTTCTGTTTAAAGTTCTCAGAGAACATGTGCCACTTACCTGCAGGGAAAAAAAAAAAAACATACCACCAACCAAAACCACWGCACACCACCCTTCTTTTTTTCCTCACCACATTTTTACTCATGCAACAAGAAGAGACTATGCATGAGTAGTATTAGTCGTGACTTGAAAACAAGCTGATATAATTTCAGAATACAATGGGGAACCGAATGAACTAAGAGTTTGATAGGGTGCATACCGGAACAGCAAAGGGAGGTAGGGTATTTGAAATATTACAACACAGTAACGTGCCTCACTACGGGGATAAACATTGGCCCAACATTGATATTTGCCGCAATACTTTGTTACTCATTTCCAGTATTTTGTTTTTTTTATACCAGCTGGGCATCCTCCCAAGAAAACTGGAATCTTGGAAAAATGGACAGATTTCAAAGGAACACTATGCAAACRCTGATATCTTCCCTCTATGATCTTTATCTAGTTACAAAACTGCGTGTTAAGGATAGGAGGCAATTGCTCTGATGCAGAATTTAAGTGTAAAATAAAGAATCAACGCTACTGCTTTAAAATGTTTCGCAATAGGGTAGAAACCCATGTTTTAAGCCAAAGGGAGCTTTCCTGACAAAGACACAGCAGGCTCTCCATCTCAAAGAGTGTATGCACTTATTTCTGATTAAAGCAAATCCCAATATTCCACGCACATATTTGATTGCAAATGAACTTTCTATTCAGGGGCTGAAGAAAATGAACTGCTTATACAGAAAGCTTTACCCCAAAAAAACCAAGAAAAAACCTACTCTAAAAAAAAAAACTTCCATAGAAAAAAACACCCCACAACAAAAAGCCCTATAAATTCAAGATACAGATAACTGAAGAAAAAATTATTAAAAAGAAACCACCATTGTGAAACTAATCAATATTTACTTTCTGAATACAACTTTTCCCAATATATTAAAACATTTTGAAAATTAATTTTATAYTCTACATAGCACTTTTGTTAAATATCAAATTTTCTAGCAGAAATCATAATAAAGGCAGTTTACTTGATTCCTGAAAACTCAGTGGCAGATGCAAAACTAAGTMTTGCTCACACCTTGCAACCAGTAGTTCAAAGGAACTACGCACAGGTATTTAGCTAACTTTGCTGATGAAAAAAAAAAMCCACACAAAACCCCCCACCAGTTTTCCTGTGGGAGGTCTACAGATGGTAGCAAGAGTAAGAAAAGTCCACTGAAGCCGTATGACTCAAAATATCTAGAAGGATAAAAGCATGCCTTCTCCAAAGTCAATAGGAACTGCTGATAGCTCCACGGAGCTAGGATTTCACCATTTATGAAAAGGTCAGTTAAGTGAATATTCACAACTAGAATAAGGCTTGTTCTAGTAAACCAAAACATTTGTGGTTAGAAAAATTGAAGCAGATTTCGTACCTACATTAAAAATGTTTCCATTTGTCAACTCGTGGTTTTAAGTACAACYCTACAACATTCTGGGAAATGAATGATGCAATCAACGCTTCCAATAGAGAAAGGGCTAGACAGCATGTGATTTAACAGTAATAAAATTCTTGAAGCAAACAATTTAGCTAATACATGCCAGTGAAAAGGAGACKGCTCCCTTACGAATTTTTACTGAAAACAAGAGGTAAAGCAAGATAGACCAACAGTTAAATTCAGTATACTGCCACTAACATATTGCAAGTAAATACAGTTTTGTAAGAACTCTGGATCTCGATTTGWTCTGCAAAACACGAAGAACCTTTAGAGACAACTTAGGTTTTCCAGCAAATAGAATGATTTTCAATCTCCTTCCCCAAAAGGAAATAAATCCTTACAGAACCTCCTGCCTTTGCTGTGTGAACATGGAACTTCACAGGGAGAACTCACAACTAGTTCTAACATAGGCAGACTGCTACTCTTACATACCCTCAACGGAGAGGGGCTCTTCCTGAAAGCAAATCAGAGCTGGAGCTCAGCTTTAGCTGCGTCCTCGATTCTTGCAAACTAACTTAAGGAGAGAGCCTGAGAGATCTAACATTTCTAGATTAAATTTCTTTTTACGTTTTTTCCCTGCCAGGCAGGAAATGAACAGACACATTTCTGAATCAAGGAGGAGCTACTGCAGTTTTTCACAGCTGAACTGGTTTTAAGGTGAAACAGTCCCATTCATTTTTCACTTGCACCTTTTGAAAGAGCTCTGCAAATTAAAAATCAAAATCTGAAGTCAGAGACCTGAAAAGTATTTCTGCACATTTAGAATTGCTACTGATTCAAATWAAAGATACTATACAGCATGATACAGAAAGCCTTACAGAAAAAAATTCAGAGAATTGCCAACTTGGTCTCCTATTTATGAATTTAGTGATCATTTGACACTCAACTGCTGCTTTTCAAGAGGTATTTAATAGTACATCCCGATGTATTTGCTTCTTGCCTGTACCAAAAGGCTCATTCTTTGAGTTTAAATCTCTCTTTGAAAGAATTTGTGTTTGGAAATATATGGAGAAATTTTCTACCTTTTTGGAATGCCAATAAATACATGTGGTACACATGATGAGACCGTGTTAGAAAGATTGCTAAACTGATCTTTAAAATCAAAGGAAACCGGAGAAGATTTTGCATCTGTGCACATAGGATAGGAGTAACAAGCTTTTACATCACACTTGAAGACTTTATGGGCTAGGAAATAATGATTATGTTCTATTTATAGTGTCCTTTTCCTGAATGACATATTAACTTTATTCCTTGTTTAGAACGCTCACCAAGAAGTGCTGGTTTTCCTGACACTTTCCTAATTCCAGGACAATGCTGTTCTATAATCTTTCACTTCCTCCTTCCACCTGTCCTGAAATTTATTTGCATAGTATCTATTTTTAGCAGGACAGATCCTATATTTAAAATTAGTTCTAAATAATTATTTTAGAGACTATTTATCAGATGCTCAGGCATASAGGCAAAGATGCACTGATTACATAGACATATATAGAATCATCTGTCCTGGGAAGATAGRAACCAACACTGAAGTCATTCCAAACATTAAAGTATTGCTTGTCTAATTTAAGAAAGTGTCAAGTCCTGTAAGCTAGTACAAAAAAATATTTTTTAAACAAAAAAAGTGAAGACCTTGAAAATAGATTCATTCCATTCAGAGGGGCTGTTACTCTGCAATAATAGTTTTCCTTATATTATTGACTATTCTTTCATTGACTGTTCTTTCCTCTTCAGTGTGTTAGCGGGGCTGTCAACTTTGATAATTCTTAGCTTAAAAAACCTCCTATTAGCAGTAACTTCAAACAAAGAGATTAAATTCAAATTWAAAAGTTGCATTTATAATGAAAACTCAGCATATTCTACGAAATATTCAAAATTCTTTATTTCAGGCCAGTGTAGTATTGTTACAGGCATGCATCTCTTCTTCCACACTTGCACATGATCAAAGCTGGCACTCCCAACCACCAAAAAAGTTAAACGGTTATTACAGTACAGGCACAAAGTAGCCAAACAGCTTTACTTTCATCAAGCAAAGCCATGATTGTGCTCTAACAGCATTTATTACCAGTGCATAGATTGTTCTCTTCCTAAGAGCAAGCAAGAAAGGGACATTTCCCTTAACTGAAGGAACAGAGATGGCAGCTCTGCTACTAAAGCAGCCATTTCATCAGTGGAAGAATGACCGATATCTGGATACGCTGGATGCCTGCCTTCATTGCTTTCAGTTGCACTTACTTGTTCACATGGGCTTGCTCAGAACTGGATTAAACATCCTTGCAGGTCTCCATTACTGCTTTCATTATTACAATCACTGTCAAAGTTCCACATTTGAAGAAACAACAGGATTTTTTTTTTTTTTTTTAAAGTAAACCAACAAAAATCCCAGAAGACTGTCAGTATTGCAGTTCCCTCRCCTAAGACACTGCTTCATAACCAGCATTTAAAATCTCTTTCCTTTCTAGAAGCATCACTTCCCTTCCATCAAGGCGGCAGCACCAGAGACACTGTATCACTTAACCGTAAATTAACACAACTAGTGTATTTTACTGCATTTCAAACTTCCAGTTACAGTGGTAAAGTTAGCAATTGGCATATGGAATGAGTATCAGATACTTACATGTACCAAAGGCAAGTTAGTCACAAAAACCTCTACAAATATATTACAAACAAAACTAGCAGCAAACACTGCTATCATTACACAGTACTCTTTCATGGAACATGACTGATTGGATGGCCATCTGGAAAACAAGCTGATAACGGTAACGTTATAAAAATAGCAAACTAAATATTTGATAGTATGTACACTGTATGAACAAGTGTTAGAAGGACGGAATTAAGCATGATTCAGTTAACGCAAACTCTACTTATACAAGAGTGCCTCCAAGCCACAAAACGTGTAGTTTCAGTTTTACATTCACAATCAAGACTTCAGTCTGATACATGCAACGGACTCCGGCAAGCGTGTCTGATTAGGCAATGGAACATAATTCCATAGATTCTTCTCTCCAGCACACGGCCCCACACGATCGGTATGAGTGCCAGTCTTTGCTTCTATGACACTTTGTGGCAGGAAGGCATACTGCAGTTCAGAGTGGAGGGAAATGGCAGAAACGTGTATACCATGCTTTCATCAGAGGTAAGTTTCAAAATATGCATGATACGTATACAGTTTGTTTCTAGGCACATCTTTGGTTACATTCTCAATACAGTCTGCTTTACAAAAAGAAATAAATAAAACAGTCAAGACTTGGTTAAAGTCCAGGCAAAGATAAAACTTCTTTTTTTCCAGAAACCAAGACAGTAAAAGTCCCTTTAAAAYGATGTTTTATTATATCCACAAACGATAAAATCCCAATGCTACAGTAAGGCATGTAAATACTGAACCTAAAAGAAAATAAAAACGGGGAGGAAAATAGAGACAACAAATCATTAGCTCTCGGAACATTTCTTCAGAAAGCTATGTATCCATCTTACTACAATACTGAAAGTGTAACCACCACCCCTTCTCCATTAAGAAAATAAGGTTTTTAATTTACAACAAACAATTTCAAGGTGGAGGGGCACAAAAATGACAAATAAGAAGGAAGGAAAAATGAATGCAGGAAAACTGGGCTGAAAAACTATCAAAAGTCTGAAAGAAACCCTTACCTGCTTACCATTCCAAAAAAGATCAATATGACAAGTTACAGTTGTAAAGTGAGGAAATGAATAACAGGATTATTAAATCACAGTCAAGTATTCAGCAAGCAAATAAATGAAAGCTATCTTTAATGAGGCTTATCAGTTTGCAATTTTTTAAATTTCTATGTAAACGAAATTAACTTTTGGTTTCTAGATACACAGATAATTTTTGCCATTGTTTGCAACAGGAGCAGTTCAAACACAATGTAAATTATTTTTAATTTTTTTTTGTTCCAYGCAGAGTTCAATGTGTTTTTGAGTAGGGATGGTGGGGAAAAGAATTTCCTTTCATTTTAATAAATTGCCTTTTATTTTCCAGTAATGGTTCTCTCTAAAGGATATGCCTGAAGTACAGTACTATGAATAGACCTAAGTGATTGTACTTGTGACAAAATCCATTGTGAAAGAATAATCAGAAAATCTAAATCAGAAGAATAATTTTCTACTGCAAACCTCCTCATTCAATAGCAGTGAACACTCAGTAGAAAAATGTCAAAATATTAGTYACCTAGGACAATAATGTAGACACACACACATAGTATTTTTCTAATGCACATGCCTGAAAAATTAAAGTTTAAAGAATATGTGGCGCTGAACAGTCAGAAAGGCTGAAGTGTTCCATTTTGCATATATATCTCCATCAGACAGATGAAGAAATCCTAGAAATGCATGCAGCAGGCTGCTTTTATAAATTAAGTCAGGCATACAAGAACTTTTTGGCCCTTGTTAACAGGCAGTCTTTTAGATTTCTCATACACATTATTTATTACAGTATAAAGCAGGGGAAGAAACAAGAAGTCATACAGCCATAGCCCATGCAAAATAAAGTTGCAAATCACAGCAAACTTTGTCTGGGTTAAATAGGCTGCTAATCTTGACTGAGACTATTTCAAGTATTTTTTTTTAATCAGGGCCTTTAGGAATACAGTCAATCGAGAATTTGCCAAACATTTAACAATGTTTAACAGTTTCACCATCAGAGACAACCATCAGATTCCTTACCTGCTAAGTATTTAATATTATCAAGTTTGTGCGATTCGAGCATTGTTTTCAGATCTGCAACTTCTGTGTCTATTTTTCTGTCTGTTTGGGTCAGAGCTCGATCTTGTTGAGCATGCTAAAAAAACAAAGCAACAAAACGATGCAATTTGAAAAGYTTCTAGTTTATTTAGAAATTTTACCCATCCCTTCAAGTTGTATTTTTTGTTCCTCCTTAAAATGTATGTTAATTTGCCTTCAAAGAGAACAAGTTCCTTCCTAGCTGACTATATCCAAGARATTGAATAATTTGGTGAACTCGGGAAATTGATATGATTACATGTTCCTTAACATGTAATCTAGAAAGTGACAGAACTAGACACCTTCTTATCTCAATCTCGTAGCATAAATATGAACTTCARTCTGTTGTTTGGCTCACCGATATTGAAGTCACTGCTCAATTATAAGAGCTATTGAGAAGTCTAAGTCTCTTGTGACAAAAACATACCGGAGCATAAAGATTTATGGATCATTAGAAAACCTGAGAATTGGTCTTCTGATGTAAAAAAGCATGTCTTCACCTTGTAATGAATTCTACCACAAGAACAGCTACAGACCAATTCAGAATCTGATTATGACAGAAAACAGGACTTCTGTAAAAAAATGGGATAGAATTATTACTCAGAAAAGACTAAAAGATCAAACTTGTAAACTGAGAACAACAGCTGTTGAGTTGCTGATATTTTCAAATCAGCACTACTGAAACATTGTGAATCAGTTAATGATTTACTGCTACACATCCTCCTAGGGATAATTCCCTGTACTACAGAAAAGAAACAAAAGGAAGAGCAAGTGCTTGGTAAAAACCTCCTCTAAAATGAAGCCAAATCAATCTAGCAACGTGTTTCAGTCTCACTGAACGCGGGGGGGGGAGGCCAGAATTAATTTCAAACTAACATTAAGAGTAGAATTCCATCTAAAGAAAATACTACATGCATGAAGTTTCAAAAYAAAGTGACCACTCAACAGTGGGTCATGCAGAGGGTGTAATATATATGAAAGCCTTTTTATTCTGGAGACACTTCAGTTATCTGTACCAATATGAAAATACACAGGGAAATAATAAAGCATAATGACATTTTGTACATTAAAGTGCCTAAAGACATGAACAACTCCAAAAAGAATACCAGGTCTATAACACAAATACAAAAAGATTTGCTGTGTAATAATCAGCTACCAAGTTCTTACCAATTCCACTATTTCTGTCCTCATTTCAAGTAGTTTTCTTTCATTAAGTGAGTACTAGAGGGAGAGGGGAAAAAAAAAAAAAGATAAACATGATATTGTCATTAAACGTCTTCCCCCATAGTTAAAAGCACATTTCTTTGTTTCCAAAGTCTGTAGGACACTGAATCTGGACAAGATTATTGTCTGACAACACTTTGGAGACAGTTTTGTAGGATAATTGCCGTCCTTCAGAAAAGCACAATTTAGACAGGTCTTTATCCACACCTCCGAACTGTAAAGTGCAACAAGTACGTCAGACGCTCATCTTCTGCAAAAACTGTACATATTAATAAGCAGCTGRAAGAAAGGTTGGCAGATTTGCATTTCTGAAAAACAAAGACCTATGATTCTAAACAGTAACTCTGGAACAGTTAACTAATCCATCAAGCATACAAGCACAATTAAGACTGAACCATCTACTTTCTTCAGGAAGGGGAGTGCAGTTTTAAAACATCATATCAAACTCAGYTGTCAAAGAAATGTTTAGCCAGCATTGCATGCGCTCACCATTTGTATTGTTCTTACCATCATTTCATGATATATTTGTTAAATATGGAACAGTTGTATCTCATGTGGAACATGAGAAATTGTGGCTTATTTTTAAGTTATAGTTATTTGGGTTCAAGGARAGTTAAATTCAAATTAAAGAAGCATACCTTTAAGGCAGGTTACCTTWCTGACTCATGAACAGGCATGATTTACCTCGATATCTATAATGGTTCCTGTCCCACTACTGGAGCAATTCAATTATTCATAGACAGCTGCTAAACCTCCAGTCTATAGCGCAGAGTATTAAGGTCATCAGGCACCCATCTCAGAATCCTCAGTTACACAGCAATAACCTCATCTGTTGACATTCCCATGTGGAATTTTTCCTCCACTCTGGAAGCTTATTCCACTTTTAATATTAAACTCAAATTAATCTACATAAATGCCTCAGCATTGAAAAACCCTCCTTATGGATCTAGAGCTCTGTTTGGACTGTTGACTGATCTAAAGATGAAGTTAAGAGATAGCAGGCTGCTACAAATGTGGAAAACAACAAAGACAAGTAACAGCATGTCTACAATTAATGAAACAGTCACTAGATTCTGCAAAATGAAGAGAGGGACAAAAAAAAGAAATTCAGACATTTTATATAAATATACATTTTTTGAAAGTGATAAGATGGCAGAATATTTATAAAATAATCTAATTAGAATTACATTTGAGGTGAAATTTCACATAAGAATTGGACCTCACATTAATAAACTGATCAYCACTATCAAGAGAACCGTGACATTTAAAATAAACAATTTTATGGATTGAARTAGTTTGTCTGTTTTACTTTAAATAGATGCTGTTAGCCAAATACACATTTTCTGAATAATTTCTATTCTACAAGCTTCTTTCTTGATGTTTGTATTTGTTAAAGTTTTGCTTTGTGGCTAGAACTCTCTAGGTCAGACCCAAGGATTTTAAACTTAGGTTYAAGACAGCGAAATACACCCTTTTACTGGAAAGCATCACCACACATCTGTAATAACACCAGTGCATAAAAAAAAAGGAGGAAAGACAAGKTTAAACCCCCTCCCTGAAATTCARCAGGGAGAYTTCCCCTTAAGTCCATGTTTTTCACAGTGCAGAGAAAATTCAGTTTTGTCAGATGCATCGTGAGATTTTTAACAGCAAGCTTAGGGGCACTGTGATGCATGAACACATGARTATATATGGAATTTTGTACCATATTTCGAGTTTTTAAATCACATCTGTTTCACTGCAGATATAAATCACAGCATAAWCAGATACGCACTAAACAATGTAGGATTCTCAAGAAATGTAAAGTTGAATGAATTAAAAGATAAAGCATTTAGAGTTTGAAACATTAAAGACTGCCCACATCAGTGTTGACAAATTAAGAAATTCTCCTTCAGTACTTATTCCAAACAAAACTTAAGGATAAGAACATTTTACTTAGTGCTTCAAGTTAAATCAATTTAAACTTAAGACATTTCTCTTCTGAATAGTAACTTAGTAAGAATGCACAGTAACTTTCAATTATCCTGAGTTTTATTCTCAGAAAGCTAAATATTTAGTCCTAAATCACATTACAATCCAAGTAAATGATGCTCTGCCTACTATGGAAAATACTGGATTACTTCTCACCCCCAACTCAGCACATATGCTACAACCTGCTCCCCATTCATCCGCCTTTTTCCTTTTCTGTTCATGCATGGCAGAGCTGGYAGTTRAAGTGGGGGAATGGGRGGARGAAAAAAAGAAAAGAGCAGTTTTCACAGAAGCTATGAAATTATAGTTRCATAACAGACTACAAAGTTGGTCAACTTTCTKAAGAGAAAGTTGACATGCACAGTTTGCTTTTCCTTGGAGGCAGTAAAAATAACGTATTATTCTGAGCAACAGAGTCCAGATTCCAGGATCCTACATCAATATACAAGAACACACTAGTGCGTAATTTATCACTGRTGAAGTGGTTTTAAATAGGTTTCGTAAGCCCAAAGTATTGCAAAGTTTACTATCTACACAGTTAATACATTTCATGTGATGCTTTTTTTAAAATATTAGCATAAAGTATTAACCTTTAAACAAGAATTCTACCTGCTCAAGTTGTACTTTATTCAAGCGTCTACCATGGGATAACAGACTGTTAGTCATTATACTAAATCACTGACACAGCTGTTACCTAAACTAATCATTGTGAAAAACTTCAAGGGGCACACRCAGAAGATAAATATCTACTTGAACAGTTCTTATTGCCTAGATTGGAGATAAATATTACGTCTTCATTACCCACCTGCAAAAAAGGACTGAATAAGAAATAAAATTAATACAAAAACGTCATTAAAAGATCTTTCAATTTAGAAGATGCAATTTCTTTGAGATCCTAAAAGCTATTAAAAAAAATATCTACGGGAACAGAACTCTATTTTGAGTGCTACATGTAATGCAAGAACTTGTTAATCTTCTACTTCTTCATCTACGTTATTCTAAATTAAGATCACATCAATTCAGTTACACCAGATATTTCAGAGTTCAAAAYAATCTGAACCAGTATCAGTTACAATTAAAAAAAATAAAAATAAGTTACAATTATTTTCACAATAGGTATTTCCCGACAAACTAGCTACACTGTAAATTCTCTAGCTATAGGGAAATGAAACATCTTCAGTGATGATAAATTTAATGAAACGTGTAAACTTAAGTGTGAAAATAGAGAAAGAGATATAGTAATAATATAGAAAACCTCYAGGCAGCTAGTCAGCATATTTAGATTAAATATCTAATATATTTAAGTGTAATGTGTTAATCTTGGTATTAAAACAAATCAAAATAGATAGACCAACCAAACATGGCACCTTGTATTAYAGTAGCATAAGGATGAGTAACTTTCATTAATACCATCTTGAAGCTGGATGATACTATAGATTAATATGAAACTGCTCTTTGGGCAAGATGCTCTTACCCAAATTTGGAGATCACTCACYGTTTAGATGTTTCTAGAAGAAAGTAACCAAAACTTACCAATTCTTTTACTCTGCTCTTCTCTAGGTTTAGGTTTAACTTGTTATCTGCACGAACTTTGGTAATTTCATCCTAACAGGAAAAAATCGATAAAGCAGCAAGGAAGATTTTCTATCAGAAAAAATTAGACAAATATATTGTGCCTTTCTTTACATATCTCAGGAATCAAGCTTCTCTCCAATTAATGTACATTATTTTCAAAAGCATAAGTATCCCTATTCTTCCCTGGGAAATACTCATGTTCTATAGTATGAATTGGATCTTGGAATYAAAAACTAACAATTGCTTTTAAAACCAGAACACTGAGAACAGCAGTTAATTGAGAGCATATCCTTCTATAAATGCTGGGAATGTTTCATATATCCCATAACCCTCTCTGATTTCTAGAAATCCATGCCTAGGTACACATGTAAGTTGGACTTCCTCCATGAAGCAATCTTGATGCTCAAAATAACTTTAAAAGCAGTTTCTAACCTTCCAATATAAAAGAAAATCTGTTTCTAAAGACTACATCTAGGGCCTCCAGAAAAAGCTACAGACATTTTAGAAGTCAGGAARCATTTATTGTATTTTTAAACATCTAACTTTCTTAAACTACCCTAAGTTGTACACTTGCACTTCATCAATAGCTGTGATTCCTGCTTTTCTCAGTGACAGCTGCCATTTTAATGCAACCTCCTGGTAGGAATTCCAGCCAGCCGGCAGTTTGTCGTGAGGCAAACTGCTGATCAGATGAATGTGTGGGAGAAGAAAAAGATTGCTGATGTTCTGGGAGATTCTACTATTAAAAACAAGTAAGCATCTCTCAAGTAGGTCAATGTCAACTAGTCAGGAGTTCATTAAGTTAGTATGAATAATAAATAATAATTAGACTCAATTTCTATGTTTGAATTTTTGAACTTTAACTGGTTTATAATTAGATGTCATTGCAGTTTAATGAATCAAAAAATTAGAAATACATTTTTTTAAACTTTTATAACATTGTGTCTTCTAGTCTTTTAGAGGAACAAGTATGAGCAAATGCAACTCTCACAAGGGCAAGTTATTTTATATTTACAGTTAAAAGTAAATTTAAAGACATCTAGCTTTTAAGAAAAGATGACTCAGATCCTTGATGCTCTACCAGTGGATTACACTAACTCATTTATATGCAACTAAAACCATAAAATAAGTTACAATTCAAAAATTAGATGCCAAATGTACTTTAAAATGGTATCTGAAAACCCAGATGCATTAAGCATTTCATAACACAATATAAAACATGCAGGATTAGCCTTGAGAAATTTATGTTCTCCTTTTGGAGATGACAGTGCAAAAAGAAATTGAAGAGAATAGGAAAGAAATGGCAAGGAGGCACTAGGCTGAGTTTGACCACATTGTCAGCTAGCTCAACAAGTCCAATATTCTGCCAGTTTCATGGACAAATCTGACAGAAAGAATGCTCCATCCTTCCAGCTAAGGAGGACATCACAGCAGGAAACAGCAGCTCTCAAGTCAGCCTACCATACTCCCTAAAAACAGTTAATGTTTCCCAGTTTCCAATCTTAATCACTGTTGCAAGAATATTTGTTTCTGTGTAAAGGCTGCTTATGAGTCCACACCCATTGAAATAACAGATTTTTGAGACAATCTTGTTTTTGATAGTGGAAGGGTGTTTGGAGTGCTATTCAACACAGGCAAACCATAAAGAACCGAAACACAGCACTGATGCTTAACCCTGATAAGAATAAGAATCTGTATGATCATTAACAGAGTTAAGTTTTTTCCAGAGAGTTTGCTTTCTTGCAAAGGTCATTTGCTCCCAAACAAATGGGACCAAACATAATGGTCCCAAACTTAATGGTCTAAAGAAGCCATTTAAAATTTTTAATTTCTGGACAGCTAACAGGTACGTCTTCAGACAAAAAAAAAAACCAACACAACAAAACAACCCAACAAAAAAACCCCAAATCAATTAGAAAGTGCTGTAATTTTTAAAGTATGTTGCATCTTTACATGTAACAGGCAGCCCTAAATGCAGAACTTCACTCAGCCGTAACCATGACATGGCAGTTAGCCACCTTCCGAATCTAAATTAAGGCCATGTAAGTAAAAAAATCTTCAGTTAAWTTTTTTTTCACCTCTTGTACCATTCACAGTTCTCTGTTACTACAAATGAAGTATGCATGGAATTGTTTTTGCTGCAGCCCACAGCATACCATCAACTGCAATTTCAGTATGCTATATATTACAACAATTAAGCACAGCTTTCAAAATAAAGTCTTGAAAGCAACAATTGTTTTTTATTTAAAGCAAACTAGACAGGTGTTAACTCTTAATTATATTGGTATGGTATCTTACCATGACTTGCTTCTTTATCTGCTGGAGTTCAAGTTTTATTTTCTGGGAAAGTAGAAAAAAATTGTACACTTTGTTACTGTATATAAAACCACATAATCTAGAAATACTAATGAATTTGCATGATCAGTAACAATGACTATAATCCATAATGTGAAAAGGAAGGCAAAACGAGTGTGGTTCAACTCTATGTCCTCAGTATGCGTATAGATATATGCATGTGTCTACACATGCATGTTTACTCAGTGSTGTGTGTTCCCAAACAACAGCACAAGCCAGAAGCTAGCGATGTCCCACAGCAGTAGAGGTGGGCAAATGCATAGGGTGGTATGAGCGAGAGTAAACCCAGCGGGCCAAGGGAAGTGATTATTTCCCCATATTTAGCACTTGTGAGCCTGTAYTGGAAGTGCTGGGTCCAGCATCAGGCTCCTTGGTGAAAGACAGGTTTTAACACACTGGAGCAAGTCCAGTGGAGGGCCAAGATGACGGGGGGCTGGAGCACGCTATGGTGGGGGTGGGGGGTGAGGAGGAGAGAGAGGTGGGTTTGTTCAGCTTTAAGAAGAGACGGCTAAATGGCAATCATACTGCAGCCTGCAGCTACCTCATGTTCTCTAGACATCCTTTCTAACTCAAATTATTCTATTACTTTATCTCTTTCAAAAGGTACATGAAATAGGTATAGCTGTACCATCTTCTATTAACTCTCTCTGGAGATCATCCAGGCCAATCCCCTGCTKWMAGCAGGGGCAACTAGAGCAGGTTGCTCAGGGCCATGTCCAGTTGGGTTTTGAATATTTCCAGGTTACGGACTCCACAGCCTCGCTGGGTATCCTATTCCAGTGTTCTACGACCCTTACAGAAAAAAAGGGTTTTCTTCTGTCTAAATAGAATTTCCCGCATTTCGGTCTGTGCCAATTACCTATTGTTCTGTCACAGGACAACACCRGRAAGAGCCTGTCTCTGTCTTCTTTATACCCTTCCTTCAAATATTTGTATACATTGATGAGATCCCCGCTCAGCCTTCTCTTCTCCAGGCTAAACAGTCCCAGCTCTCGCAGTCTTTCCTCACACATCAGATGCTACAGTCCCTTCCTGATCTTTGTGGYTGTTTGTTGGACTCTGTCCAGCATGTCCACATCTCCCTTGCACTGGGGAGCCCAGAACTGGACCCAGATGAAGTCTCACCAGTGCCAGGCAGAGGGGAAGGATCACCTCCCTTGACCCACTGGCAGCCCCCCTAACGCAGCCCACRAGGCTGTTGTCCGCCTTTGCCACAGGGCTCAGCCCTGGCTCACGGTGAACTTGGTGYCCACCAGGACCCTCAGGGTCTCTTCTGCCAAGCTGCTTTCCAGCTGGTCAGCCCCACTCTGTCCTGGTGCGTGAGGCTATTCCTCGCGAAGGGCAGGACTTGGCATTTCTGTTTGTTCCTTCCTGAGATTCCTGTCATCCCATTTCTCCAGTTTGTTGATGTCCCTCTGAATGGCAGCACAACTGCCTGGTGTATCAGCCACTGCTCCCAGCTTTGTATCATATGCAGACTTGCTGAGGGTGCACTCTGCCCCATCAACAAAGTCATTAATGAAGGTGTTAAACCATGCTGGCCCCAGAGCCAACCCCTTAGGTACAAGATGCTATTTTACATCATTAGAAAAAATAAGCAARTGCTAGAATAGCACTTTCCAAGATAGTGCTTTTTACCTCATTTTCTGAACGAAGTGCTGAAAATTCACTTTTTTCCAAAATAATCATGTCCTTTTTCACRCCACCAATATGGGACATTACTTGCTGAAGTGCAATTTCCTTTAAAAGAGGAAAGAAAAAACCTCAGAACATATCGTAACTATAATGCTTTTTCTCATCTGTGCCTACAAATATGATAGGCTACTTTGGCACCCTGAAATTYTTAATTCAGCAATTTCAGATTGATTATCTGAGTTTCAGAAAGCAAGGTAAATTAAGTGATAGTGACAGAATAAGCAAGTTAGGCTCAAATGTTGGTAATGTTTGACAAAATTAGTGGTGCTAACACAGGTCAGAACAATTCAATTAATAGCCTAGGAAATAGTTTCTTCCAAGTCTTCAAATTCTTAAGCTAGCAAAGGCATTAGGGAGAGATGATGTGTCTCTGAGCTAAATGAGGAAAGCTGCCTTTCAGACCAAAACTCCTCAGGGCAACCATACTCTTTTGTAATTACCTCCTTTTTTACCTCCCCCTGCCAGGGGGCTCACTCTGCTTCACTACTCAAAATCATGCACTATACTTACACTTTTAATTGCTCTTCTCAGTCTGTTATACGGAGTTGACAGAAGACAACCAAGAATTCTCTGCAACTTTTGAGGATGGATAAGTCTGTGGACGTTGTTCTAGATCCTACACTATCCACACATACAAACAGGGACTGCCTCATCTTCTCTGAAGATCTCCCCCTAACAACTAGTCTCTTGCTTTTGCTTCTGGACTAAGCRCCCTACAAATCTGACACAGCACTCTAACTTCACTTTTGTCAGGAAATGCTATTCTAACTTACAGTGCTATATGTTTAAGTGGCATCTGGAGATGCCACACCAGGCTACCTGACCACAACACTGAAAAAAATGGCTCACTGTACTACACRTGCATGTTACAAAAAGTCTACAGAAAGAGTACTGCCATGGACACCTCCTCTCTTACTCCCCGATGTCTCCAGCTTGCTTGTGTTCTCTCCCCTTGTCACTGAGCTCAGTAAAACAGAGAACAGACTCTTCCATATTCTTTCTCTTCTTCATCTCTATACATACACACCTCTTTTTTCCCCTAAGGCTTTCTCTAACCGGTTAATATTTCAYATTTTACATACGCAACTGGGGCCTAATGGTAATAGCTACATCCACAACTTTCCAAATCCTCTTCCAACTCCTCATTCTCTTTTTGCATAAGCTCTTATGCATCCAAAGACTATAAGGAACTACAGGTTCTATCATGTTGCCCAGAGTTCATGGAATACACACCTCCTGAGCTGCTTCTACCTTAGCATGCCATACAAACCCGCACATTTCAATCTTAATGACAGAAAGTCACCTGAGGGTGGAATCTACCAGACAGTCTCAGAAAACATCTGAGGAGCAACAAAGGAAAACCTGTCTACTTTCATTCTAAAAAAGCTGTGCATAGAAGGAGGCAGAGATGCAATGACTGCTYATTGGAAAATAGAACCAACCATGGGAGAAAGGGTCTCTTTAACATTGCATTTTCTGATTGACTGTGGAACAAATTCAGCACAGGGGGAGGGAGCTTGCCTATGTCTGCTTTGCCTGGAATCTAGGAGGTAGGAAAGATGAGCTGAAGCCTCTCTAGATGGAAGGTGGTGCAAAATCCAGGTATTCTGCTTCTTGATGAGATGCCCTATTGCSAAGACTATCATACTAAGGAGACAGCAGCTGCTGTTTTCTCATGTTTTAAGACAGCAGCCTTATTACTATGAAATAAGTTAAAGCCTGTGCTCAGAAGGTGACTTGGGGCCGTGAATCCCAACCTCACAGAGCAGCCCAAGAGGTTGTACTTCAGCTATGCTTCTTGTCAGCGTTGTCTACTAGCTTACATGTCAGGGAATTCCAGCATACCAGATATTATGAATCCCATTCAAAGATGCTTAAGTTCCGCATGCCATGAACCATGTCTTACTCCGAATTTCAGTTTCATTTCTGGAGCCAGATGCCTAAGAGCTCAACGTGGCAATATTCAACACTGTAATGTCCAATTCCTTACATAGATCTACCTTTGTATGACCTGACAAAGGGCTCCAAAAAAAAAAATAAATCACAGCCAGTATTAGAACAAGAAGCTTTGCCTCCAGACACAATTTTTCATTAAAACAATCATTCCCTCACAAGTCAAAGCTAACAATTCAGTTCAGTTGTACGCAATTTCCTGGTGGCCAGGAAGGATCTCTGTGGATACTCAGCATTATCAGTCTATTTCCAAGCAAGTTTTCTTCACTTCCTTGCACCAAGATGTATATGCTGGGTAGGTTTAGAGGGTACCATGAACAATGTATGCATCAAAGGAAAAGGAGATAGATTTCAGTATCAGCAACCAAACTATACATGTTCCTATATGTTACCAATGTATACAACCACACCAATCATGCCCTAAAAACATTATATSAAAAAAGAAATTCAGCTCAATTCTAATCCAATATAAATGTCACTGTGACACAAAGAGATAAATAAAAAGGTACAACATAACAACAGGGTGGTAAATCACTGAGGGAATCTGTACTTCCTTGTTACAAGTCTAGAAAAGAATATATGTAGGAGCTGTAACTATTCAAGTCCATGCACTGAATACCTCCTATGTCTGTCTAAAAGCCTTCTCAGTAATTCTATTTCATGCTACAATAAGGTTGAAACCAAAAACACTACCTGTGGTTTGTGTACCAGCTCACAGTACCTAAATCTCAAGGTCCACCGGAACACTTTGATAAGCATTTGATAAACTCAAGACAAAATTCACTAGCCAATAAATACAGAGGGATGTTTGTTCTTCATCTTCAAACTTCTAAAATACAGTGTCTAACAGTAACAAATAGCAACATACATTTCATTAGCAGGCACAGTAGGTTTTGATTTACTTCAACCCCACCATCGTCTTTGAGCTAACCTGCTGTACTTTGGTGACCATGTCCTTGTAAATCATATCCAGGTTGGTGTCCATAATTTTCACTAACGCAGATACAATGACCTCCGACTGCTGAGTAGTGAACCCTAAGCAAAACAAAATGCAACAACATTCAGAGAGACATAAATCTGGACAGTTTACAGAAATGCCACTTGCCAATACTGAGCACCAAGTTAAAACAAATGTCAGTTATGAAAGATAATAAAACACACTCCTCTTGATCCAGCACTAACAAAAGAGCACAACCAGTCAGTACATTCAAGTTCCTCCACCCCAAAATTATGTCTGTGATATAGTATAGCTGCTTCTGTAGTACAGCACTATTACAGTATCAGCAGGATAAATGCTGGAAATCTTCTAGAAGTATTATGGAATGTCATCTCTCACATGTGGTTACCTCTATGAGCAAGAATTCTGACTCTGAAAAGCAGATACCTACTTTCAGTACGCTACAAATCTTCAGAACCACTGAAGATATACAAAACTCAACAACTGAAAACAGAGCTAACCGCTCTGATTTTAGGCCTACCAGCCTCTGAGTCCCTATTAAAAACATTTTAAACTGAATATATTGGAAACTACTGTAAAACATTGTCCCTAGAAATACTCATCAACTTTTCCACTTTCAAAATGTAGGAGTAAAAGTGTCATGAACAAGATTTAACCAYTATAAAAAGAAACACTTGCAAAAGCATGATTGTTTCAAACTAACTAGCAGTTAAGCTTTAGAAAGCACACATGTGGCCTGAGAGCGAGTCGTTTTCAATAGCTGAGCTGATACAACAGTTTGCCACCACCAAAAGGAAGAGACACCCCTCATCTTTCTTTTCTTATCCCTCCTCCTGCCAGTTTGTGTGTGTCCTGGTGCTCACGCAACTGCTCTGTGAGCTCATTAAACTAGCGTCTCAGAATACCAATCAAGCAAAAGAGCTGCAGTTTTCTGAGAATTAGGTTGGCACATGGGAAGAAATGCAGCCACATGGCAGGGAAAAGGGACTGGGACCTCTTCTCTTCAGGGATGGAGAGCTGTCAGAAGTCAATTCAGCTGTACTGAACTTCACCTTAAGGTACCTTCCCCACCTCAGCAACATTAGCACGAATCCAAAATAATCGAATCCCTTATCTATGTTTTAGCATAAGAGCATCCATATTTTATATAGTATTCTACATTATATCCTAAAACCTGCATTTTACATAGTAGTCCATATTCAGTCCTATTATAACACATTATTGCATATTCAAGGTGTTATATACTAAATATGTAGGAACCCAATTAACACATTTTAAACCACTACCTTGAAAACTGTTTTTCACTTTCAATTCTTAAAATCTAATTTATCTTTAGCATTTCTAATTACCAATAGGATAATAAATTATTCCAATCAAAGTTATATAAGCTCACTGTTCCCTTTTGGAAGTAGAAAAAAACTTACATGTTCTTAGCCAGTATATTAAAAAAAAAAAAAAAAACCCAAAACAAACCATAAAACTGAAGCTGTAACATCACACATCAAGGAGAAGTAACAAACTTTGTAAACTAGAAAACCACTCATAAAGTCATATTAAGAATAGCTATCCGTTTCCAGCAAATTACCATTTTCTTCCAAGAGGCATACCAGCGCATGAGTGTCAAAAAAAAGCTTCCTATTTCCCAATAAGGAAATATTCCCTTTGCTTTGTAAAGATGATGATGCAGAGACGCTTACATCTGAAAAAAAGATAAACGAAACACAAGTTATTTTTAAGAAAGAATATTTAACCAACATATTTGCTTTCCAGGAGTTTCCTTACTACCCCAAATATTTTTCATTTACGACAAAATATTAGATCGTGTGTTGAGATTATTGCAACTCGCTTGAAACTGAAAAGGTATCCGACTAACAAGCTCTATGCACAAGAGCTTTAAAATAGAATACAATGCTACTGCTGCACTTCTGAGAYGCTCTCCAAGAATATCCTGTCCTAGAAAAACCCCGCCAAGCGTCAGGGTCTTAAAATTGTTCCTTTACTGTTATCAGCGTGAAATGTGGAAGCTGTGAGCACTTCATAGCTTTGAGGACTAAATCCACAGACTCTTTCCATTCTCTGTTAGAGAAGCAAACCTTCACTGGTTGCCCTTTAGACACTAAATTGCTATTAGAAGAATTASTAACACGTTCCCCAAATACCAGTATTACAGAAATCATGCATTCAGGGAAATTTAATACCGGTGCATAAACTAGCTGACAGAAGGAATGTACGATGGAACATGAGGTAAACTGTCAGGAGGGAGAACTCGCTGTCCTCGAAGACGTTGGATTTTAAAACACTTGGGTGGGCAGAAAATACGACAATGCCTCAGCTGTCTTCTTAAAGATCAATAAAGGGTAACCAATTTAAAGTCTTCGGGGTGGTAAAAACCCAGCCCTAATARTTACCCCTGCGGCCAGCTCACAAAGCTGCTGCCGACAGGTCCTTGCAGGCCCCCGGAGCCCCGCGCCACCGGACTCCCGGGGGCGCGTGAGGTGACGGAGGCACCCCCCACCCCCGCCGTCCCTCCGCGCCACCCTCCCAGCTCTCACCCCGCTCCCCGCAGCGGCGACTCTCCCTGCCGGGCCCGCCGACCCGCCTTCCCCACCCCGCGCTGCCGTTAACGGCCGCAACGGCCGCCCCAGAGCCCGGCGGCGCGGCCGGGCGCTGCCAGTCGCCGAGGCAGCGGCGCGCGGGGGAAGGGGGCGCGCGGCGGTCACGTGAGGCGGCGGCAGCGGGCGGGAGGGCACCGTCCGCGCCGCGCGGCCGCAGCAACAACAGCGCCCGCCTCCCGCCGCTCACAGCCGTGGCCGCGGCCGCCTGACCCCTGGCCATGGCCGCGCCACCCGGTCCCGACGACGGAAGAGGGGGGGAAGGAGGGAAACCGCGGCTGCCACTGCCGCCGCTACCGGAATGCCATTGCTGAGCACGCGCCGCCCCGCAGCCTACGCTTCCGCTACGGGCGGCGCCTCACTTCCGCCTCCGGCACGTGGSAAAACACGCGGGTGACGCCGTGAGCGGCGGGGGT
Organism: Oceanodroma leucorhoa; assembly: GCA_030449065.1. Lineage (NCBI taxonomy): Eukaryota > Metazoa > Chordata > Aves > Procellariiformes > Oceanodroma > Oceanodroma leucorhoa. The sequence continues at coordinate 8,505,262 of JASVER010000026.1, read as the reverse complement.
TGATTTTATGGCTCACGCGGCGGCCGCGGCGAGAAGAGCGGCGCGGGCGGGCCGGTCGGCTGTGAGGCGGAGCCTGCGGGGRGCGGGGCGGGCCCGGCCCGGCGGAGGCTTCCCCGCTGCCCTCCCGGGGGCCGCGGCGGCACCGGCCCCCCCCGACCCCCGTGGGCCGCGGCCCTGGCGTGCTGGGGTGCCGGGAGTTAGCCGTTAGCGGCGCAGGCTCCGGCAGGCGTCGCGCAGCGGCGGCACCGCTGTTTCCGTCCTTTATTTAAGTGAAAAAAAGAGTATTTKGGGAAGGAGGTTTGTCCCGGTGCGGCAGGACGGGCACGATCCGGTGCCGCCTGTCCGACCTCGGACCCCTTCCTGAGTAACGTTTTTCTTCGTTCTGGGCGAAGACAGACGTTTAGTAGAAAACTGCATTTCAGACAAATCTGTCGTTCTGTAATGATACTGAGATTTTGGGTTTCAAAGTTACTAACCAAGTAATTTGCAGGATTAGGCAACTCCGTGGATCTACGAGTCTGGAGCTTTAATCATYAAATAATTGCTGTAACCATTAGAGTGGGTAAAGTCTGCTTATGCTTGCAGTTCTGCTGAGAATACGGGTGTACTTTTTCCTTACCTGCTGTGTTTCTAAAACAAATGTGCTTAATATTTGTAGGGAATCGATATAAGAAATCGGTTCGGCCCACTGTCATTTTCTCCAGGCAGCACTTATTTCMGAGCAAGTCTTTTTTTTTTCTGCTGCGTACGTGTTCACAAAAAGCCTGCAGCACCTTTTCTTCTTCTTACCGGAATCAATAATTTCGGTAAATCAGTATGAAGATGGAATCATTCAGAGGTATCTCTAGAAATGCAAAGGTAGGTGAACCACCGTGGCACGTAGCAGTGCCACAGCAGCACGGCTTGTCACTGCAGCTGAGGTGATGCGTGTACGCAAGGCCAGCGTCTGTAGCAGCAATTCCCTCCAGCTGCCGTGGTGATAAAGCAGAACTTTTAAAGGTAGAAGCCATCACTGTTGTTACAAAATAAACTATAAATGTTATTTCAGTATATCAGAAAGATATTACTATACTCACAGGCCAATCCTACATGAATAGCCGGTTCTCAAACCRCTTGCACTGTACGAGTTCAGGGACATCGGTGGGCTCACCCGCRCTGCCATGTTTGTTTTTATTGTAAGTAAAAGCAGAAACTTGCCTGATGTGCATTGCATCTGCTTGGCTGTTGTATGGACATTGCCTGGCGTTAGCACGGCAGTAATTCCTGACATTTGTGAGTCTGCAGGCAGTTGTCTTTTCATCTATGGATGATTCAGAAATTGGTGCAGTGTATTTTCTTTGATACCCTTTCTTCAATGATCCCTTTCAAAGCCTTGCGCTTGCTACCGCAATTGAAAGGCAGAATTGTGACTACTCAAGTATCTCCTTTCATATCATCTGCCGGTTTGCATTTTGCAGTTGATCTCTGCACTTGGATATGATGGCAGATAATGTATGTGAGAAGTGCTGTACAGGATGGAGGCTGCGACTGCAATTGGAGTCAGCCCGTTCAGGGTCAAATACACCCGCACGTGCTGGCTATCAGTGCCCATTTTCATCTTCTCTAAGGGAAGCAAAGTCACTACCGCTAGCTACAGAGGTCTCCTGGCGCAACTGACTGACTGTCTTTGTGTCAGAGGTCCACTCGTTCATTTTTTTCCCTTTCCAGTGTTATCTTCCAGATCCCCCTGTTTCAGCCTTCTCCATGTTGAAGATTGTTATGTACTAACCAGCAGGTAGATTCACTGAGCTCTGGAGGCAGCTTCAGCAGGCTGCAGTAGCTTCAGAGCGATCCTTTTTCCTAACTGGGCGTTGGGGACTGATTCCTGCCCGAAGAGACATCAGCAGTGGAGTCGCAAGCCAGGAGAGGACAGGACAAACAACCTTCTGCTATCTCAGGATTCTAGGTTGCTTAATGCTTGGCTTTAAGCTATCCGTTGCCCCATGAAAGTCGTTAGGCCCTACTTGGAGACTATGAATGAAACAAGCGCTGAAGGTTACATGCTTGGTGTCCTGAAAACTTTGTCCCTGCAGGCACACGGCATTCACTGATCTACGGAGTTATAACCCCCTTGGTTGTAACAGTGAAATCTGCAGAGGAGGATTAAGGAGTGGCGGTTGACCTTAAAAACTAGGGTAACAGCCCGGGCGAAGTAATGCAAACTGCAAAATAAGGACTAATAACAATATCTGCCGTACTTTTAGGTGAAAACTGAAGGGGAGGGTAAAATGAGCTCTGAGAGGTATCGTTGACCCACCGATGTGCTACGGCTGCAAGGAAAGCAAATGTAACCCTAAGGTGTATGAAGTAGGGTATTTTCAGTGGTTCACATGGAAAGTTTCATTGACCCTTGAGTATAATGTAATTTCAAATACAAACTACAGTTCTGGTCACTCCAATACAGGAAAGATGAATTCATATTCAAACTGGCAACCTAGTGTTAACAGGATAATTAAGGGGAGTGAAGAGTCTTTTCTGTCATAGGTGATTAAAAAGAGACTGGCTTGTTTAGCTTAGCAAAACAATGTTTGAGAGAGGATCTTGTTTCCATCTGTAAACAAAACAGGAGTGTAAAAATACGCAGAGAAAGAAAAAAGAACCGCTGTTTATGCAGAAGAACGTTACTGATAAAAGAACATTACTGATAAAAGAACATTTGGTGTAAAATGGCCATAAATAAATATAGATTGGAAATTAAAAGGTTTTTACTCAACAGAACAGTCCTTGTGAAAAGCTTCCCAACAGGAATCAGGAGGGATCAAAAACTGAAACCAGTTTTTAGATGGATGTGGTTGGCTTGTGAAAGGGATTTTACGATGCAGTCCCTATAAGAGCAAGGGGCTGGTTCCTGTGCCCTCGCGTTAATTTTCCACAGTGGAGGTTTTTCACTTTCCCCCTCAAGCATCGGGGACTAGCCAGACTGTCAGAGAAAGACTAATGAGCTAAAAGGACCACAGGTGCAATCCAAAATAGCATTGAATAGTCCTGTTACTTACTTCGAATGTTTTAACACAGTGACTGTACAGAGTTGAGGGGCATTACAGCTGTCAGGGGTGATGAATACCCCAAATTGCTCTTAATTCTAAAMGGGAAAAGCTAAAAAACTCCGAGGCTGGAAAAGAATGAGTCACCAGTGCATGGATGCTCTCCCACTTTGAAAGGACTTAAAAAAAAAGGCTATAACAGCATTCAAATGAATACACAAATGATAAGGTGCATTTGGAGTCATTTCAGTGCTGTTATGTCAGGGTTGAGTGTGTCTCAGTGGTTTTAAAGCGAAGGCGGCACCCAACAAACTGAAGAAGGAAAATAAAGCGATGTCGTCGTTTTCCTCATCTACCCTCAGATAATAATTTTAAGTGTTCAAAATCTTCTCCCATTCTTTTCAGRTGGATCAGCAGGTGAAGTCCTTCCTCTGTTACTTTGTTTTCTTTTTAGTGGAAAAATCAACGATGACTGTGTCCTTTCTTCCATTTTATTTGTTCATGTGTGAGAATGGGTATATTATTTGTAACGAAGAAACAATCACTGAGGAATAAAGCTAAAATGATCCTACCCGTAGATGGCAGTAACTSCTAATAGTGCTGGCTGTCAGTGCCGCTCCAATTCAAAGTCTTAGGACCCAGACAAAGTTTAAACCAATTGCCCTGATCCCCKAAGTTGCTAAACAGCCACTTCAGGGATCTTAAAATGGGGTCATGCACCAAACTCCTTGCAGAAACCACCAGCAGCACATGTCTCCATGGAAGCTGGTTCAATCGTCAGAAATAAACCCACTGTGTGATTTCTTGAAGGAAGGAGGTATAATATTTATTCAAGTGCTATGGTTGACATCAATAAGAAATGGCATTTATATTAGAATATTAAATCTTGCTATGTTCTCATCAGACATGTTTTACCTGTAGAATGAACAGATAAATACGATCTGCGATTAAAGCTGTCAAAACTGAGTGCCTKACAATGGAGAACAGTTTGGATCAATATCTCTTCCCGCCAACCCAAGAATTACCTTGTATACAAAATATTGAGGTATTCAGCACCTTTGACTAAATAAAGGCAGGAAGAATCATTCTCRTGGCACAGAAGAGCAGCAGCAGCTGTTCCCGATTGCCATGTGCAGGAAGACAGAAGTAAGGGAGCAGATTGTCCATGGGAGTTGCTTATTTCCTCTTTATACATAGGGAATGGTGTAAGTTGCAAACAAGAATTTCATTTCCTCACAACCCTGGTCTTGCTTCTTTCTTAAAGGAGTCTTGCAGTGGCATTGTCAGGCAGGACTTTCCTTGCTGCTTTTTAATCACTCCTTGGAGATCAGACTCATACTGATAGAAGATTTGGAACAAAATTTCTGAATTTTGGAACAAATTTCCAAGCAACGGAAAAGGGGAAGAGTAGATTGGAGTTTTGGGGTCACCTCTACAGGAAGAAAATAAGCTAATGATGGTTGCACGTTGGCTTTTTAACTTTCTGGAAATGCATTTATTGTTTACATTTTCCCCCAGATCTCTCAGGCAGGGCAGTGCAAATATACAAGACAAAGTCACCAGCCTACGTGTGCTTTTTAAGAAGGACATAATACGTTGTGAAGAGAATTAGGATCAGGAGCAGTGTGATGATATGTGCGAGGATGCATAAGCAGCCTGGGTGTGTTGCCAGCAGTTTTAAAGTTTTACCACTATGATACGAGGGATAGTAATACTGTAGTGGCCGCTGGCATGGCAGGCATTGTATGCAGTGCGGAGGGTGTGGAGGCAGAGAAAAGGCTTTCTGGAAGAGTCCAGGGAGATGTTCCAGGCATAAATGTGCAAAAGAAAGATTACAAGAGTCAGTAGGCAAAAATGTCCATGGAGGGGACAGACATGAACCTAAAAGTGGTGAAAGGAGCACGGAAAGGATGAGCATAAAGGTTTAAAAAATGGAGTGAGACGGCATTGTGAATATACGAGAGATACGGAGCTGAAGCTCGGCAGGCTCTGTGTGATGCAGCTGGGAGTGGGATGGGGAAGGACACTAAAGGGGGCTGGAGGCATCAGAATAAGGGCCAGGGGACTGGTGATAGCAGTGTCATTTTGAAATGGGCTGAGGGGGTAAAACGGGTGTCAGGAAAGCTTCGGGCTGTCACGTAAAGAAAGGAAGAGGCTGATGTAGGGAAGGGAAATGGAGGTGAAAAGTGGATGGCCGTTACTTGCTCTTCATTATCCTGTGAGACAGTTAAGCAGTGAATCAATTATGATACCAAGCAATTGTGTAGATAATGAGTTAAGCAATGAAGCAGTTATACAGCAAATCATTTCTGGTATTAAATAAAAATGGGGARAATCAACAGCCATATGAATCAATTATGCAGAGAACTATTACCAAAGTCAGTCAGTTAGGTAGAGAAACAGTTATACAGCAAGAGAATGAATAAATGAATTAGGAAGTGAGACCATTATGTTGAGAATTAATTATGCAGAGTCTGCCTTTGTGATAAGGGGCATGTCTGAGGGAGCTTCACGCACAGGAAAAAAAAATATCCAAAGCAAAACCATAAAAATAGATGCAAACCTAATGACGATACAAGCCCTGCGCCAGTTCTCTTTGCCTGTGACATCCTCTCCCGTGTSTCTTTGGGCTAGACTCACCCGTGTTGCCATAGATGCTGAAGCCATTGCAGAAGCAGAGGAGAAGAAGCCTGTTTCTCCACTGCATGTTCCTTCACTTGGGACGTGGAGGTGAGACGAAGGAAGTTCAGAGATGACTTTGTGGCTCTGAAAAGTGGGATGTAGAAGAAGTTGGAGCCATCTAACCTGCACAGAGAGGCTTGGGGCTCTTCATGGCCCCAGGATTACTCAGCGTCGAACTTCTTGGCGTGCTTTCTACTTAAGAGCCTGAAAGCTGGATTCTCCTCTCCCTTGTATCTGTTTCCACGTCTACAAAATAGATGTCAACCATCAGCAAAGAAATGTTTCCATTTTGTCAGCTCTCTCTACTGTTATAGCTGGACGAAAACCAACCAGCCTTTTGGACACGACACTYTCTGATGGTGTCAAATGTAAGCATTCTGCTTCAAGAGCAGGCTGCCTTACTTTAAACAGACAAAAATGCAATACAGACCACAAGGTGGTGGAAAACAAATTTTCAAGTCTTCATTCCTGCAGTAACGATGAAGTATACTGATTTATACAGTGGATGCAGTATGCTGTATCATTTTTTTGTTTCAGTGTTTTTCATGTTCAGAAAAAAACCCCCCCAAAAGTAAAACCCTACAAGAGAGAAAGGAATCTGTAACATCCTTGAGAGAACAGCACATTTTATCAGCTGAGTACTCAAGTCCTTACCTAGACAACACTTCAGTATAATTCTATGATAGTTTGGCTTGACTGCTGGATCCAACTCAGAATAAATGCTGAACTAGATGTCTTCCAACCATTATTATCTTTTCCAAGTCTGGACACAAGTTGGATTCTTGAGAAGGCTGGCAAAATATCACTCCTGCTGCTCCCATTCCCCCATCCCGCCAAGGTTGAGGGTGCTATTTCCCACAACGTCTCAGAAGAGGTCTGTCTTACCTCAACAAAACCTATCGCCTCCCCTTTGGCCGACACTGCAATGCAGGCACAGAATATTTAGCTTTAAAACATTTGTTTCACAYAAATGAGTCAAGATGTATGTTCAGATGCAGAAATTATTGTCTTATCCAACAAGATTTTAATGTCATATTTGTTGGTTAGAGAGGAAAGCAGTGATACAGTATGTTCTTAAGTTAGAGTGTTTGGGTTACTAGAATTGTTTTTGGTTAGCAGTGAAGTGCAAGGTTAAGATGTAATAATAATACTATAAACATGGTAATAACTAGTCACTAAGGCGATGTAACAAGGTCCTTGTGTTGAGCTTCAGGGCTGCTGAAGTTAGCACTGCCTTTATGAGGACCTAGCCATGCGACTGGGAATTATGCAGATATAGTATACACGTAAGAATGTAAAAATTTCTCTATGGAAAATATCCAGAAATTATAAAGGCAAGAGATACAATTTCATCTGCATTAGTCTGCAGCTTGTGCTTTTTTTATTTCTGAGGACTATGCTGGGGCAAGGCTGCCAGTTGTAACTAAACATTTCCTCTTTTTTTTACTCTAAGATATGAGATCTGGAAACAATATTATTTAGACAATCACACAGGCACTTCATGCTGGTCATTGCACCCACATAGGTAATTTTTATCAGATTCATCAGGTCTCTAGGTTTTCTTAAARGTTCCTGCAGCCTTTTAAGTCCTGTTTCTTTTTTTTCCCAGTTGCCTTCCAGCTGAGGAGAAGGCAGTTGCACGGGCTAAGATGTGCTTTGAGAGGTTGCATCTTGGTGCCTAGGTCTCCCTCAGATGGGCACGCTTGGGAGAAAGAGGTTGAGAGAGGTCCTCCTTCCTCAGCTAAGGCAGAGGGATGTTTGGGCCCCATTGGGATGGCCAGGATCTCCTGACCTCCAGCCTTGCAGATTGACCCATTCTGCCTGAACTTGCAGAGGCCCAATTAGTGTTGGAAACACTCCTCTTTCTATCTCCTAATGGTCTAGGAGATGATGGTCTAGGCCTCACTACTTGAGATTTCTTCATGAGATGGGGAGAAAGATTTTTCAGTGCATACTGACTTCATGATTCTGCACAAAAGTCACATTTCCATTTCAGCCAGAAACTYGGTTTTGGGAAATAGGGAAACGTGTGGCATGCTCTGTGCAAAACAGCTCAAACTGGTTGTTTACTCTCAAAACAGGCTTTCACCACCATTACTTTGTTTCTTTCACTGCKGCTTCTTTCCAGACATCTCCCTCCTAGAAATATTTTCTATTAGATCTTTGGAGTCTGTTTGGCTGGATTTAATCTCATGTTATTGGTTTAATGCAATATTAATGTTAAACCCACTTTGTTTCCTATCCCCCCCAATGATATAAGATGCTTAAAACTGGAAGTAATGTATATACCTCAAGACAAGGATGCAAAAGCCCTAAATGTCTGCCATCGGAGTCTGAGTTGTAGGGACATCTGACATTGTATATAACACTGTTGTTCTCTGTCAACACCAACCACTGTTCAAAGACTTTTAAGGCTGTAGTCAGGGAGGAAAATTTGCCAMCATGTATTGGGAGAAAAACTCATGTTACATTCTTGTTTACAAAAATGTATGCAAGGGAGGATAAACAACCATGTTTCCTTTCCCATAACTCCTGTGTGTTTTTTTTTTTTTTTCCCTCTTGGCATCAACCAATATCTTTGACTGTAGTTGCAGTTTAGGAAATTGCTTACCTTAGCTTAACTCTGACCTGCCTCATAGCAGCCTCCAGTAGTTGCAGATGTCTTTAGTAAATCTGGACTAGAGGCTGGCTCTGGACCCAAGGCTTTGCGGTTGATAATTATCAGTATCTTGCAGGATACTGTTAAATGTAACCTCTTGTTTGATCCAAATGATTCTTTTTCCCTCCGTGGAATAATGCAAACTCTGTAGTCTGGAGGCAAAGGTTTTCTCTTTTGTGTAATATTCCATAGGAACTGTAGGTTGACCAAGCTGGTTATGGAGATATTTTCTCTACAACTGCAATGTTTCAATTCAGAAAAATTTAGCTTACAAGCAGCTGCCTGTTAACTGACACTGAAGAGCCATAGAGACACTGCCAACCCAAAGGCCTTGAGGACRTGCAATCAAACTCCTTCGGAGCCTGAAGGTGTTACTTGTCTAGGAATAACCAATGACTCTACAAACGCTGAAGAACTCTGATGAGGTCTGTAGCGTACTTTCAGAAACGTCAGTTATCCGTGAAGAAGTCACACAGACCTAACAAGGGCTCAGAGAAGACAGTCCCTCCAAGGGGTGGTGCATAGGCAAGAYAGACACAAGCATAAGCTACTTTAAAAAGTCCTAGATATTATCTAATGCTTTGTTTCTTCTAATCATCACTTAAATGTGAGACCTGGTCATAGACTCCCCAGGGAGGTGACATAAATGCCAGAAGCTGACTGAGCGTCTGGGCTGAGGCTGGTTGCTCTACAGAGCACTGTGGACTCATCTAAAAATCGGGGACTTTCACCTCTACAGCTGACGTGCTGTGATCCCTGCGGGGGTACACTTGGAGTGACTCACAGGAGGACCGAGCTACAATTAACTTTATAACCATAAAAATGACATGAAAGCAATGCCCATCTAATTGGGAAAGCATTAACATGTCAACCTCACCTAGAGCTTTCCAAAAATAAATATTGTGAAGCCAAAAGACCTGGAAGGAAGCATCCTTAAATTGTGATAGATAACTGCTTAACTATTCAGAAAGAGAAAGGAAATTACCAACTAACGGCTAACCTCCATTTTTTTAAGATTTCACTAGACTGCAATTCCTTTTTAAATGAAATGCACATCTCCCAGAGAACACAGCTTCTCCCCCTTAACCCCAAGTTATTTAAATGAATACCGTGGCTGGAAGAAGAAAGTAACAGGTTTCCTTTTGTTAATGAACAATGGTCTAGCTTATAGCRTTTTGTAAGGTTTCCAGATGGAAGAAAGCAGTCCGATAAAAGATTTTGCATCAGTAAGGTCATTTGGGGACATAATTATCTGTGAAAGACATTGCATTTTTGGCAATATATGAAAAAAGATTACAGTTCTGGGTGCCTAGTTTCTTGTGGGTTTTTTGAGGTAGGTCCTGCTTGTGTAGAAACCTTTCTCCCCCGCACTGTTCTTTAAGTGTCAAATTGTGTTGCATTTAAGAAAAGTACACATCGTAACAGATGGCAAAAATGCCATTAAATAATTTTAATAATAGCAGAAAGCTAATTGCCTGTCAGCCGAAAATTCATTTTCTAGAACTGGCAGAAACCATGCAGAATATCCATGTTGTTACTGAAAGGCTGAAGCTAGTCGATTTTGTAAAAATCTGACAAAAGTAGTCTGTACATTCATATAAATATATTTAGGTAAGGTACAGCTGCTGAAATGAGTACGTAATTGATGTGAAATGCTGCCAGTGTGCCCAAATGAAATAACAGAATTTAAGAAGATGAAATTACTTCAGTTGTGACTTGGCCATCAGATGAGGAGAGGTGCTCTGGCTTTTGGAAGAGTTTTGTATTGGTTTATACACACTGAAGACTTTCATTTTACATCTTTTCATTGAGGGTATTCTGTAGAGATGTACTCTGCCTGCTAAACATTAATGAATGCTCTTTTTGGCACCACTGTGAGAAACGGCAATATTATTATAATTCCCGTATTACAGATGTAAAACCCCTAAATTATAGTCAGTGACTGGTTTTTGGATATATTTTTGTTAATAAGGACAAGTCCCTACAATTCAGTAGGGCAAGTAGAAACTCATTATATGCTTAAGTTATCTCACTTTTGTTAAGGTTATTGTGAATGGCTGAAGAAATTTGAAATTTTTTTGCTTTATATGCTTTTCTCCTGAAGGAATGGCAAACCCAGCTATTAAATCTCATAAACCTCAGTTCAGTTCTTTAAACTTTGGGCTTGGCCTTCTTACCATTAAAATGGGACCTAATGCCATTTCTGGGCACTGACTCGGTACAGGAGCAGGTTCCAGGTGTGGGAGTTTCGGTCCTGTGAAGAAGTGCTCCCAGCTCCTGTTGCCCTTCCTCCCATACCATACCTGCTGGTGGTACCCACAACTGTCCAGTCCTGACCTTGAGGGGATGCAGCGGGGTCTCCAGCATCCGTAATGGCTCTGCCTGGGTTGTCCTTTTGAGCATCTCCTCCGAAATCCAGGCTGAGCGCATCCTTACTGTAGCTCATGACATCCGATGAATCACACCAGTAAGTGAGACAGATGTGGATGGGTTTTTTAAAAAAGGCAAGCTAAAAAGGTACTTTATACTTAAAACAAAAAAACCCTAAATACCACTCCTAAGGAATATCATTCAATTTGCAGTGCCTGACAAAACTAATCAGCCTGAATGACTAAGCCATTACAGCTTTCGAGAGTAGAATGCTCTGTTCACAAAGAACGTCATCCAGAAGATGATTTTAAAACTTTCAGCAGAACTAGTTCCATAAAGTATTTAGATTTTTCATATAACTGTAATCCAAAGAAACGCTTTGAAGTGCAACAGGAGCAGATAGCCATCACTTCTATCTTAGGAGASACCCTAACCTAGTAACGACCCAATAATTTTTGCCGTATCTTTACTTTCATACAGAGCTGTTGATGRGAAAATGATCTCAATATTTCATATCCAGTGTGAGTCTTGTCCTTTTATTTTGATATAATATTGGAGACACAAATAGCTGGAAGAATAAATATAATTTATTKATTGATAGGAACACGGAGGAACAATATAGGGAATCTCATACTGATACCACCCCTCTTTGCTGTGCCAAGAAAGTCACTTGAAATCCCAAGTTCTTCCACAGAGTTTACATCTGGCCTTCAGGCTCTGGAACTCATCAAGTTCTCACAGTCTGGAAGAGCTCCTATCTGTTGACTCTGTGGGTTCAGTATAAAGACCCACATTTTTCCCTGAACATGACTGTGATGGGGGCAGAATCTCACTGGTATAGAAATCTGATTCCAGCTTTTCATTTGCCAAGTGTATTTTTAACTACTTATTTTGAGTGGCTGCTCTGCAGTTTGGTTTAGTGTTATTTTTATAAAGATGATTTGTAGCTGTGTAAAAGGTGCTGAGGGTGCACTTCCAGAACCCTTTTGTAGACATGCAAAAATAATGAATAAATAAATAAATGCTCCCTTCACATGACCTCATTAAAAGCAAAGCCAAATTCCTGCAAGAGAAAGCCAGCTGAGCAGAATTTTCCAAGTGCCTTTATTATGACATTATTTCTATTCCCATTGCATCTCAGGGTCCTAGTCACAGACCGGGACGTTACGATGCTAAGTACCACACAAAAATGAAAAGGATGCCTTTGCTCCATGAGGCTTTTGTAACAGCAGTGGTCGAAACGGAGCAATTTCTGCCAGTAGGACCCAGCAGCATTTTTCCGAGCGTGGAAGTGTGTATCAGCACTTTCTTTTTACGCAGGCTCAAGGACAGATGGGATCGGTGCGRTGACATCTGAAGTTCCATTTCAGCTACTGTGTATAAACTCATAAACGCTTCAGAAGAACCAAGATGTACACTTGCTGTACTTTGAAGAGGTAAGTTGAAAACCAAATGCTAATCAGCCAACTATGCAGAGATGAAGCGGGGACAGTCAGCTCAGGTTTTCAAGTCAGCATTGCTGAGGGATTTTGCTTATGTAAACACTTGCGATCATGTTTTCTATGTCTACAATCATCTGAAATTTTGCATAGCTGCAGACTGAACATCTGCATAAATCTGAATGAAAGATTTAGAAAACAAACAAGAAGATTATGTAGCAAAACTGCGTCTTCGTTGCAGCATTTCGGAGCTCAGACACAAAAAATCAGACACATTATATGAAACTAACAATACGAAATTGTGTTTTCAATACATATCATCCATCTGGACGTTAACTTTTATCACCTATATCTTCAGGTTTGAGCTGAAGGTGACACACTGCTGGGAGCAAGGAAATCTTTATGGATTGTTAGGCTAGTATTGAAGACACTGCATAGTTCCAATAAATGGGCTATGTGGACACATATTTGTGGAGGTAAAGGCAAATGGACTCATCTCTCAAATCTCATAGTGGCGGTGATGCAGGTGAGCAGTATTGCTGGAGCCCCAAGGTTTCACTAGCCCAAAARTGACAGCTGTGCTTTCATTAGGAGAAAAGGATTTAGCTCATGGATCCCTGTGGCAAGTGACACCTCTCAAATTTGCAGGAATGCGGGAGACTTCAGGGTCCTACACGTTGAACCTTTATTCATGCATCCGTGCCCTAACCATGTCTGCACCTCAGGTCTTTTGTGATATCCTCCCAGGCTGTGATCCTGCCCTTCCCCATGTACGCAACATGAAGTTAGAGAAATGCATGTGACCTGAGGCTGCAAAGGAGGAAAACAAGCACCTCTCTTCTGTATCAAAAGGGGAAAAAAAAATCTCTACAAGGTGATTTTACATATTGATTATCCCTTGGCAAGACACATGCGTTGTTAAAATGACAAAATCACGCCTATCGTTGGCTCCCACAGCCACCCAGGTGGGACGTACCTGCTGGAAAATAACCTCCCCCCCTCCCCGTGCCCTGCTTTCCTTACCCCCCGTGAGTTTGGGGGGAATCATATTAACAGAGGGGCAGAGACACAAGTCTGGCAGCTGGGAGGCTGGAGAGCAGGGAAGGACTAGAAAGGGAGTTGCAGCTTTAAATGGCTGCCTCTTCTCTTTTCATTACCAGCACCTGAAGTCCTAAGTGGTATCAGGCCACATTTCCAGAAAGTACAACTAAATGCAAAGGCAGTTTCCACAAAAATCTCAATTTTTACCCAACCGGGTAAAATGGAAATATTTTTGGATTGAYGAGAATCAAAACTTTTTTTGTTCAACTGAATCGAAGCATTTCATTCTAAATCAGAGCGAGACAARTCTGGGCTGTTAATACTGATGTTCCGCATCAGCCAGTTCATCTCTRGATCAGGATCTCTGCCTCGGTTAAAGCCCAGTACTATACCGTGATTTGCCTGTGGATTGCACCAGCCCTGACAAGTTCGTCAGCTGGAGCGCGTGGGGAGGGAAGGGGRTGAGGGGAAGGAGGCCCTTGGGCAGAACGGCAGTTCAGGTGGGCACTGTTTCGTTTCGGGAGTGTTGAAACTTTTCAGTGAAATTAAAATGCAGCTGGAATTGTTGTYTGAATGCTAGAAGTGCAACTTGGAAGTAACTGGTGGGTTAAAACTGCTGATGAAAAGCCGTGGGCATTTGCAGCAATCAAGCAGTCTGGAGCCTTTCAGAGAATGAGCAAAAAACCCCACATTTTAAATACAGTGAAAATACCAGGCAAATATATCTCCGTAGCTTTTTCCCGGCACTTTCTTTCATCAACCAGCTAGTAATACCAGTGTCCATACCCTACATATAATTTTTTCCCAAGGATATTTCTTTAAAAAGGAGTTGTGTTTAAAAATATGGTTGAAATGAATGATTCACGAGCAAATATCAGGAGGCCRCTATTTCAGGGTGACAATTAGATGGCTACTTTTGTACTGCTGGGGTGGATGACAATATGCAGTTGAAATCACTATTGCTTCTTCCTCCGTTAGCTTCTATTGTCTTTAACGTAAGCCTCGGTAATTCTTCCACTGATTTGAATAAATAATAATTACAGTTCACTAATCCTTGTTATAGCATAGCCTAATTAGTCTCTGTAGCTGACTGAAGCTTTTTAATCATGGAGATAGAAATGAATTAAATATAGGATAAACAAAAAAACCCCACGAAACAGCTTTCCCTCCAACATCATAAAAATGTTTCTCAAGGAACTATGGAAAAAAATTTACTATTTTAAAAAGCATTTTAACTTCTTTTCCTAGGTGATTGCCAATTCTTAATTTGTTGACATTCTTATTTTGCTCTCTTGGGTCTCAACTGGAAGATGGACCATGTCTTGAAACGTAGATAACATTTTTATCCTTAAGTAATCTTCTCCTAGGAATGATGCTGCCTGCATAAAATATCTGACATACAATAGACCAAACTAAGCTCTTGTACAAGTCTATTAAAGTCAATGGAGTTACACTGAGAATGAATTTGGCCCAGTGAAGTATGCTGGAGAATAATGCAAAGCCTATCAGATTACGTACAAGAAAATAGAATACCAGAGCTGCACAGTTGGACAATTTAATTCTATTTTCATTTCGGCTCGAAAGCTTCTTGGTTGCTAGCTTCTGTTCTGCATAGGTTTTTATACTGCACTCATCACCACAATATCCGAGTGCCTTCGAATAATGCATTAAATAGTGTGACTAACATCTGGTATATGTTTGTTTTCTCATCTTCTCCAATGCATTAGGAAGTTCTATTTACAATGAATAATTGTCAGGAGGAAAAGGTATTTGTCCATTAAGACTATTAAAAAAAAAGGAGCAGCATTTTTTACACAGAGAATCAAATACTTAGGGGGAAAACATGATTCTTTTCTACACTTCAGAAATACARCTTTAGACTGATAATGTTTAAAAAGTACTTTCTGCAGATGTCTCAGAAAGAACAGTCATAACGCCTTTCTGTACCCAGAATTGTTTCAAGGCAAAATCTTGTGAGAAGAAGCTGATTGCCGAGTCAGGAGGAATCAAAGTGACTCCCCTCCTTGTGGAAGATGCTTGGCCGTTTCTGAGACTGGCAAGCTGAAAGCCGAGCAGGAGGGGAGAGTTTAAGGTTTGGCTCATGGGGTGCTCAAGTGCCAGCTGGAGTAGACAGCAGGAGCGTGAGCGCTGCCCCTCTTCATCCAGAATGGGAGGGGGTTGAGTCACCCATTCACACAATGAAATCRGAAATAAAGGAGAACTTGGGATTTGAGAAATCCCCCTTATGAATGAGTAGTGTACATTGCTCAAGACACAAAAAGAAATCTTAAAAAAAGAAAAAAAGATGAAGAAGTRATCAAAGAGAGCAGAAGTACCATGTTGCATTAAGTGGCTTAAAGCCATGTGTGCATTCAAGGCCCAGGCTCAGTTCTTTCGATACATCTAACAGATAAATTGTGCCATTGTTTGATCATCTACATTTGAATATTAGACTTCAAATTCAGATGAATCCTAGCAAGCACAGGAGTTGTTACTCCCTAATTTGAATTCAATTGAGTAGCATCTGTGCAGAGAAGCTAATTGCACAGATTTTTCTGTGGTCTTTATATGAAACATTTCCTCTTTTCCATTTGAGAAACGAGGCTTTTGTTAGCTCTGCAGATAACCGCGGTTCAAATTCACGCCTATTCGTGGTTTTTCTTTTTTTCATCAGGTGTTTATGTGAGTTTGATTCCATCTTCTCACACGGGGCGGCGAGATAATGCCCCCAGTTTCTCCTAACCGTCGTTTCCTTGGGTAAGAGTGTTTCTGTTCCAGCTCCGTCATCACGCACTGCCTCTCCCTGCAGAGTTCAGGTGCTCCTGTGAGTCCCGTCTCCGTTACTGCGAAAGTTTCTGCTGGCTTTGGGTTCTCTTCGATATGATTTATTTCAGTAAGATTTTTTAAAAGACAGTAATTTAAACAAAAATAAAGGTAGAAGAACTGGGAATCTGAAATGCAAGATGAAGTTGTCTCCAAASTAATCCATCTTGGAAGAGCGTCCGGGAATGGTTCAAACCACTCCCATGAGCTGTCTTCGCGGAGGGTGCATCGCTAACAAGTTTTTTCATCTGGCCGTTTACACTGAATAATTAACRGCCCTGAAACTCCGTGTGTGTGCAGGCAGAATTGGTCTAGCTCCTGAGAAGGCGGCCAGCGGGTGAGGAAAAYTGGCATCACAGAGAAACTGAAGCTGATGAAATATAATGAAGTTAGCGGCAGCAGTGGCTTCCTCCCTCGTGCTGAAGAGAAACCGTAACCACATCTCAGTTACACCACTGCGGCTCCAAAGAGGCCAGGGAGCACAGAAACTTGCCTGATGACTGAAATCTTGCAGTCAGTACTTTCAAATGACATACGCACGTACTTCAGACAAACTGTGATTTATTTCAATAGTACCCGTACCTTTGAATCCTGTATTTTGTCACTGAACCAATCCGCGCGATCAGTGTTCATAAACATTTGTGATAACTGCTMTAAATGTTGCATTAAAACGGGACCAGAATCTGCTGTTGGTAACATGAATCTCCTCCTCTTCACTCCTGAGGGAGCTGCGAACACAGAACACCGCCCAGCTCAAACTGCCTTTCTGATTCACTTCTAGCTTGATGCATTTTTCCTGTTTATTGTTCTCTCGTTTGTGTTAGAAAGGAAAATACGTTCTTCTCCTTGCTCTAAGAATTATATTGATCATGTGTTCTAGATGGAAAGAGCCACTGTTGCATCTTGCATTGTTTTAATCCYGGGAGTTTGCTGGTGAAAGAACCAGACCAAATTCTTAAAAATAAACTGAATTCGGAAGTATTGAGCTAAAGGCAGGAGCATTTCAAGAAACAATTAGAACCCATTTGAAAAAACAAGGACATAAAAATAAAATAAAGCAGACAGACTAAATTAGCTTTTATCCCCTGTGCTCCAGCCCCTGCTTTTTGATCTGTGACTCTTCAGTGAGGCAAAAGAAAGTTTTTATCAAAAATATCCCTATCATTTAGGCACTATAATAACCTGCAATCTACAGGCTTTCAGGACGCGGAGAGGTTAGGCAAATGCCTTTTGTTCAGCTCCTCATTCTCTATCATTTTCATTCTAAGCACCTAAGACAGAATGTCACAGAAATCTATGGGTTGATTTCTATTTGTGCTGAATTAGACAATGCTAAGTGCTGTAAAYGTGTCTATTACTATCTTTAAAGGTCTCCGTAGTAAGCAGCAGCGTATCAGTGATTTACACCTCTTCCGTTACCATCATCCACGTTAATAAAGGACTCCAAGATTACCTCCATCTCTTGTCAAAAGCATTTTGTTTTCACACGTTCCATATAAAATTTGATGATGGATTGTAAAAGGCAAACGAACTRTGGCCAGGTGGATAGATTTATCTGATCATAATATTATGACAGTTCACTTAATCGTTTTATTGGTTGAACTGTGRAGATTGTATTGTGCCGCTGCAGAAACACAGCAGAAAGCTGTAAGAATGCATGATGGCAGTTAGCACCTGTGGAAGGTGAAGATGCTTTGTATTGCTGCTGTAGTCTTAAGGGGGAAAAAAGGGATGATCTAAAAAATCCCCCRAAGATTCATTAAAAAGCATTCTATTGGCACATTAGGGTGTTGTGCTAAATTTACTTGCTAATTTTGATGTCAACAATGACTAGTACTAATGAAAAGCTTATGCAACGTCGGAGAGTTTAGTAAAATAAAAATAAAAATAAAAAATCAGTTTAAAGAGTTAGATTACACCAAACTGTAATTACTAGTTCAAGATTACACAAAACTGTAATTAACAGCTCRGTGTTACAAACACTATCAAAAGGCAACAGAGGACACATTTAGCRTATGTACAAACACCATTGCTGGCAAGGTTTTAATACCGTGTGTTTTTTCCCTTCTATTAGTRGTTCAAATGGCTTAGCTAAACTAGACGCCAGTAGGGAAATCTGGCCAGATTAACGTTATCTGCTGTGTCCCAGTTCAAGATGGGTCTTAAGCTGCTGCTTAAGTTCACCTCTCTCTAAACGTATGTTTGACAGTAGCATGTGCTAAGACCACATTTCTTACAGAAGCACACGTGAATGTTTTCCTGACTTAGAGCCATAAGGATATAATCCTCATTTTAAACCCTTCCAATCAAGGCAAATAGGAGTTTAGAGTCACCTCGCTAACAGGAATGTTATAATATAAACCACACTTCCCTCCAAACCAGATCCAATAAAAGGAAGACAATTCTTATTCACGTGTGGTCAGGCCCTACAGGGAGATTACTATGAAGATTGAGGGCTGATCTGGTGTCTACAAGATTGTGAATTTCCTGCCTTTTATGAAACTTTTAATTAATTGTGTTTAAAAAAAAAAATGGCAAGGGATACCAATCTTAACAGATGGGCACTGTGCTTATACAAGCTGGACAATAGATCTGAAGYGAGAGAGGAGCTCATCAAAGCAAAGATAGCAGGAGGCCAACTGCAGGCTTATCTAATGTMGTAGACTGTGCAAAAGCCAAATTCAAACAAATATTCCAGAGGGAAATGCTGACCCTGAGGGATTCTTCCCATCAAGGGCGATGCTTGGGAAGCATTTTTTCCAACCTTTTTTAGATCCCGCTATGGGCTTTCAATACTGCTGACCAATGCACGCTACCATTTTGCCTGAGAGAAGTGGCAGGGCWTGCGGTCGTATTCAGTGAAGTAATTTAGAAAGATAAAAGCAGTGCTCAACACGGAGAAACTGCATCCCCGCTGCTGGAGGACTCACCCGTGAAGACTCACAGGACCCAAATCTGTCTCCGTGAAGACCCAAATCTGTCTCCATCTCTTTTCCATTTCTCTCTGCAGTTTCAGGGTGAGCTGGCCAGACAGCACGGGCTAAAGTGCTGGCAGCAGAGGGAAAACCATTTACTGTACMGATGGATCCCCATTATCAGTAAGGTCCAGCTCTTGTGTGAGATCGGGTCAGGGAAGAGGAATACCTGAGTACAGAACCCATGAGACTGGGCAGCGGGAAGCTTTCAGAGGTGATCGTGCAGCTACAGTGCTGCCTTCACCAATTAACTGCCTCAGCTCATACGGTACAAGTCGCTGCTCCTAAACTGCATTATTTTGCATCGCAGCATTTGTACATGCGCGTTGCTGCATCACGCTGCATCTTTTGTCCTTACTGTTTTCTCAGAGGTTGCCCCATTCTGGTGGGCAATGACCTGGCTTCAGCCGATCATACCTGTGTCGTCTCTCCATTGAGCTGCAGCTGCCTGATGCAGGTGGAGAGGCAGCCGCCSGTGTTTGGGAAACCTCCTTAGGTCATGATGGGTCTGTGCTAATACAGCAGGTCTCCTCAGCAATCTAAATTTTACCTTCCTGCTACTCTCTGCTGCCTTCCCTAAAATACTATCCTGAACGTTGGATTTCCAGATTTACCATTCATGCACCCCACGGTTTATGCTAACTGGAAATTTACCCAAGACCAGTTTATTGAGGTCCCTTTTCCAGCACCATGGAAGTTTCCCAGAGCAAGACTCACCCGGTCGGGAAGCAGATCCTCCCTTGCACCTCCTTCTGGGATCTAACAAGCTGCTCTGGGAAGGCACCTCCCCATCCACCGCCTTTGTCCTTCACCACTTGCTGCTGCAGCTGCAAGATGCATTCCTTTGACTTTGTCATCTTTAACATTCTCATAATCTTATATGTTATGTTTATGTTCTAAGAGGATGCTGGTGGGCTTTCATTTTCACCCGTTAGATGTAGCAGGCATCTGATCCATTCATTCCCCCACCCAGAGGARAGAAATGAGAAAAACCCATCAGCGGCTTCAGTAACGTCGGGCACTTCGCGTCCTACTGGGAGGCACAACTTGGTGTGGTGCTGTGCCGGAGGGCAGAGGGAGGGTACCGCTTTCCACACCCGAGGSAGCCGTGTGCCCCGCACAGGTCTGGGGAGCGTTTCTCCATTTGGGAGTCCTGCCACGATGGGGACCGGCGTGGTTTTGGTACCAATACCTGCACCCTTGATACGCTAGGTTTAATTTTTGTTCTCTCCATGTTACCCTGCAGTGTTCCCTGGAAGACTTCATGCTATAACACAGCTCAGAGAGATCGCTGGTGCTACCTGTAGCTCTGCTCATTGAACACGAGCTATCATCTCTGGTTTGCAATTAAGGTGCTGTAGTGGGACTAATAGCAGGAGCTTCTGGCACGCTGAACTACTGAAGCTTTTGTCAGCTTGGGGAATTCAAAGGTGAAGTTGTACAACAAAGCAACTGGAAGAAAAAATACTCATGAAAGTCTCTTTCAACAGCTATATGTTAAAAGGACTGTGTAACGTTGAAAGAAAAAATTACACACCTGAAGTATTTTTAACTTACTGTTTGCTACATACAGTAGATAAATTGTTAACTCGAAAGGATTTTAAATATACTAACAACACTGCTTTGATATGCAGTTTTTTCTTTTCTCTATTCCTTCTGGTATTTGATGGTGGAAATAGAGGAGTTAATTGTAACTTGCCTGCAGATAAGGTATCTATCAATATTTTTTGCACAAGCGCATTACTGGTTGGGATGTCCGTACTGGGGGCAGGGGAAAACACTCGTTGTCC
Organism: Oceanodroma leucorhoa; assembly: GCA_030449065.1. Lineage (NCBI taxonomy): Eukaryota > Metazoa > Chordata > Aves > Procellariiformes > Oceanodroma > Oceanodroma leucorhoa. The sequence goes on along the minus strand of JASVER010000026.1, from coordinate 8,484,460 downwards.
ATTGTAAAGACTGAGCTGTATTCCCCGTGCAAAAAATAATAGATCCATGGATCCAGAAAAGTTTCACTCACATCAGGAACTTAAAAGAGGGAAATACMTTGCCATCCTTATGAATATACTTTTTTCAAACCAACCACATCTGCCCTCACTGTGTCCTTTAATGTTTGAGACTCTGCATGGTGGCTGTAAATGACTTTTAAAATGTAATTTTCACATTCTTGTTTGTTTTGACTGATTTCTTAATACAATGTAAAGTACTTGCCAGAAACAATCCTTCTCTGTCAGACAAAGGCACCAAAGTAAACACTCCTTGATTTGTGCTTGGCAGCAGTTGAAGAAAACCCTTGTCAATAGGAAATTTCTTTTACTGCTGAAACAATTGGTTATTAAATAAATCTTAGGTGATTTTTCAGAGGCATGCAACTCATACAGTGTATTTTTTCTAGTAGATTTTTCCATTTATGCTTTTACCTTCACCTTGGSTTTTTCCTTTACCATAAAGAATATTGAATTTTTCAATCAGAGACAAAATCGTGGTGGGAGCACTGGGTAGCCCTGYGTCCACCTTCAATACGTACATCCTGCATGCCAGGTTGGTTAATGCAAATATTGGATCCAGACCTGGACCAGGGTATTACTCTGGGTAACCCTGCTCAGTACCCATTCTGATCTCCATTTGGTTAGTCATCCTTTGAGGATCTTGGGTGTAAATATCCAGCTTTGCTACCTTTCAGTAGTTTTCCACATYTGTCTTCTTTGTTTATGAGAGTATATATATGTTTTTTCATATGAGGTAGTACCAAAACCCATACTAATATCCCAGATGTAGGGGGATACAGAATCTACTGTTTCTCCTTTAACGACAAGGCTCATTACCTTGCTGTAGAAGGAAATTAGCTTGCCAGGATTTGCTCTTGATAAAGCTGCYCCCGTACTCCTTGAGACCTTCAAGCATACAAGTGACTTGATCAGGGGAACAGCAGAGAGCTGCAGACAGCTGATGAGTCACTAATTCCCTGCTCCTACCCACTCCACCTTTAAAAAAGTAAGCATACATACCTGGTTTTTTTCCTTCTTCCTGGCATTTCTCCCATCCTTCCTGAATTTTTGAAGAGGACCACTGATAGGTCTGAGGCAGCTTTAGCAAGATCTTTAGCCTAGGAAAAGCTCATCTGACATGCCTGACTGGAAAGCCTCCAAGCTAACCAATGACCGGCTCACTTTTCCTTGCCCCATTTTACCTGTCACTGGTTATTAATTTTATGAGCCATTTGCTCACAGCCAACTTTTCCTTAGGGAAGACTGATGCAAAAAGAGTCTTTCCAGAAGACTTTCCAGTTCAAGACAGGTCTTGAGTTTACGTTAGTCTCCACCTCTGAGTTTCGCCTCCCCAGCCTGCCAGCCTTCCCTGCCCGTGACACATCACTGTCCCCTCCGGGGACCCCCACTCGTCGCGTGGTCTGGAGGTGAGCTCGCAAGGAAGAGCAGCGCTCGCGGTGCAGGCTGCTGGGACAGCCAGCCGCAGAGATGGCACGGGATGCATGCCTTACTCTTCTTACTTTATGATGCCCAGAAACCTGGGGACTCCAACTGTGTCAAAATTGCAGGTTTTTCTTTCCCCTGAGAATAATCGTTCACATTTCAGATAAATCTGCCCCAATCCTACACATCCTTAAACAAATTTAAACTCTATGCACAAATGTTTAGGCATTGCAAGCATTTGTGCCACACGCTACTGAAGATACACCACCCCAGCCTTTTTAACCGCTTGCAATCCACAACACTGTTCAAATTGCAAGCATCTGTCACCACTCCACTGAGGAGAATCTTCAAAGAGATATCAATTTAAAGAAAGAAACAAGCRACAAATTATTTTCAGGAAACAGCGACCTCCGCGACAGTGCTCTGCAAGCAGGGAGAGGCAAAGTCTAAATTAATTGTGTCAAGTATTCTGTTTGAATTAGTCCAAGTACAGTATTTTGTCTAGTGATTTGGGGGTTGTGCCTTGTGCAGAACAGAAGGAAATACATAAAAGCAATACAAGAAGTCGAATGGAAGGAGCAGAACATGGCTGCAACATTTCCTTAAGAAAGCCAGCAGCGAGGCAGGCAGGGGCGGCAGCGGGAGCCGGGGGAGGACAGGGRAGGAGAGCTAAGGGGCTGGAGGGACGGCAGGAGCTGCTCGCGCGGTGCCAGGCGGGTGCAGGCCATGGGGGAGAGGTGGGGTGGCTGCTTTTGGGGCCGCCGGCGCCCGCGTGCAACTGCCCTACAGCTTTAACAGTTGAGCAAACGCAGAAGAAGATAAAKCTGCAGCAGGCAACGTGGCCAATTCAGGAGGAAGCTCTCGTCGAACCCGACCTCGCGACCGCGGGGTAGTGCCGCAGCACGGGCGCACAGTGCTGCCGCGGGGGAGAGCGCTTCACGCAACACGAGCCACTTGCACCGGGCGAACGCACGCGAAGCTATGCTGGGAATGAAACGCTCCGTTCCTCYTCACGTTAACGGGAACACGGGGCTTCTTCCCTCGCTGCTGCGTAAAAAGCACACCCCGTGATGCCTACAAGGCTCCTCCTCCCAATTCCCTCTTTGAGGCCAGCTCAGGCTGCTCTGTAGGATTTCCCAGAGGTGTCTGGCACCAAACGGTTCAGCTGTTACCCCCTTGGTCAAGGAGACAGCCCTGATTTACGTTTCAGACAAGCAGGCACAGCTGGCAGGTAACATCTTTCAAGAAGCATCTCTAAATGCCGTCACCGTTCAMGGCCTGGGAGACGCAGCCTTCCCGGTCCTCCCCGCCCGGTTGCTATAGGGACGTACAACCAGGTGATGCTGAGGTACGTTTCCCTGCTCCTACCAGAGGCCACCAATGCCTCTAGCAAAACTAACCACCGMATAATTTGCCTTTTGAATGATGTGTCAATGGCAAGAGGAACAGGYTCACATTCCTTTGCGACGCGTAAGCAGCTCCTGATATTTTCTGTATTTGAGGAGGGGGWGAGCTGGCTTTTAGCTCTAATGTATCAAGAATCCGGGTCTAAGCTTCATTTATTTTCCTCTTTGGAGGTTCCAGCAATGCTAAAAGCTCAGCAATTTGGATACCTAACAAAGCTGCCTCTTCTCCCAAAGTTTTTTTATGGTGTTTTTATCAGTACAGTTCAACAAAGAAACAAAGAACTCCCGAGCGAAGATCATGCTCTCTCTCATTTGCTKATGTACTGCACTTGATTTCCTAAACCTATGCATCGGGCTGTGTCGGGAAAAAAAGGGTGAAATATCTGAAATTCTGGTGTGGTGAAGCTGAATGAAGAAATGAAGCTGAAAAGAAACTTCACGTTTGAATTTCCTGTGGAAAAAACCARATGCCTAAATTGTAATTTGAGCTTTTATTTCTACACTAGAAAGAGGGAGAGATAGTACACCTTCACCTTTTTCCAAGGACGGTTTACTCTCAGCTAAGAGGGGGTTTAACCCACAACTCAGGGTTCAAATATCTACAAGCTTTGAGGCTCATGAGATCTGGAAATCAGAAAGCTTACCAGTTCTGGGCCATCCCTCAGTTTAATAGAGAAAAAGGAAGCAAAGCGTGGCGGGTGAGGTTTTCCAATTTAAAAAATAAAGCAGCCACTGCATGAGTTTTATATCTAACCGTCACTATACCGAAGTCTCATCCACTCAAAATGCAAATTACACCAGTGGCTACATACTGGCTAATGTGAATAAATCTTCCTGTTCTGCCGACTACGACAAGCTTACATATTGCAACCCTGTGAGTTGTGCTCCTATTCGGTCCAGCCGTGCCTGAAGCCAGCGGAGTTGCACGACGCGCTCGCTCCTTGTAGTCCTGCTAAAAGAAGGAATAATTCCTGCCGGGGGAGGGCGCGTTTGCCGGGCAGCCGCCTTGCCCTGTGCACACGCGTGTGCAGCTCACACCCGCGTCCCCCGCCACCGGCCGCCGCCTCTCTAATGGCGTGAGGGGCAACCTGCGGCTTGCGGCCTTCAGAAGAGGCACGCGCTGGTGGGCTCAGGTCTTAGAGACGCCTGTGCTAAGGGTTTCCAGGCAAGAACATCCTTCTCCGAACCAGGAATTAGCCCTGTGTTTTTCGTAACAGACGGCGGGCAAGGTCAGAAAATGTAGGACTCCAACGCAAAATACATGCTCCAAAGTACCTTCTTGGCTGCCACCTGGGATGCTCCCTCACACATGCTGCCATTTTATCTTAAAAAGACGTGGTTGAGTGATCATCTAGAAATCTGCCGAGCTTTTGTTTAATTTTTTTGCAATCTTCCTTTACACAAAATACTTTACATTCTCATGCAGTAAACAGAAATATTTTGTCCTCTTTGGTTAAAATACTGCGAAATATTACCACATACTCATACTGCGAAATATTACCACATACTCACCTTCAGTCTATTTTTTAAACTGTTCCGATGAATAACAGGAGTGAAATCTGAAAGAGCTCCAAATCCAGGCATTAAGAAATATGCTTATCATGACAAATCTTTACTGAAAAATTAAATTTTTATTGAGTGAAACAATTGCTTTTACATTAGTACTTCATTATTTCAGACAGGAATAGTTTTATTTTTTTCATTTGTTACCATGTTATAGTTTCCATGTCTGCAAGATTACATTGTATTTCATCGTTCCACTCCTGAAATAAAAACAAACAAAAAGAAGTCCCCACACTGTGACTTTTCTTCATAAAACTAAAAAAGACAACTATAGAAGGCAAAGTTACAGCAGTCAAACTCCTCTCATAAATCTCACATTACATTTGGTAAGCCTCAAGCTGGTCTGGAATTTAAAACCAGTGGATTTTAGGAGACAAAGTATAAAGTAAAGCAATATATGCTTAAACCTTTTGTTTTTTCAGTTTCTTGGATCAAGAATKACACACTACAATGTGTCGATAATTCACTGGATCTTGCACACATATTTTTCACATTCTACCTGTCTTCGTCTGTTATTTCTACAATCTCTTGTCAAGTTACATCCAGCTGTTTGCCCTCTCCACCCGAGCCCTATTGTGTGATTAAGCCTCTTTTTTCTTTTTTCTTTATTTTTAAAAAAGCCTTTTTTTCTACACTTTCAGAACCTACTTGCGAAGTTTCATTAACTACCTGCACGATTTATACAGCCTCACTGACCTGGTTTTATTTAGCGTGTTTCATTACCAAAACAAACAAAAAAGTCATCAGAGATTTGCAGCTGACCCTGGAAGTGCCACAAAATTCCTGAGTTTYGGCTTCAGAATTTTATTCTTTGCTGAGAGGAAACAAGCCCTATCTAGTTTTAATGCAATAATAATGTTGTTTTTTTTTACAGTAACTCGGTTTTTCTAAGAAAAAGCAGTAACRAAGATGGAACGTTGATGCAAAGAGCATCAACGTGAAGAAGTCCTCCAGAGGCTGCGAGGAGCCTTCTCCGGGGCCCAGGGCAGCAGGCTGCTGAGCCCCCCGCTTACACCCCTGGGAGCCGAAGGCAGGGACCCCTGACTGGCAGTATGAAGGACCAAATGTAAAGGGCTCACCCTCTAAACAGCATTATGATTATTATCTGCCGGCATCTCCTCTTCTTGGAATGAAGAAAGGAGAACATGAAAAAGGCCACAAGCCTTGAGGAAATAAAAGATTAAGTAAAAGACGTTAAAAAAAAGTATTCTTGCAAATGAAAAGCTCTAGGCTGTAGTTTGGGACGGCTGCAGCAAGCGGGTGAGGTAGGCGCACCACTACGGCAGAGAGAGAAGGCATCTTACAGCGCTTGCTGATGAGTAGCTGCTCAGTCCAGCAATGTCAGGCCACGTGCTTAATAGAGCTAAAATCTGTACAGCCTATGCCACGATTAAATTAAATGTTCTCCTGGAATCTACCATYTCCTGCACCCGTGTGAACGGGACAATTTAAGCAGACAGATTAGAATGCACGGGATAAATACACGTTAGCAGGTTTATCAATGCACGTTTTTGCCCTCCGTATAATGCATGATACATAAACTAACAATAGTCGAGCGTAACACCTCGGATGCGCCGCCAGGAATGGTATCAATGACAAAGTGATTTCAGTGGCTGTGGGAGTACAGATGTCTCACRTGGTCACACAACTTATTAACAAATGACACTAATTAGAACCTACTTCCGAGTGCTTCGCCCCACCTCAAAGCAAAAAAAGAAGTAGCAGTAGAAAAGGTTCAGGAAAGTGCAATGGACAGAGTCAAGCATAGAAAGGCTGCTGCCTAAGGAGAGATCAAATTGACTGGGATCTTCAGCTTGGAAAAGAGGCAGCCGAGGAGCAGTACGAGGGATAAAATCATGACGTTAATATTTCTAGAGACAGACAAAGTTCTGAGGGGTGCAGAGGAAACAATGTGCAATCACACCTCAGAACTGATTTYCCTCCCAGACAAAGTAGGGGACACGCAACTGGTATCTTAGGATTTTTTAAGACAAAGCAGACCTTTTCCACAAAGTATATAATTAAATTATGGAACTCGCTGCTGTGGGATTTTCTAGATGCCAAGACTACAAAGGGGTTAAAAACAACATTTAAAGGACATAGGCAAGAATCAAACCCACAGATGCAGACATAACCTCCATCTCAAGAGGTCTCCAAACTGCAGATTGCTGTAAATGAGGAGGTATATTGGAAGCTCACCATCTGCGTGGGCTGTTCATATATTTTTTTACATGCATCCACCACCACTCACTGTTAGAGAGACCCTCCTTGAACCAGCAGACCGTCCACCTGACCCAGGCTCAGCATTCTCTTGTAAAGCACACTACCGCTTTTTWAAGTATCTTTTGAACACAAACCCATATGAAGTCCATCTGTCCACCTAGGGTTTCCTCAGTCACACTGCTCCTTCTCGTCATTTGAGATAGGCAGAGGATTGTCTAATATGTTGTCATTAAATCGGCAACGCACTGTTTCTGCTGTCATGAGTCACTTTTTCATGCACAGATCTGATTCCAGCGACACAGTTGCGAAGGCATCTTTTCAAACTCTTCTCCTTCACGCTGGATTAAATTTTTCTTCTGAGCTAAGCTGTCAGCAAAAACTGCTCTGCAGTGAGTGGCAATCAATCCAGCCTTGTCTCTCAACAAGTTAAGAGTTTTGACATAGTGTGGTTCTCACATAGAGGTTTGCTTATGAAAAGGACATTTAAACGCTTTCTAAAAACGTACTTTTATTAAAATCATCCACTTTTAGAAAGAAAAGCTCTATCTAAAGAAGTAGGCTGTTTGCCTCAGCACCTCTTGAAATTTCAGTAATATTGCCACGCATGCGCTTGGGAAGACTTATTTCTTCAGTTCCACTTGGCATTTTTCACTCCCTAATGTAGAAAGAAGTGTCAGCCAGGACTTGCCAGGAAATATGTCTACTGCTACATGGCACACCATCTCAGTGAAGTATTAGCTGTTCAGCAACCGGTTGCTTATCTCTTGCATTACTTGAACAACAAGAATTATGAATTATTCAACTATGATATGAAATGGATAAATATGATACATTTCCCAGACTTCACAAAAGACAAAACAGTGGGTGCAGAATAAAGGGATTACATTATGCAGAAGAAAAAATTGGGATCGGTACGAAAAAAACATTTCCTAACRAAGATGCCTACTAAATGGCTGAAAAGTCCCTTGTGGGAAAAGGTGGAGGCCTCATCACTTGAGATATTTGAAACCAGACTAGACAAAGCATTCATCTCTACAGGGGCAGAGGAAATGGATAAAATGACTTATTGGGCTTTTTTCTGCCCATCTATGATTTAATACATTTTTTTTAAAATGGAAACCACAGTTGTATAACACAAGAGGCAGAAATACAATAAAAGGATTTTTAGTTGTAGCGTTGCCCAACACAATGAAACTTGATTTAAAATGAAATTTATGCTAGCAATTCAGACTGCAAGATGACTTCTTTGTTTAAGGTCTAGCACGGAAAGCTTTGCTACTGCCACACATGTCTCTAAAAAGATGATTTACCATCCCCAGACTGGGGATTTATTCTCTGTGCCAGAACTCTTCATAAACTGTGACAGTTCAGCTTTTGACAAGGGGAGCCGATGCAAAAGGCAGAATGGTGCTTTACAGAAAAGCAGCGGAGTACGGCGTTTGTGCCTAAGGYCTGGCAGACTTATAAACTCCCTCAGGAATCTCCAGCACTAAATATTTGCTGATGTCACTCAAAGGATAACACCTAAYCTGCTAGTATGAAAGTAGGAGTAGACTGTCAGAACAGTCTCTTTCCATCGCTTTGAATATCTTAAAACGATTTCAAAATTCTCAGTTCTTCTTCTTCCCCCCCGTTTTTTTTTATCCTTGAAGGCACTGCTCTATTTAAAATAAAGCGCACTGTCTGGCTTTTGTAGAAATATGAAGAAATGCGGAAAGAAACCCCTGAGAAACCTTAAGAGCCTGTTTAAGAGTGGAACACTTTCACTACACCCATACAAGAAATCAAGCTGCCCAACTGAAGTGAAGGGTCCCCTGTAATGCAGGGGAGGGTGTCGAGTCACGGTGGTCCTCAGGCTTGGGACAGCTTCTCACTAGTTCTGAACCAGCCAAGACAAGGCAGGATGTAGCCACATGTTTCCCTTGCTTTGACATTAAAACTATTTTAACAACCTGCTGCCATTTCCACTCTCTACCCTGTTCGCTCTCGGATCCCGGCTGCAATTTGCCATCTTTTCAGTATTAATCTTCTTGTGCTGGACTGAGCTGCAAACTCAGTGTAGTAGAAAAGGTGGTTTCATTTCAAAATACCGTTTACCCACAGTTCCATATAGCCTTGTCCCAGCAGAGGGGGCAGAAAAGTAATGAGGAAAAGYGAGTTGAATCTACCCCTGGAACTGATTAGAATTAGGAAAAACAATGGTTCTGTACCCTAATAACAAGGAACTCCCTCAAATGCAACATCATCCACCTTCCTGCGAACCTCCTCAGTTCCCCTTCCTCTGGTTGAAGTGATGTGCAGCCATTTAGCTGGAAAGCTCTGTTTTCCTGTACTGTACTTGTCTATTTGGCTGTGGGCTGCTGGACTTATCTGTATCTTCAGGTAATAAAGTCCATCGGGAAGAGCGTCTATTCTTGGATACATCATAAAATGCYGGCAACCCTAAAGTTTGCCAATAGTGTTATCAGGACAAGAGTTCGCCTATTTTAAGTGTTTTATRTTAGTATTTACAGTTTTGCAGGCATATAATCAATATAGTAGGACAAAGCTCACAATGCAGCTAAATCAAAGACATCAGCCCTTATTTTGGTCAATCCTGTTTGAAAGAGTGTAGCTTTAAATAGTTAACATAATAGAGGGAGTATGCCCAAATCTAAGGATCTCTTKAAATTATAAAGTTCAATACTTTGCCATTTGGAAAGTAAAAATACTCAGCTGTAGTAGCAGTAGCAAATGACTTTCAATTACCAAATGAATTTTAAAACCCAGAAGGGTCAGTATGAAAAACATTAAACKCCGTTTGCAGCAGCTCTACCCCAAACTCCTCATTTAAAACACAGCCCCTTTGTCCCAGGCATAGACCCCTTTCCGCTTTGCACAGCCTCTCAGCCCCAGCCCAGCCCCAAGGCCCCAGCGGCCCTGCTTTCCATGTAACCCACTCTCTGTTAATTGCCCTTTAGGCTCTGGGCTCCGGCCACGCTTGCAGGAGAGCTTCATCCCTCGCTGGGTCCCGCTCAGAGGACGGTCCAGGTCAGCACATCCTTCCCACGTTGCGCCCAGCAACTGCTACCGCATCCTCCTGCCCCAGCCCTCAGGGGATACCGCTATATCATACTGTACACGAGCAGCCGGTGAGGATACAGACCGCATCCAGAGGATAAGCAGAAATTAAAACCAAAAAAAAAATCTCATTTGGACTAAATTAATCCCGTAGAAATGAATATATAACACTTTGTACCTGGCTGAGTCACATGTTTGGGCAAAGCAGGAATAAAATCCTGCTGAAAGGGAATTGCCGCRGTGTGCAGGCAGTATTTTACGACCGCAGGAGCCATTACTCTCCAAGGAGAGAAAAAAGCCACAGAAAGGGAAGGAAATGCAGGCAGGCAGGCACGCAGGACTTGATTCTAGCCCCGTTTACACTGACTTCAGCGGAGTTATTCCACTGCAGAGGACCCGAGAGTTTTCAGTTCTAAGTCTTAAGGATGGTGGAGAACAAAAATAATGAGAGAGTAATATCTGAAGTTCTTCTAGTCTCAGTCACACAGCAAATATCTCCTCCACAAATAATTGAGATTTAGACCTCCTAGCAATTCTCAATGGCCATATTGTAAGTCATATAGGAATTTTATGAGACCAAAGCTGTAATAATGTGCTCTGGCTGAGCGGCAGAATAGCTATACAATCAATAAGTTTTTGCACGCTCGCATTTTTGAGTGGATTAGTATTGCAGCACAGTCTAAAATAACAGCATAAATTTAACGGTCTGGCAGTCTCAAAAGTAGTGAAGTATAATAACAGGTGTATTTATTTGTGCTGTGATGTGTAACTGATACCACTGTAATCCTGCCGAGATTAGCCTCTGTTTTAAAACAGAGTACAAAATGCCTGGTGCTGGAGCTAAGATAATCTTAATCAACTGAAAATCAAAAGGGAAAGACAACAGGTAGCACYGTAGACACGTGCAGAGGTAATACATATATGTCACACATTTGCAAAACCTACTTCCTCTATTAGCCAGCCCTTTATTAGAGACACTATATTCAGACAAATTGAACAAATCCTAAAACATATAAATCCCTAACACTACAAATACATCTTTTCCCAAAGTTATGAAGTACTATAAAACCACATAGGTTTCTATTTTTCTTGCTTTTTGACATGATTATTGTTGGATACTTAAAATTTATGAGTTCATAGACGAGTCAAACCTTGCAGTATACCAGAACTGGAGATGATACCTCTTCTAACTATATGTGCTTTACCACAAACATTAAAAACAATTACTTAGGAATAGTCATTTCTAGGAATTCTGAAAATATTTTAGTTATAATTGTTATCAAGTCATTACAGAAAAGTCTGAAACATATCCTTTAATCATTCAGCACATAGCTCCATAACTCCATACACTTGAAAACTATAATTTCACTATAAGTTTTCTTCTTACATATGTGTCTATATGTACATACACACACATATATATGCACTATTATAAAATGAGTGTCGAGAAAAGCAGGACCTTTACATTTCCACATTTTTCCCTATRTTTGCAATAGAAATGAAACTGTAGATACCAACTGTGCCATCTACAAAAATTGGACCAGCTTGACTTCAAATCCTCTTGACAGGCACAACCACCACTTACGCTCTGCTTTTCCCATCGGTATTTTTCATTCTTACCAARGTCAGTTTGCTCTAAGAATATATTGTTAGGCCATACATTCAGTCTTCATGCAACAAACCCCTCTCCCTCTTACGCTGCCTTGAMATTACTAAATCTTGTGCCTGACCCAAAAACCATGCTTGCACTGCTCAACTCCTCCTTCTCAGTTTTTACCCTGCTGTGCACAGGAAAATGGGTTTGCAGCTATGGTGTTGACTAGATCTAGTTATACACGTAAACATTAAATATTTCTTACTTTTGTGCTCTTCCAGTAGTTCAAAAAGTAGCCTAAACTATGCAACATACAAGCAAGCCTTACAGGGCCTGATTCTGTTTGTGGAATGGTAAATCACCAGTAACTCCTCTGAACTCAACTAATCAAGACATGCTAATTGCCACAYCTAGAGTGCCATTAACTCACAGTGATGACAGGGAGTTCAGGGTATTAAACATTTTGAAGGCCTATGCGTTAGACAGAATCCTTCCCAAAGTCATAGTACCTCCTTACAATGCTCATTCTGTGAACTCAGAAAGCAAAAAAAMCACCAGTTAACCATTTCAGATATTTTCTGAAATTTGTATTAGTGATTGAAGGTCCATTTCCTAATGGTTGGGAGCAAAAGTYTACCCTGATAAAGTCACATAAGCCAAATTCTCCACCGTCGCTACCACACAGTAGATGTGCGTGAAGTTGGTCAGGCAATTTGTTAGGAGGACTAATGGTTTAGAATCGTGGTGAGGTGGTGGAAATGCTGGGAGGGAGGGTAAGCATAACAGAACAYAGCTAGAGAAGTCTGCAGAGCTCTGAACCCTCAAAGGGAAGCCTAAGGTGTATACACACCGAAATAAGTGCACCTGGAGAAGAGCAAACGTGTGGCGGGGTCCCTGGAAGTACTCATTAGCAGGAGTATCTCAGAGGGAGCTGCAACTATATGACAAGTAAAGTGGGCTTCTGTTTGGGGAAAGAGTTTTGGAGACGTTTTTAGCATGGTGAAAAGAAGATTCCTCATGTCGCAGAATGCAAAAAATCTGTAACYGTTGGCCTCCCAAAAATATTTTTGCTGTAACAAGAACTGAAAAAAGCAATGGTAGCTTGTCTTATTCTTTTTATAATATTAACTAACAAAGTTATTTCATTTGCTATAAATTATAATGAATGATAAATACAGATATTCCAAAGCATGAGATGCTTTGGATGAAGGGAYGCTGTACTTTGACCTGGAAGGTGCCTGTTATACTAATTTCTTCTAGGATGGATCCTGCAGCCTTGACTGACATGATCAAGCCAATAGAAAGCAAAGGGCTACTCATTTGAATAGTGGCAGCAGCAGCAGGTACCAAGTTTGGCAATTTTGCTTTATCCCTTTCTACAACTCGGCCTTTTAAAATCAGCATGTAAATTTTATTTCCAATATTTAGCTTAAAAAAAAGGAGGGGGGGATGGAAATCAAAACGAGTAGAAAAAAAGGACCGTATAACTATGGCCATTGTTTCCATTTAGCGGGATGGACAACAATGAGAATAAATAAGAATACAAAGACAGGATAAATCAACTATGCTACACGTGTGGCAATACATCTTATTTTACTGTATTTGTTATCAAGATGACATGCAGTCTAGAACTTCATGGCAAACACACTGGCAAAAGCCATAAACCATGAGAATAACAAGGCTCGAAGGAACAAGGCTTACAAAGACAACCCCAAGGGTGACTTTCTTAGATACCAGTAAATAAATCCCTAAAGGCAAGGAACTAAAGTACAGCAACCCTAGCAACCACACTAGCACCCGAATTGAGGTCTGGAAGAGCAAAGATGTGCAGTTCCACACTGTCCAGTTGTGGGACACGGTTGCAACAGAGTCAAAACTCGTAGGCCTATAAAATTCCACCACGGGGGTTGAGTTCAGAGTCTGCGGACTTTCTCTTTGTACTTCCATGATTGTTATAACCAGGCAATTAGAAGAGGTGTGAGAAGGGCTAACCAGAGACGCCAACCTTTTGGGAGTCAGCAACAGTTCTGTTGGGTTGTCTGGTAGGCACTTCTTTCCCTTTCCCCCACAAGCTAAATTCAGAAGGATGTTGTTGTCATCAGGAAGACTACTAACCTCATCGTCTGGCAGGCACGTTTCAAACCTGCAAAACGGGCATACTATGACTCCTTGTGGGGAATCACCGAAGTCTATGATCTTGCAAAGGCATTTGGCACATACTCTGTGACAACACTCCAGCACTTTCGGTTTTCTCTGTCGCAGGTTATAGCGGTTGTAACAGATCTTGCACTCAAGCTCATCGGAGCTCTGGGTCTCCACAGACTCCTCTGGTAGTTGACTGGTCATTTCTCCTGATGGTTTTTAGACTTGTGGAAAGAGGAGTCAAGGGACGAAGAGGTCACTCGGGCTTATATTAGAACTTTTTCCTGATGATCATATCACCCATCTCAAACAGGAGGAGGAGATGATGTTGTCGAAAAGCATCAGTAGGCATCATCCATTTTCAGCTTCTGCTAGGAACTGTGCACTGCGCGTCCTTTACTCTGAGCCAGGCATCCATCTGAAAAAGATGATGTGGAATTTTTGTGGAAGAAAAGAAAAGAAAAAGCTGTAGCAGGTGAAATATGCAAGTTGCACTTTTTACAAGCTTAGCTTCCTTTGCTAAAAATACCTCTAAGGTAGCTTTTTTCTGTGGCATATGGGGCCTATATAGCAGTCATGCTGATAAAACTTAGTATCACGCTGCACGCATTTGTTTTAGACTTGTAACTTTGACTGGCTTAGCCCATGAAGTTCTCAGCAGAAGCTGCAATCTAATCACTGATCTGTGACCGTTTGTTTAAACCCTGGTTTCCTAAGGAAATGACACCTGACCCCTGGAGCTTTTCGTCTTTCTCGCTAACTTGTGAACCTGCTGTCCAATTTCAAACAAATCGTCAGAGGGGCAGCAGTACTGAAGATAACTACGTTTCTAAAAAAGTAGTGAACACTGGCAGTTGGGTAGAGGAGAGGTACTTAAAATAACAACCATTTATCCTGGAAGGCAATGGTCAGCCAGCACACACCCAGCCTCTGCTCTGAAAGGCAGCGTGCTGCCTGTTGCTCAGCCAGAGAGGAGGGAAACACAGGCRGAAGCTGGTGATACTCTGGGGAAATACAGAGTTTTGGGGAGTGGAGTTGGTATGGAAGAGGGCTGGGGTTATTGTAAAGAGTTATGTGGGGACCTAGGTCAAATTTGGGAAAGATCAGGCTTTATTAATTTTGCTTCTTGTGGAACAGCTCATTTCTCTGTCTCACTGCTGCACACAGGTTACAAAAATGAGGGTTCTTTAGCTTGCAACAAACGTCTCCTTTAATGTGTGGATACCAGGRTGAAGGCTAATGTGTCTCTCAAGGGCATTCACCAGACGCACTGGCTTTCAAGCCTTTCATGGCTGCGGCAGCTGTTTCACACATCAGCTAAGGAGAGGCCCGTGGCACGCTTGTGCTGCCGCGCTCCCATTCTGCGCAGCCGTTTTGCCACCAGACCCGTCAGCCTCGCTTAAACAAACGTACTRTCATATTTTGTAACCGTGCATTTTCATGACTTCAGGAAACAGTCCATGTATTTATTATAAACAAAACATTAACCAGGACTATGTACACTGGGGACCAATAATTACCAGCATTTACAAAACCAGCCCTATCTGCCAGAAGACAAACACTTCTTCCAGACCCAGGCATATGCTTGCTCACAGAGATGGGTGCAGCATTGCATTTTGCAGGCTTTCAAACTCATTCTTTCACTGCTAGAGTAGCAAGGAACTTGCCTCAGTCAAATGATGGGGGTCAGCACTTGTGTCCAGCTGCCTCTTGCATTATCAATAAATATCAGGCACATGAAATAGGAAAGAAGTGGCCTATTTCAACCTGTTTATTGACTATTAGTTTTAGTAAATGTTTAATTCCTTTCCTTTTTTCTTGGGAAGTTTTTACTCACTCCTAGCATACAGATCTTTGTTCTTTTTTTGAGAACAAGGCAGGAAGTTCTCTCTTTTCAGCAATGTGCTCTTTCGGTCAATACATTTTACCTSCCAATCATCAGGTACAGTAAAGTCTCTTTCATGAGCCTCTTGTTCCTACTGTGCCTTAAGGATTTTCCATTCTCTCTCTTAACTTTCTGCACAATATAGCTTCTATAAGTAATGTAATTTCTAAAACTCACCTCCTGGATTTTARAACAAAGTTGTTATACTTCAGACAGTGCAATAATGAAAAAAACATGACAACATAGTGAAGAAAAAAAAACATATTTCTCTAAGAATTTATAAAAGACATGGCCCCCTCCCCATTCAATTTTCTTGACTTTTTTCCTGCCTTTTCCAACTTATTTCTTTAGTGTTTTAAAGTTTTCATCTCTGCCTTACTGTTGTTTTTATTATTTGTACTGTGACTGTAATTGTGGTGTGTTCCATTAGGCAAGGCAAACACGAGAACATAATTTTCAGAGTGTACAAGCTAAACATCCTATAAGAGACAAAAAGTACATGTTTTACAGATCTTATAACCTATCCTTTATCCTTCGTTACACTGTGTGCTTCCTTATGAATTTCTACTACTCTTTTTATTTCATTCCAAATATCATCTTCTAGATGACTTTTAGGCATATATAAATGTCATGAGATGCTAACTTTCCAAAGGATGAAGAAACCACAAAATGGACCTAAAAAAGTGAAATGCCAGCCTACAGGAAGGCAAAGCACTGCTGAAAAGTTAAGAAGCCAAACAAACCAAGCGATGGTTTTGAACTTTTACATCTTGAGTATCATTCATCTTCTGTACCTGAGGTGAATTAGGATTACTAACATGTTCATGCTTCACTGCTAAGGCTGGCAAACGTGGTCCTATGACATAAAACTAGATTTCTGATTAACCAAAAATCTTMCAGAAAATGTGTCTGCTTCTCATGGAAAATTGTGAGCTTTCTCTGAAAACTCCCAACTAGAAAATCTTTGTATTTTAGTGTTTATCTTTCTAATGAATATTTCCAGGTTTTTACAAAAAACAGCCCACTTTCCARCCAATTCTATTCAGACATGGATCACTTTGGCCTGAATCAGTTTTCAAACTTAAAGTATTTTCCTGATTCTATCCCTTTTAAGTGGCCAAATTTAGCATTAATACAAGGAGTRACAAGTCCCTGGGACTAGGATTGTTCCAGTTGCTAAACTGGGACCATTAGCTTMATTTCCAGAACACAATGATCCTCCTATTGTAGTTTCTGTCATGAGCTATTCTACAAATTATTTTCAAACATTTTTTTTAATGTACTGTACAAGAGATACTTTCATCATCTTTCTGTCTTCACAGAGCCTCTTCAAAACATGTCCATCAGTAATAAACCAYCATTGATTGTTTTTTCTTTGGCTAAGTTTAGATGTTGAATTTCTCCTTATGTGTTCTAGTGTGATTACYGCTTACTACTGTTCTTCATTTATACATCTTTTCCTTTGGAAATTAAAATTTAATCACTAATTCTTATTAACGCTATTCCTACATTTTTTACCTTCTCAGCTCTATGGTGGTTTTAGATGCTTCCTCTGTCTTTTTTGCTTTCCTGATGTCTTAGGGAATTTTCTATTTTTCCTACTCAACTTTCCTGCTCATTTTTTCTCAACTTTCCTGCTCATTTTTATTCTGCTGAGAACTGACACCTTTTTGAGCTTAACTAATGCTGCCCTGCTATCATATACACCACCTATACTAAAAAGTTACCCAATCAGACACTTATTAAAAATATAAGAAAACAGGATTTTAAAGAAATTTKACTTCAAATTAGCCCTGTTTCTTGAGAAAAGGATAAATTTCTTAAGAAATATGGCCAGCTACTCCTTCAAGCAACTTCTACTCTATGTCAAAGATTTTCTAGCTTGTCTTTTGCACATGTCCCAGGGTATTTTCTGGAAGCAAGCAGAATAAGGAATTAAAGTAAGGAATAGATTAACTGCTGCCCCTCTGAATCCTGGCCCCCCACCAAAAAGGTGGCAATTCACATACTTCTGCTTGCTGTGTGTTGAAAGCAAGAGAAGCTGCAATACTACACAAAAAAAAGGGATTGTGTCTGTGTGTTTGCATTTTGTCCTCTTCACTTTTTTATGATGCCATGAGAAGGTATGTCCCTATTATATGCTCCAACATTCCATTAATGTTTGGGCTTTTTAAAAATTGGGCTGCAATCTGCATGTTCTTTCTGACCTTGACATCCAGAGGGCAGTCAAGTAAAAACTCCTGAGTGCAAATCCTATGACGAGTCTAACCTCTTTCACTTCAAGTACAAAATTGCTATTGACTTGAGATCAAAGTGAGGTCCCATGTCTATTTTTAAAGCACTGTGTTTATTTTTATTAATTCTGATATTTTTCACGACTTTAAACTACTCCTTATGTCCAGTTTTCCACTTGAGCTTATTTATTTTTAGATAGAGGTGTCTCACCTGCTTGTTTGATACCAACAGACACAAGTTGTAACTAGGGAAATTTCAATCAGGTATTAGGAAAAATAAAATTTCAAAAGGTGTTCAAACACTGGAACAGGTGCCAAGAGAGGTGGAAATGAAATCTCCAACCTTACAGATATTGAAAACTTGACTGGATACAACCCTGGTCAGGCCACTCTACCTTGGAATTTGGCCCTGCTTTGAGCAAAGGGGACCAGACCCTTGCTGGAGATTCCTTCCAACACAAATTATTCTATGATTCTATGTTTCAGTATCCTGAACTCGCTTTATGTGGCCTGTTTGAGAAGCTTCGTCCCTTACTGAATAAGGAATCAGGCTGACAATTGCTYATGTAGCTAAACATCCCTCCTAGATAATAATTCTTTCATTTAATATATGAATTCCTTTTTACAGGAAAGCCTAGACACCTTCTGCTATTTTGTCTTCCATTGAACCTATCTGATGGGATCAACACAATCCAACTGTGGAACTTTTCATTCCTGTGTCTATTATGTAGCGCATAGCTGCTTTCCGAACAAAATATAAACTAYTAGACACATACAATGATAACAGCATCCATTGCAGTTTATCCAAGAACAAGCAYATCTGTTACACTATGACAAGCACTTGTCTTTTGTAAGAGTTCTGTCTAAGCCAGTGAATCCATCATTCCTGTTCACGTCGTGTTCCTGCTGCTGCTTGAGTTCTGACTCCCTCTCTTCCTCTTCCCGGTGCCACCTGTCCTGTACCTTGCAGACTCCTCTACCTGACCCTTTTACTAGAAAGGGGGAAAAGCTGAAGACAGAGAGGCATCTTCTGGAYGGCAGAAGACCGCCAGCAGTCCCCACAGTGCTCCAGCCGACTGCTGGAGGGCACTCCCAGAAGCAGAGGGAATATCCTCCCTTGAGAACAAGAGAAGGCCGCCCACAGAACCAGACTGAATAAATAATAACAAGCTCTGGCGTGTGACCCCAGGCATGGCCGGACAGACTGCAATGGACTACACCAGCCCGAACAGACCACTGTCCATCGATCAGTTTTCTACTAATCACGGCTGGGTTGCAGACCGCAGATTGCAGGCTTTCATCCCAGGCGCGGAAAGAAAGGTGAATGGGTTGTGCAACATGTTACAGCCCCTCTTTGCACTCATCTATCAAACACTGCGTAGACAAAGTGTTCTTATGAGAGGCCAGAAGCAATTAGTTGTAGATGAAACTCTCAATATTGGAGCTCAGTCATGCTGACAGGGCAAAGTAGATCGGAAATTTGTGCTTCTCCTCCCTAATGAAAGGCCATCTTTGCCCAGTTTATCAAACCAACCTTTTATCATTCATCTCTCACACTTTTTTCTGTGAAGTGAATTTGCCAATATTTCACATATAACCTAAAACGAATACATGAGGTCAGTAATTAACTTCCATAAGAAATCATCCATACCCAACATGCGATATTTTCAAAGGTTTTTAAAGTTTCCTCTAAATGCAAGCCAAGTGTATTTAGGGAATAAGCGAAGGAAAAAAATATATAGAGATAAATAAACACAGAGAAACTTACTTTCCAAGAAAAAGTACTTCTTGCAAAGGTTCACTTGCAGGGAACACAAGAAATGCCTATTCTTCTCCACACAGGCAAAAACTGGTGGAAAGGAGGGAGACAAAATTAGTGGAACAGGAATACAGCTGGGAGAATTTTCAGTCTGTTTTCTCTGAAAGAGAGGAAGTAGTCCAACTTCTCTAGTTTGGATGGAAATACCCATATGTTAAGATTTCTGTTTAGATAAATATACGGGGTAAATTCCATTTACTAAAATTATTTCTGTAAAATAATCCAGAGTTATCTTTAAGATCTGTTGTTGATTTTAAGCCTCTTTCAATATTATGCGCTAGGCACTCTGAAGTGCTATCTCTTCTAGCAATGACCTATTCACAAATGTTAGCAATTCACTCAAAAAACCCAAAAGCAAAGCAGCTAAAGAGATAAACTGCGCTTTGAAAGAAGAGTTTCAAAAACATATCGATATACTTTCCTCCACAAATCTCRTGGAAGCCCTTTGATCACTTCTACTTTTCCAAACAAACTGCAGCCTCTTCTCCAGCACAGACCAGAAAGCAACCATCTCCTGCGGACCACCGCATTCACATTSGAGCAGCTTTGCTGCATTCTGACTCAGCAGGAAATGACCATCGCACTAGATTTTTCCAGCTTGTGCTAAGCACAATGCAACCCCCCCCCAAACTGCTTTACTAATCTGACATTTGAATAGACTGCATTCAAAGTGCCAGCAGCTATCACATGTTCAACCTGTTTCACGCCGCATTTCTGCTAACATTGGATGGGTTTTAACAATGGGCATTTCCCTGTCGACTCTAATCAATGCGAGACTTTGCACAAGAGTTACAGAATGTGACCTACTGATCCATGCTCAGTTTATGGTCAGCTGTATAAACTGCTATGAAAAATGCCTCAATTCTYTTCACAAAAACCTAGTTTTCAATGGGATAGGTAATGAGGTTATTTCTCAAGTAACTACGCACGAAAGAGAAACCCTGCAACATACACAGCAAATGATTGTGTGTTATTGACTGCTTCACAAGGGACTAATATAAAATAGAATTATTTTTATCAGAAGTTATTGTTACAATATTTARAATCCTTGCCGGATCTCTCTCAATCCTCTACAATAATATCACAAAAATACAAAATACAGAAAATCATGGCTTTTCATATTCAAAGCGGAGTTTGTGGGTCTCTGATCATTTAGTATGAGAAGTCATGTAATATTAATGTGCCATCTTACATTAAAAAAAATAATCAACAGTTAATGTTCTTTTTTATTATTRTTTCCCCCCCTGGTAAGTAAGCAGGGATATTTTAATCTAACACAGGGTTCACTTTATTCAATATTGTGACACTGGCTCTTAGGGTACTTTCTACATCCTTTGCATGTCCATATTCAATATCACCAGACTCCGTTTCCTCTTAGCAATATCATTTGCAATACTTTTTTGCTATTCCAATAACTCACATTATGTGTCAGGTAGTAGTGGAAAACTGTATGAATGCTTTATTGAAACCCTACTATCCTCAATGACTTTCTTTAGCTAGAGGCTACTACAGTATTGATATGAATCTTAAAACTGACTATGATGTAGAAAAATATGTTTTATTAGTTAGGCTTGTAGACACAAGCAAAATCTCTTCCAATATTTCTTAAGAAGGATTTTTCCCTCATATCTAATTCATGAGCTATTTATATAGCAATATGCTGAATGACTATTTAATGTGACATACAGTTGTGTGTTGCTTTGTAGCTGTTTTAAGAATAAAACTAATAAAGGACAAAGGATCTGATCTCTTAATAGCTGTCTGGATTTAAACAGACTATTAATTACACTAAATT
The DNA here is from genome assembly GCA_030449065.1 of Oceanodroma leucorhoa. Classification (NCBI taxonomy): domain Eukaryota; kingdom Metazoa; phylum Chordata; class Aves; order Procellariiformes; genus Oceanodroma; species Oceanodroma leucorhoa. The sequence goes on along the minus strand of JASVER010000026.1, from coordinate 8,463,257 downwards.
AATAAGTAAAAAGAGATGGCTTGAAATTTGTATCTAAAATGGTAACATTTAATTTTGGAAATATGCTAGTTAAACAGAATTTGTTCCTTTTAAAATGATTTTTAATTGTTTCACAACCTGCTTACTTGGGCTATTTTAGCATTTTTTCCTATACTGCTTTCTCACTGCCAAGGGCTTTTCCTTTATGACTCTGAAATCAAGAAATGATCTACTCCACTAAGAATATATATTTCACGATAGAACTTGTGACCTTACTATTATTTTAGGGAAAGGTTAGACATTCTCCTCTTTGGTAGTAGGGGTGGTTTTTGGCAGCTTTCTCAAATAAGATGGAGTTCTGTTTCACTGCTTTAGCGTTTGTGTCCTTTAGAAGCTCTTCTGAGAATTGAACAGACTGTAAGACATTGATTCTAGAATATCATTTGAAGAGATACAAAATTATAAATAAATAAAAAGCTTCCCAGTGTTTCTTAATATAGGCATAAATGTTTAATCATATGACCTACAGATATGTCTAACATTTACCTTTAAATTAGGCATTATTAAAAGCCAATATGATTTTGTATTAAGTTTCAGAATACATGAAGATAATACCGTAGAAATTTACTTCCTTGTTTTGCTCACTATTGTATGCTTGAATGTAAGCAATTAAAATAAGTCCAGAAATACAAGAAAATAACTTCTTCTTTTTTAATAAAAAYGACTGTTGTACTGGAAGATATTAAGTGACATACACAAAATGTAAGATCCCCAAAATATGACAGAATTCTTTTTCCTTGTACATMTTTTCTATTTTATATAATTTGGGAGGGACCAGGTGAGATAAAATTATAGAAGATTAATCTTGATTACATCATTCAGTGAGAAATTACTCTTCACACAGGGGAATCATTTTAATGCATTATAATAAGTTCCAATTAACCTTCAAAATAAGATTTAAACAGAAAGTGTTGCATTAGCTTTGTCCTAATAGAGCTGAAAATAATCCCAGAATAGACTARAAATGAAGCTGTATTTCTTGCTTTTTCTATTGTCATTAAGAGCAATCCGTCTAATACTTAAATATGTTTAACTTGATTCATTCTGTTTCAGACATTTTTGAGGATATGACTACATATAAAGATTTTACTGTATTGTCTATTTTATCTCAACACGTTAGTGCAAACAGAAAATAAAAAGGGTGGAGGATTATACAGGGCAGTACTGATACTGCAGTTTACGTATTGTTYACATATATTTGGTAACAAGGTTTTCTGCTTTAACTACTGCTCAGAATTTGTGTGTTATCCCGTGCGGAAAGGAAAATAGTAAAAAACAACTGCAGTTACTTCAGTCACAGAATGTTTGAAAACCATATGTCAAAATAATCYAAATCCAATACAGATGTCCACTTATAAACAACTTTTCCAGACCTGGTCTTCYACCAGCATATCCTTTTTGAAAAGSTGGCAACCAAAATCTAATCTAGCTGATGTTGCAGATAGTCCCGATAGCTTGAAAAGAAAAGGGAGGGGTCTGAGGAAACAATGCTTTAACCTGGATATACTAAACTGTAATTTTAGTATTTAATTTAGTTCACTTAAAGCACACATCTAAAAATAGTTACTGCTGGGATCAAAATTATTTTTATTTTGGCACTATAGCAATAGCTGGCATATATTCTCTCCTCACTTGACATTATTATATATGACCAGAATTGCAATGATGAAACTAAGAAAAATTTTGTTTAAAAATCTTATTGATGTATTTAAAAAAGAGTAAACACAAAAAACCCCAGATGTTATGAAAAATATAATATTAGTAGATCTCGTCGACATGCAGTAAAGCTAATTTGTATGTCTTCAACTGCATTCATGGGAACTGAATGATCCCAACAGGCAAGTGTCAATGAGGAGACATTAACTTTGACTGTAACATGTATTGCCCTCTTACAAAATATTTGCGGGAAAAAGTCCATTTGGCCTGATTTACACACAAGTGAAATAATTTTAGAAGTGTACCAAATTTGTTTTTAACTGCATATTTTTTTTCAAGCACTTGTTATTATTACCCTTGCACCAAACAGCCTTATTTTTAGCTAATTTTCAGAAGTATTTTTCTTTGGCAATGAAAGATCCTTCAAATAATAAAAAAGAAAACCATCTTGTTAGGTTTTTATACTAACTATAAGCAAATTACAATCTAGGACCTCTATGGTCTTAAGAAAATAATCTGTTAGTAGTTAATTTTTATTTTTTTAATCTGAGTGCTTCTGCTGAAAATGAAGCATTATTACAATAACTCCACAAGAAGTATCACAGCAACTCTACTTCTGTCTAGCAGGGCTTCACAGTTGCATGGCTGCTGCATGCAAATAAACCACAAAACTGCAAAGAACAGTTACTGCATGCAAACCCATCATTCTAGACTCAGGTACATGAAATAAAATTGCATACATTTAAAAAATAGATGAAAGGAGTGAAATTAATTTGTGCCAAATGATATGCACAGCTTTTATTTTATGCCATTAAGGAATACAGGAATCCTCTTAAACAAGAGCAACTTTAAGTATTAGTCTGGAGTTATCTTTGTAACTACCGTGAATGATCTGGGACTGTCAGAGCTCCATAAAGTTCTACATCACTAGTCCCAGAATCGCTGGTGTGTGCTGCTGGTGAGATTTGCTTAACTCAGATTAATGCTTATAAAGGACTTAAACTTCAGGGAGATTGATATGAATTGCTCTGCTTTTAACATGTTATTTAGCAGTGAAATGTGGTATTTTTTTACCCATTGTGAACGGTCAGTGAAAGAGTTTTAGTGCTACTGGATGGAGTATTTCAAGCGAAGGACAGAATCCTCATGGGCTGAGACTCTGTATATAGCAATAATACAGAGACTACACTCTGTAAGGAACCAGTTTGGTACGATCGCTTTCCCAAGAGAAATCCTCTCCATCCGTAGTCTCAATGTCTCCTTGAGAGTTACCTTTGAAGAGCTAGCCCTCACCAGACCTCAGGCTTTGGGTCAAATTTTCCTCACTGGTCAAAAGAAAAATTGGCTCTACTTACTATGTATATGTCATCCCATCCTACATCAATCCTAAAGTACACAGGAATCTGCTGAGGATAAGCCGAAATATGATATCCTCTGGAAGRCACCATGGTCACCAGGGGTTGCCCTGAGACTAGTGCTACTTCTGGGAGCCTGTTCAGGCTGGGATGCCCTTCAGACTGGATAAGAGGAGCAGAAACAAGCAGGCAATTTATCCATAGCATGTRTCAAAATTCAGTTAAGTATATAGTGTATCTCCCTCACATGTGTTTCTGATAGGAATACACTGCCACAATGGCAGCTAATCCAACCAAGTTAAATCTAATCAATATGAATCTGGAAAGCAGTTGGAAAATGTGTTTCAGCAAGAGTTGCCTAATTCTGTTCTGGGGCAAGGACAACCTGGACTTTCCAAATTTTCCATCATCCAAAAGAGTTACACTGGTCAAGTCTCACAAACTCAATGYGGGGTATGAAATTGTCTTTGCTTTGAGCAGAGCTACACTATTTTTATGTCATTTCTAGCTATAACAGTTGAAAAGCTAAATTAAAACAAAATGTATGAAGTGTGCCAGTTGAGCATATTTAAAATACAAAATCCAGGAAAGGAAAGCATTGCTTCAGAAATTTTGGAAGTAATCAAGACATATTCAGAAACACGGCTTGTCTATTAAACTAATTAGAAAAAAACCCCAAAACSAAAAACCCCAAAACCAGATAGAAAGAACATAAAAGGGAATTTTAAAGGTTTAAGAAGCAATAAAATCCACAGAGAGTCATTACACTGGCCTATTTACCTGGTTTAGTGTAAATTAATAACTGAGACCGGATATTAGTATTTTCTTAACTGGTAATAATGAATGGGGTTTTTAGTTTAAGTGTTTTGCAACATATTSTACAAGGCTAGAAAAACTAGAAAATAGAACACTAACAATTTCTAGATTTCACTTAATGTAATATAAATCCCAACATCACACAGCAGCTTTTCAGTGAGTATTCCTGAGGACAGCAGGTTTTCTATACAGTATCACAAATSAGCAGCATGGCTGAGGCTTATGGAATAAAGCAGGAAATGGAAAACATTTCTTGCCTTCTACTAACTAAGAAAAAAATTTTTGATAGAACAGAAACACAACCAAGAGAATCTTAAAATACCAGATGTTTTAAATGACAGTGTTCTTTAAAATATTTTAAATAAYGAATCTCCTCTGCTCTGCTTTTACTTAAGCAAGTGAATAGGATGCTTCTGAATGTTCTACTACATAAGTCTCTTGTCCAAAAAGGGATACTATAAAGATGAGTTAGTAAGTGACCTTATTTACTAGACATTAGAGGATAACACATATTTCACTGTGGCTTCATTTCGAGTGTGCTGAATGCATACAATTTGCAAAGAACTGAAGATCTAGAAAAAGAAGACTATAGAATTGTACTATCTATTTGGAAGCTAAGAAGCATTGGTTTTTATTTATGCTATTACTTTTCTGTGGAAAGCTCCATGCTTGAAGCACCAGTACAGCATASTACTGTTTGTTAGCCTACTAGACCACAGTTTATAAAGTTACAAGTATTGCACTAGTAATCAGTGCAAAAGGCAGCATAGCATCCACTGTGAATCTATGACTTTTTCACATCTCTGCAAACACAGACCACATAATTTGTAGCAAGTTAAAATATACCTTTTTGCTTGGGCTTGGCTTCTTGACAGAAGGAGCCCTTTGTGAAATTCAATAAAATCCAGCCCTAGTCTCTTCTCCAGAGTCAAAYGATTGCAGCATTCCTTGAGGACTTCTGAGCTCATATTTGTCCCTCTCTGCTTCTGGAGGGCTCTCTCAGAAAGTGTGCCCTAAGAAAGTGCACCCTGAAGGGCATTTCCCGTTAATTGTAGTGGATATATTTTGCAACAGTGAGTACAKCTACACTTCAAACTGCAATGCAGTGTTGATATAACTAAGCCAGATCTGGTACTGGAAACAACCTATCTGTAATAACATGTAGTTCTGGATGAGCTAAATTAATCTGGTTCGTAGGAGATTCAGCCAAACTTATGTACCATTTCYCACTCCATCATCCTGTGCTGATATGCTGAGATTTGTCCACAGCCTATGCCAATATCTTGCCTATCTGTAACCAGTCACTGTACGGTGTTAAGCTACAGAAGACTGCATTTTGAAATGTGATAGGAGATATCCTAGAAGACAGTAAAAGTTTTACCGTTCATTCTCAGAGTTTCCAAACTGAGATATGTCTCAGTTTGAACTGGGTATCTCGGAGGATCAGTAACCACAGAAAATGGAGATTTTCATCTCCACTTACTCAAAACTTCATGCAAATGTTGCTATTCACATCATGTCTGGCTGTGTTCCTCCATACAGATACCTTCTAAAGTTTTGTCATGTCCATTAACATCTTGCATGTTTGAAGCAACAAGGCTTGCAGTAGAAGCTTTGAAAAAATCTTAACTTTTGTGATTTTTCCCCTGAGAGAYTCCTGTTTCTGAAGGGCCTTCACAGAACACTGTTATACGGACAGATCATTATACAAAGGTGAATCGAGGGAGAAGCAGCTGCTCAGATAGTGAATTTTAGGTTAAGTGGATTCACCAGACCAAATGACTGCTGCAAAAAGCCCATCACACAGCAACAACTGCAGCTTTACATACCAGATCAAGTCAAATGACCAAACTGTAAGCATGGAATTCAAACAGACTTTTGCATATCGCAGATTAGTTGAACATGCTAACAGTTCGYCGTGGTTGAACCCCAGTCAGCAACTAAGCACCACACAGCCACTCGCTCACCCTCCCCCCCTCGATAGGATGGGGGAGAGAATTGGAAGAGCAAAAGTAAGAAAACTYGTGGGTTGATATAAGAACAGTTTAATACCTGAAATAAAATAATAAATAAATAATTGTAATTAAAATGAAAACATCGAGAGAAAGAGGAACAAAACCCAGGAAAAAAAGAAAATAACAAATGATGCAACCGCTCACCACCTGCCAACCAATGCCCAGCCCGTCCCCAAGCAGCGATCACTGCCCCCCAGCCAACTCCCCCCCCAGTTTATATACTGAGCATGATGTCATATSCTATGGAATATCCCTTTGGCCAATTTGGGTCACCTGTCCTGGCTATGCGCCCTCCCAGCTTCTTGTGCACCTCCTCGCTGGCAGAGCATGGGAAGCTGAAAAGTCCTTGACTTAGTATAAACACTGCTTAGCAACAACTAGAACATCCGTGTGTTATCACATTATTCTGCTAAATCCAAAATGCAGCACTATGCCAGCTACTAGGAAGAAAATTAACTCTATCCCAGCCGGAACCAGGGCACAGTTACGGCTTTAAACAAACAAACAAAAAATTCTACATACACACCTAAGATTGATTTCTAAGGACAAAGCTGCTTTCTCGTACCGCATACACTGCATGTATTCAGATAAATGAGCYATCTGTGTAGTCCCACTGGATTGAATGAGAGTATCTGTGAAAGGACTGCCAGAACATGCCCACCCCTTGGTGGAATTCTTTTGACTGAGTGATTCAGACTGAAATTTCTGCCTTACTTCAGCCAGTCCTGGTGGCAATTTTGCCTTGTTAATGAAGCATTCCTTTTCTACAGCAAAAGGTGATAGAATATCACGCTGTCTATGCCCAAACCTCTAGCTTTCAATGATCCCACTCAACTGTGTAAAATAAAAAGCTCTGTACAGCATTTTCAGTGATGCAATTTATGATATAGTACAGCAATAAAAGTATTCTTTACTTTTAGGCCAGAGTGGTTAAAAGCCTTTTGATTAGCAAAATGGCAATAGGGCATATTGATAATTCATTAGGCAAAGAGACTGTAAACTAGATCCTCTTGTGTAAATCAAGAGTGATTCAATGAAACGAGATGCAACGCTTGCAAACATAATGTGAATCAAACACATCAGGTTTTGTTTTAAAAAAGCCCTTTGTTTGGGAAAAAAGTCTTCCTGTTGCTTTCTTTGTGATAGCCTGTAGTTCTAAAGATGTGTTAAGAAAAACTTGAGGGATTYGTTCATCAAATCTTCTCACTGAGATTAGCTTGGAAAATGACAGCAGAAATTAAATCTTGGATGCAAACATTTTCTTAGGACATACATGGAGGCCTGTCTCAGGCAAAATTCCCATTTGTTGGGATAACAGGGAGTAAGCTGGCAGAATTAAGCACTAGAAGAATACTGTATGCTTTGCTTGGTTTCTGTTTCATAGAATAAAAACCTTTTTGATGTTTCTAAAATTTGTTACTGCCTCATTTATTCAATTCCTGAATCTGTAATCCCTGCTAAGGCAAAAGTCAGACTGAATTGACTAGGAGACTGACACAAACAACCATTAATTTCTCCCTGGGTCTGTTATTGAAAAAAAAAATATTTGTGTTTAATTTTCACATTATTAAATCTTGGAAACAACTGTGCTTCATAATATATAACTCCAACAAGGGAACACCATCAGTAAAGAACTATGATGGCAATCTAGTAATTCATAAAAACTGCAGGATACTGTCCTTACCCAAAAAGATAAACTTCTTTTAATACACTGGGTTGTGCAGAAAGGAGCAGACAAGATCTCAAGGACAGTGCTTATGAATACGTGAATTGTGGCAGCCCCACTGGCAGGATATCAAGTCTGAAGGACTTACTGATCAAACATTATGTGAATGAAGTATTTGATAGACTCACACAGACGTGGTATCATGTCCAAATGAGACATTACAGCCTCAGATGTGTCTCATATTCTGTGAACATACCAGGTGGAACCACTGGCTTATTACACCAGTGGTTCTGAAAGAACTTTAGATCCCACTCACTATCAATAGCAATCCTTAACCATTTCACTCGGTGAGATTTTAACYTAGCTACTCAGAAAAGGAAACTAAGCACTATGCATTATAATTGTCTTTAAAGACTGTAAGACATCTTGCAGCGACACCTTAATAACATCATCATTAAGCACTAGATTACATGGAACAAAAAATGACCTTCAAAGTAAACGCCCACTATCTTTTCTAAGCACTCTGCAGTAAATCTTACTSTTGCTTGTACCTGTGCAAAGCCACTGAGCTCAATTCCATTGAGTTACTGATGTTGCATGAGTGTAACTGAGCACAGAATACAATTTACAAGATTGCTATCTCAGATTCTTGGGATCCTTACAGAAGAGAGTTTTGAATCAGAGAAAAGAGAGGGCAGTGGTATGTTGAATCTGAAAGAGTTTTATTTATAGCATGGACAGAAGAAAGTAAGTGCAAGTGAAGAAAATTTAGGAAAATTGGTTTCTAAATTGGCATGCTAAGGAATACAGCAGAATGCACATACAGGGGGAGAAGGTTTGAATGTAATCAAAACAAGTCTGAGTTGATACACAAGGTGAATTTGTGGGGAGTTTCAAAGATGCAGAATTATATGGTTTAGGAAGACGGCCAAAAAAGATACAAGGGGTTCGGATAAGGGGAAGGGAAGCAATGGAAGCTAGGAAAGAGTATACAGGTTATATGTTACAAGTTACAGGAATCGAAGTAAGAAAGTATTAAGGCATAGGCGGAAGGTGAGGAAAATTGTGTGTGTTACACAAGAATAGATGATAGGAAAATTTGGTACTGATCTGAATATGAAAAGAAATGGAGAAATGAGATATGGCTTCTGTTGCCCACCACGCTGATGAGAATGAACGTGATAAATAGTAACAGAATGATAAAGCAGGAGAGGACGTAGGAACAAAACGTGGAATTCATTTTGATGATACTGGAGATACCAGTAAAATAGCTACAGTGAAATATTAGAGAACCAGCCAAAGCAAAATTCAGGAGAAAACTGTTTTATTTTGTTGTATAACCAAATTCTCTCACTATCAAGCACAATCACAAGTGTTAGTAGCTATTAAAAAAAACCAAAAACCAAACCAACAGCACGGGAGATTGGGGGAGGGAGAAGAGTGATGCAGGGAAGAGATGCATTCACAACATTTACTCTGAGTTGTCAGACCACCAAGATGACAAATGGCTTGGTTCTTTTAACTAGGGAATTCTACTGAGGGTAAAGGCTCGACAAGGAGTGGATGATGGGGTTCATAGCAGATCCTTTAGTGTTTTTAAAGAAGGAGTATTTTCTCAGACAACAAGCAAACCAACAAGCACAACTCCCGGTTTGCAGTGGAGCTGACAGACATGCATGATTTTGAGTAACATGCCTTCATTCTACATATATATACAGCAATATTACAGTACACATGAATGAGAGATTATTTGTGGCTCCAGCCTCATACAGTAGCTCAGCACAGTGAAGAACATTACAAGATGAGGTCTGCAAACTGGGGAGTTCAGTCTGGGCACTGTATTTTTTTTAAGTGGATACATAATCCTCATTGTGATTTGATCCTGTCTCAGTCAACAACTGAGATGACAATTCAATCCCAGCTCCTTGAAGTTTAGAGGTTTACAGCCTTCTGATCAAAAAGATGCACTGTATGGAATTTTTTCAAGTGCAAGATTATTTAACAGATGGTCAAAATAACCCCTCATGGGAATATGAAACTAACTTTTATGCTCTGAAAATGCTTCATTTTTTTTCCCCCTTGTACCTGGGTGACTCAAATCCATTTTTAAAAAAGAAAAAAAAAAACTTTAATCCTTACCTGTGAGGACATGGGTAGTTGGAACAAATGAAGACAAAAATGTAAGGTTTAAGAAAGGACCATAAAACTATAATAATCTTACCTCCTGTGCAGTGGAGACCATAGAACATACTCCACTAATTCCTGCATTCAAGTGATGGAATCACAGAATTTAGATTGGAAAAAACCTCTGGTCCAAACCTCACTTCCTGAAAAGTCTAGAAAACAATATTGCAACACTGTGTAGCAAGAGTTTAGTAGAGTTCAATGTGAGATCTTACAGAACAGGAGTGTACTGATCTCACTCCAACCGATGTACTCACAAGCACCAAGGCATATATAACCAAATAGTCTGTCCAGCATTCATAATGGAGATACATTCCTTGCAATGACATGGTGGACAAGGGATGCCAGCTATCCAGTCCTCATCCTAACTTCTGGTTTCTTTTTAGGTTGGCAACCATGTGCTGCTGCTGGATGTGCCTTTCTGTTGTCTTCTGTTGCACCAACAGCAAACAAWCTCTTCATCCTGTCCCACCTCTGTGAGTCAYCAGGACTTCCTCACTGACCTGTCYCCTGATGCAGGTGTCCTAAGAAGCTGCATGTAGATGTGTGCTGTTATCTTGATGACCTCCTAATCTGRGTGCCATCAACAGCCACTCTTATAGCCCTTCTCCCATTGTTACTTCGGTGCTTCCACACCCATACAATCCCATTCACACCAATCAAGGTTCCCATTGCAATTCTCAACAAAACTGGGGACAGGTCTGAAGTTGTATTTGCTCAGGGCCTTGTCCATTTTAGTTTTGAATGTCTCCAGTGATGATGGAAGGTCCACACCCCCTCTGAGCCCCTGTTTCAAAGCCTGACTCACAGTGAAGAATTCACTCATATCCYCCTTGGCTCTTTCACTGATTCAGGGGGCAGATCCAAGGCAACCTCTCATACCATGCACATTGCTACCCCGCACACAAAGCAAACACAAGATGATGAGGAAGGTCTTCACGGCCACACAAGGGACAGTAAGTTGAGCAGAATATATGAGAGGTTTGACAAGCATTGACATCTACCTCCTATGGTCAGTACAGATCACAGTGCTGCTCTGGAGAAACAAAGCTAGCTTAATACCCCCTCGGCTTCCATAATCCCTAACTAAGAGCATATCTGATTGGAAATGTTGGCTACTGCTGTAAGATTTGTTAAATTCTCCCTGAGTCTGTTTGGCAGATGACATTTTACCCCTTACCTATATGGAGTTGCCAGCTGGGTCATAGCTTGGAGTCTAGTCATCCCTGAGGGTGGCAATCTCCCCTCTACCTCTAACATGAGGCTGGCCATTAAGGGAGCGTCCTCAGTTTTTGCAAAGGCACTTAACGCAATTTCCGTATGCCTGTCTTCATCCATGGGCTTCTATTCATTACACATTCAYGGCACTGTGAACAAACGTTAAAAGAAACATACAAACAAGACTGACCGTTGATTAGTTTTATTTGAATCACGCAGGAACTGCACTATCAAATAAATATAAATTTTATATGTATATATTTTTGCATGAATGGTCACATTTTCAGACAATTTTCTTTGTTATATATTACTTTTTTGATTATTCTTTTCAAAAGCAGGTCTAACAGACTGCATTTTCCAGGAAGGGTTACAGAGGGAGGAGTGTGTTGCCTCACACACTAGACTTCCATGCTTCTAAATACATTACTATATATTGGGGAAAATACAGAGATACGTGATACTTCAGGATAAAAACTAAAATTGCAATTTTCACATTGAAAATGAGCACTACTATCTCCTCATACAAGAAACCACATCAGGTAGAATACTGTTGCTAGTGACTGTTGTTCAACTGGAATAAAACACTGCATTTCTGAAAACGCAGAAGAAAAGTAGCTCAATATATTTCTTTGAACATTACATTGATAAATTAATGTTTTCATCTACAAGTAGCATATGTGTACAAAAATATTTAGCTAGATGATTTTATCTGACGTTTCAAGAAAAATATTCAGTCATAGCTCTACAATCAGTACTCTAAAGGAATATTGATGGGGGGAGAAAGAGTAACACACACATACAAACACAGACATTCCCCATTCCCCGCCTCTAAGCCCAACTTCAGCCAGAGGACACAAGATGTCTCTATTCTAAATGCTGATTCAACACWGAAGATTTAACAGAATTATCAGGGAGTTATTTAAATAAAACAGAAGCTCGGTTTAAACAATTTAAAGCTGGGACACAATGCCATTATCACAATGTCTCGTATTATGTTTGCTCTTTCCGGCCTGTCACAGTGATGAACAATAATGATTGCACAACACGAGATATTCAGCATTTAGCTAATTCACTCAGTCTAGGCGGGGGATCAAAAATGTCTCTATACTCTTCTATTCCTTAACAACGGCCTTTTTCGGTTCCAAATGTAACAAAGAGAAACTCTAAAACTGGTGTGACCTGTGCATATCTTGCCTGTCATATCCCAGAGCCTAAAAGCCAGCTGCAGGAATGCAAAGCCCGCAACTTTTAACCTCAGTCTTTCCAGGGCAGCTGGCGCTGCGGAGAGGCAGAGCCGTGCTATACCACTTCAGTTCCCTTCCTCTCAGACCTCCAGCAGACCAAGGACCATCTCTGGTGTGTCAGTGGCAGTGCCGTTCTTCGCTTAAGTGAAAGAAAAATTGGGGGAAAAAAAAAGTTTCATGGACATCTGGAGCTATACACGGGAAGTGAGCTTCGTCAGTGTCCTCGCTGGAATCAGCGGGTTTAACAGAACAGACCCCCAATCTTTGCCCATTTCCTACCAACACAATTCCCTGTGGTTTTCCCATTATTTCTTTGCTCATCAGTGAATGTATGATGCTTGCTGTTTGCTGCCTGGCACGCTGCATTTCTTTTTGCAGATGGGTGAATAACCATTCATATCTCTGACTAGAGTCTTTCTTTTGCTAGAGATATGCAACTGGATTTGTGTGGGGCAGCTGCTCAGTATTTGTGTGCCAGTCTGAGYGGCCTAGTATGTCACGGTGGACAAATGACGTCATTTCTGGAGCAGGCTTCACAGGAACTGTGCCACTGCTTAGTGCTATGAATGCTGATGAAATTGCTTTCCCAAGATTTGTTTCTTCTCTCAGAACAATATGATCTTGCAATATATGGGTTCAGTTTGAATTTTTTTCTACARGTCTTTCAGACTTTGCCTATTATCTGAGTGCTCCACACTCCTTCAGTGTATTCTCTAGAAAATTTGATCTAATCATTGAAATGTGTACTGGTAGTGCAAAGTTACGTATTTTAACAGGCATACTGTCAGGATAGAAATTCATTCTCATCCACACGCCAGTCCAGAAATCCCACTCCTAATTCATATTTCTTCCCCAAAGACCCCAAATATCTTTCATCTCTCCGACCGTAAAAAAAACAAAACCAAAACCCGCACAAAACCCAGCAAACCATTCCAATCCATTTTGACTAAAAAGTGATGCCAAATAATATTAATCTCTTTCTCTGCAATTTTCTGACATACCCTACTTGCTGCACTTCTGTCTGTTTAGACCCTAAATTCTGCACAGCAAAGGCTGTATTGCATCTTGTCCATCAAAGATATTGCTAACGTTTTAACAACAAATAATGAATCTAGTCCATCAGCTATGTGCATTAGTGTAACACACACATACACACTTGAATTTTAATTTTATGCATATACAAACATCAAAGCAAATGTTGATTGAAGCCGCCCCCCGCCAATTCTCMAAATGTCCCAAGACAAATGTAACTCTTCAAACATGATCAAAAGAGTTCTGGGCCAGAAGTAACGGGGTGATATTAACCTTACTTTTCAATCCAGATAGTCATGTGCTGATCACTGTATATTTATTTTGTTTCCCAGAAGTTATTAATTGTCACAGCATTATTTCATGCTTGKTTTTGCTCTTTATCAGTGCTTTGGTTAACATTGCTAGTGTGTGAGCAGCAAAATAAAACATCTAGGATAACTCTTTGAAACACCTTTTAAAAAAATATCTGTGTTCCAATGAGGTTGGCTTTTCTGTACTCGCACAGACAAGATCATAAATGAAAAAAAGGTGTGACAAAACKAAGCATAAAGACACAACACTGCTATTGAAAGAGGTGCAGAGCGAAGCAGTAAAAAGGAGAAGGCATCAAATATGCAGCAGGATTGTTTGTTACAAGTTACTATTTTACAGTCAGTGGATAGATACTTCTTTTTTGGACACCTGCATAGAATTATGTTCACAGCTGCTCTTTACTGATCATATTGTGTGAAATTGTTTCTCTTCCTTGAGCAACAAGCAAACAAAAGGTGACAGGGATGAACTTGTTTGTACAGTAATTTACAGCACTGTATGTAGGAAATTTCCACACATGTATCTGTGATGTCAATTTACACCCTTGGTCTATCTGGCAAATATAAATATATATGTGTGCATATTTGCATAATTTAAAATATTATAGCTCTCTTGAGAGGGTAGAATATATAAATATGTGCGTGTGCGCGCACGTGTGTGTGTGTGTGTGTGTGTGGACTAGAACTACAGAAAAGCTGCTACCCTCTCAAGAGACCTACAGAATTTCAAATACACACACACTATACGAGCTATCTATATACATGACAAACAGTGAGTCAAGCATCATATTAATGTTATTAAAACTGAAAACAAATTACAAGACTGGCACTACTGACATKTCTTTTTATGAATAATTTTACTTTACTGTAACAGAAAAATAGGCAGATGACAATTTTTAACAGGGAACGAAGTTCAGAAGGCTGTTCAACTTATTCATAGCCATATCTGAATAACAAAACTGCATTAAAAAGAAGAAYCCCAGAAAGTTTCTTTCTACGTGTTTTTGTGTCATGCCTCCCTCCTCCCTGTCCCAAAGTCAATGAGAATTCATATTTTAATAAGACTATGTCAACATGTGTTACTGAAGCCTTATATTTACACTGATGAACACACTGAAAATTATCCTCAGTCCCTGAAAACCACACTTCAGCATGAAGCAAATGTTTTGGCCATGTTACAATAAATTCATAAAAAGCAGCTTCATAATGCAAATGTTGCCAGATCCATAGGCACAGCACACTACCATGGGACAAGCGATATTGGGAGATATAGCAGGGGAAGGTAGGAAGACACTATTGCCCTCAATGTTTCTCCATTCCAGGGTCATAAAATGCTTTAACTTGCCTGTCAGATGGCATAGACGGGCAAAGCAGTCATGTAAGAGAGTTTCATTTATTCTTAAGAGACAGATGACATAAGACTTACTGGAAAGTTCATTGGGATTTTTGTGGGATACATCGATATGCAGTATCATTACTTCATTTTTACATCACCTGCACACCATTAATTTTCAGCTCTGCCTCACTCTTAAGTCTTGTAAGAGCTGTTTCTCTATTTTCCCATCCAAGAAAGCATCCTTCTTCAGATCCCTACTTCAGCACATGTACAAGTATGTACATGCTTAAGTTCCACTGAAAGTAGATGTATGCTTAAGTGTGATCCTATTGTCTTAAGAAGATACTTCATATTCTAGGATATGATTTGGCAAAATACAACATGTAAAATAGAGATATGATGCTTGAGAAAGCATTTTGGTGAGCTTCCAGGGACTTACCTGCAAGCTGCCAAGCTGGCTTACAGCTCTGGGCTCGATCTATTCATCCACCCATCACCAAAGTGTCTGAATGACTGATAACAAAACCAGATGATTCATCGTTGGTATGTTCTCTTTTCTCTCTTTGTCCTGTGAAAGACATRGTATTTTACAATTAAGGTGTTAATATTTCAGGCTAAGAGAAACTTACGGKATGAAGAGGGCAGTTCTTATCTTACTGGATAGGTACTTGGTTCTAATTTTTAGAAGAGAGAGAGGGCCAGAAATGAAATTTTTCATTGTTAGCTGATCTTCAAATGAGCAGGTACCCATGCCTATCTTCTCAAGTGTAAATTACCACCTAATGGCCAATGAAGAATAACATAAGCTATACAGTTAGAAGGCACTCTCCCTTTTGGTCTTTTTAGACAGATCTGACTAGTAAGATCATATTTCATTTCYATTTACTTAACAGGCATTGTTCAAGGTGTTGACCTTGAACTTAAGAGCACAAACATCAAGGACTTATCTCAGAGACCTATAGGGAGGATAAAACAACTTCAGGTCTGCCATGGAGGGAACAGAGAGGAGAAAKACATTAGAATATTCAAAAATGCAAATAGCATTTCTCTTTAACATTAAAATACTTTCTAGTTGCATTGTTATTGTATCAGACTACTATAGGGAAAGATATGACTATTCCCATAAGCTGGGTACCTAACTCACACTGTGAATGAAGCATGTAGATTAAAAATTCACAGACATTTCTCCACTAATGCCTGCCAGAAGGGATCATCAAATAGGCATGTTTTAAAGGGGGAGGGGGGGGAGGGCTGAGGACAAGGCTAGTGTTTTCACCAGTGGATTTGAAGGAAATAAAAAATAACTTCGGATAAATTGTATGGATTGCACAAAAATTTGGCAGAGCAGTAAATAATTAAGAGGACAGGATTATTTGGYAAACCAGGCTCATTCAAACAGAATGCAGCTGAATACAACCAGATACAGAGTCTGGAATTATCAAACGAGTCCTTGAGAATGGGGAAGTATCTAATGGAAAACAAATAATCTGAAAGAATATAGAAGTCACAGAGGACAAATCACTGAGTACGAGATCTTAGCAACATGGATTTAGCAACATAGGACAGGTGAGGAGGGAAACACAGCTGGTTTTTACCTCTAGAYACCATTAGCATTTATGCTTTGGTGAGCATCAGACTAAGATATTTTGTACAGTTCTGATGTTCATATTCTATGAGGGATATTGAACGATCAGACAGTTTCTCACAGAAACAGTGAGATCAGTCGCAAAAAAATTATTCAGGACCTGAATAAAACTCCTTCCAGTGAAGGCTTTAAAGAGCTCAATCTGTTTAGCTTATCAGAGAACGAGAGGCAACTTGATTACAGGAATAAAGCAGCAGGTACAAAACCGCTCTTTGATTTAGTGGACACAGTAAAATATCTGTAATATACTGAAAGCAAAGCCAAGTACTAGAGCGTTACAAAACATCAGCTTTCAATTGAATATATGTATTACAATACAGTTTTAGTCATAYAATCACACATCATTTTCTTCCACAGGAAGCTTCATTGAGCGTGTGGGATAGTCGGTGGTTATTTAGTGAACGCTTTGTTTTATTCTCATTGTTTAATTTGYGGCCTCACAACTCACTCATTGTACACTATTTAAACCTAGCACCAAACACATTGGCTTTCATTTGGCTGTCACTTTAACAGCGTATGAGTGTAATTCCATGAACYGAAGAAGATAAAGGAAGATAAAAGCCCTCATTACACACGCATGTTATACAACACTCCACCTGGACAAAGGGTGATTCAAATGCTACCCAAAAGTTCTGCTGAAGGTGTTTATAAAATTCTAGTTAAATAAGCTAAATATTTTCAGTAGAAGCACTGGCAGGCCTTTTCAAGCTTTTTTGAGAGTTACTTGTAGGAATTGTTTAAAAAGTGAAAGGCCAGTATCAGCTTGAGGTTTGAGTAGGTTTGTTTCCACCACAGAATACGACTGTGGAGATACTTCAGATCCCCCATCGTGTATCAAGAGGCAAATGGCTTCTGCAGGTTCCTGGTAAACACCTGCAGGGTAGCTCCTCAGGAGTCAAGCCATAYTTTCACGTAAAGCTACTCCACAGTAGAAGCTTCAAGGTCAGATGCTTTTTCAAGTAGACTCTGATCAGGTCACTGCTTGTGAGTCACCAAGGGGGGAATATTTCCTTTCTGTTCACAGGAGCACATCTCCTGCCTGATATTTACAGACTGGCTATCCATCTATCATCTGAAACGGGAGTTTTCTTTCTTTGCCATGAACTGCCTGCCAAGATGAGTTCCCCTGCCTGGAACACCACCTGCCCTGAAACTATTATGGAAAGGTTTGAGTTTCCTGACCAACACCTTTTGCCACAGATATTGCTGATGAAGCCTTGAAGGCTTACAAAAGRGGGCCCAAAAGAAGCCTTCAGCCCCTCACTGGGCCATCCACTGGGAGGAACTGGAGCGCACAGTCTAATACCTACAGATTTTCCTGGCCAGGTCTCCACCAGCCTGTCCTAGTCCCAGCCCCATCCCAACCTGAGCCCTCATACCAGTCCCAGGTAACTCCCTCCTACCATGCCCCTTGACTCCAGGGCTAYGTCTCCACCACAGGCTGCACATCAAAGCCCACCTTGTTCCTCACTGCAGTCCCATACACCTTCAGGTTTTTTCAGGTTTCCCTACAGCTATTCTCAAGCCCAGATTGTCACACCCCTTTCTTTCCGCCAGGCTGCCATTTCTCCTAATAACTTGGGCAACTCCTAATTGAGGCAGGAAAGCTGAGAGATAAGACAGTCCATCCCTCTCCCTCTCCCAGTTTCTGAACGTGGCAGCACCAGCAGTAGTAAACTTT
The DNA here is from genome assembly GCA_030449065.1 of Oceanodroma leucorhoa. Classification (NCBI taxonomy): domain Eukaryota; kingdom Metazoa; phylum Chordata; class Aves; order Procellariiformes; genus Oceanodroma; species Oceanodroma leucorhoa. The sequence goes on along the minus strand of JASVER010000026.1, from coordinate 8,445,059 downwards.
ATAGACGCTAATTTCAAAATGCAATACACATATCTACAAAACGCTTGTGAACCTGAGTCTTTCAGAGAACCACAACTTTGTTACACTTCAGCTAAATTTCCTGGAAATGGCAAGAGACATCACACAAACCCTTAATGAATTTCAAGTCTCTGCTCAATGCTTTGGAGCATGTCAAGTTTTCACACTATCTGGACTAAACTTAAATTGCTGCTGTGTGATTTAAACTTTTACTGAATGTTTGTGTAGATCTTGTCTAGAGAGTTAATAAAGATTTCCATCCATTTGGAAATTTACCAAAGTTAAGCCCTCACATGAACATCCCCTCATTTCAAAATAATTTAGCTGTAAGCCACCATCAGATTTGAAAAATTGGATTCATCTGTCTATAGTGAAAAAGATAAAATGGGAAAAGGAAAGGTACGCTTAATTATGGCATTTATTGTGCCTAAACTGCTGTGCTGCATCATCTCTGCAGGAAAACCAAGCTGAATGAAACCACAGAGGACTGGGTTTAAAAAATTGTAGAGCTGTAGTGGGTTAAAAGCTGCACATCTTGTACTTATGTGTCTTTGCAAATGAATTTGAAACCTAAGGTATGTTTTCAGGAGGCCTGAGCTCTTTGCAGCTTAYTACAGCACTCTCACACTTGCAAATGTTTTCTTTATACTAGAAAGTCACAATTATCATGTCACACTACTCTAAGGTACACATCTGCCCATACTATATTGCTGTCAGAACAGTAGTTTATATTGGATAGGAAGCTCTTCAGCACACAAYGCGTGCAAAGGCCACAGGAGAATTTCTCGAGGTTTGCTCTCCGAGGATGCCTAATACTCCTTAGCAACCTGGCTGGAAGGACTGAAATCACAACCTCTAGACAGCAGGTGGTAAGTGTCCCTGTATACTTGAAATAGCTGCTGGCTACAGCAAGCACACATACATCRCCAGAAAAACATTTAACAGAGAGTCATCAAACCTAGGATATAGACAAACACGTTAAACTCAGACAGATTAAAGCAAGAGGAATACTGGCAAGCAGACTCCTGCAGTGGCCTTATATCACTGTACAGAGTGCATAGCTTTAGAGGATGCTTTCATGACAATTTGCAAACAGGCTTCCTATAAACCTAGTCTGGACTGAGTTGCATCAGAAAGGTGTGAAATGACAGTCTGAGAAGCTGTGATCTAAGTGCTGGAACTGTTTAGACCATCAGAAGCCTTTATACATGTCAGGCTATATTATGGGATATATTTACAGCGAGCTATCTCATTCTTCCTGGTACTGCCTCAACTACTACGTTGCTTTTTCCTCTGATAAACTTCATCAAGTGGAGTTTGCAATTGTTCCACATGGAAAAATTTCAGGACTGAAATGTCACATGGCAGTGTAACTGTAAATATTTTGCCTATCCCTTTAGCTTTCAAGGCAAGTTCGTATTGAGTTCTGATGTTTCTCATTCTCTGCCATGCAGCTAAGGGAATAGAAGTCCCCAGGTGTTTATTATACACAGCTGACCTTTTATTTCCTGCTAGGTGCATTCAATTTCAGATAGTCCAGAGTRTGGTCTTGAAATGCTATTTTCCATCATGCTAAACTAATCTGAGGTCTCCATTTTTACACATTCAGTAAACTCAAGAGTTTGCTTTTCAGTTTCGCATGAAAAACAGAGGTCATTCAGAAGGTTATAACTTTTTCAACAAAACAACTGTTGTGACACTTCTGAAAGAAGCAAAGGACACTTATAAACACTGGGCAAAACACTGCAACCAACATAAGTAAGAAATTTCACTTCTTTTTTTTTGTTTGTTTTTAACAAACTAGATCTGAATTCCACTGTATCTATTGCTATGATATTTCTCATTTAAATTTTATATTGAGAAATGTTTAACCTTGACTAACCCTCATTTAAAACTTAATTTCAGTTATACATCTCTTGCAAGAGAAGCCTGTCTCCATTTTATATGCTACTTGTATTCATGATTGCTGAAGAGAGCTGTATCTTCTCTTTCCAACCTATAAAATGTTTTCACATCGTTTACTTAAATGGTATTGGTAGCTCCACTTTTCATTTAACAGTCACTATTCTTATATACTTCTCAAACTTATTCCAGTCAATACCTAGCCTGTGAGTTCTGATACCTTGRTATTACCTTACGTATAGTGTTTTAAATCTCAAATAATCTGATATTTAGATTACACATTACTTAAAATTGTCCACCCACTCAATAGCTATGATAGCCACACTCATCTCACATACTATTTCCCTTTTTTTTCTTGTTCACRTCCAAGAAGATTCCCATCTAGAGCATCCTGCTGGCTGCATACATGTCACAGTACAATTTTGCCTTGGCTCATCAACTAGTTTATTTCCTAAATCACTCAGCAACGAACCATAATGGCTGCTCCTTAGGACCTCATCATGCAAGGTCGGCCGTTCTGTTATCATTGGGAAGTTGCTCTGAATTTTAAACTTCTGCTGAAATTATGGTTATTCATACAGCCACTACCATTCAGATGTCACTCATACTGCCACTACAAACGGTGCTCAGGCAACTGTCCTGCTAATGACCTTCCCATCCACCCTCTGACATTAGTAGCTCAAGAGCTAAGGGTGGCTAATTCTTGACTAGCCTTGGTTGCCCGAGATAAGCAAACGTGTTATGTTTTATCATCTCTACCATCTTACCTTAGCTCCCYCTTCTAACGAGCTAGGCTGACTCTGAAAGCTACAGACTCATTTCACATAAAACCTTTTGGTGCACTTACTCCTAAGAACAAGCAGTAATTTCTTGATTACTCTTCAATACCAATGCTTTAGAATTTTTTTTTTTAAATAAGTAGCTCATTTTAAAGTTATCATCCTATTCAACATTACTTTATAAAGCTGAACAAATTAAACTTTGTAACCCCAAGATTTCCAGGGGCGCAAAGCATATTTTTATAACAACAACGATAATAAAATTATTATTATCAAGGGTAATCCTAACTGACGAGGGGAAGCGCTGTCCCCGGCGGAGAGGGCAAGCCAAGCCCACCGGCTGCAGCCCAGGGCGCGGAGCCCGCCCGTACCGTTCCCCCGCCGGCGCAGCCCTAACGCCGCCGCCCGGAGGGTGAGGCGAGCCGACCTGCCGGGCCCACCCCGGCGAGTTATCCGGGAGCTGAACCGCCCCTGTGCCCCCGGCCCTGCCGAGGCGAACTCGGAAAGGGGCCGCCTCGGGCGTACCTGCGGCACCCCTCCCCGCGTTCCGTCAGTGCCACAGGCGCGGACGGAGGGACGGACGCGTCCCCCTCTCCCCCTCACCCGCCCGCCGCCGCCCCTCAGGCGTCGCCCGCCGCCCCTCAGCCGCCCCGGGCCGCGCCTCAGGCGACGCCCGCCGCCGCCTGGCCCGCCGGGGAGCCTCTCCCGCAGCCGTCACCCGGCGGCAGGTCCCCCAGCCCCGCCGCCTGCCCGGGGGCGCCATGGCGATCACCCAGMGGCGGCGGGGGGGGAGCCCCTCGCTCCGTACCTGTCTGGGGCGCCGCAGGCGGGCGGGGTGTCTTCGGGAGAGGGAGCCTCGTCCCCCCTCAGCCCCGGCCCGGCAGCGGGCAGCCGGCTTTGTTACTACTCGGAAGAGCCGCGGACCAGCGCCGTCGCTATAGAAACTGGCTGCGCCTCGAAGCGACACCGGCGAGTGGCGGGAGGGAGGCGGGAGCCGGGCGGAGGTGTGGGGTGAGGAGGGAGCCGTTCATTCAGGAATATCCTGCCCTCTTCCTCCTCCTCCTCCTCCTCCTCCGCCTGCAGCCAGCCCCCGGCACCGCCCAGCCCGGCCCGGCGACTGGGAAGGCGCCTCGCCGCCCTCACCTCAACCTGCTGCCCCGGGCCGGAATGGGGCCCCTCCGCTCAGAGCACCCCCCGCCCCATCGCCGCCGCCGCCGCCTCCTCAGGGAGACTTCCCCCCAAAACACGCACAGGGATACACTCACGCTCACTCCCTGGCTCACCCACTCCGAGAGCGGACCCCAGGGCACCGGGGAGTGCCCACACCACGAAATGGCGGGGGTTGACCTGGGCTCCTGACCCCCTGCTTTTGCAGCCGGTTTCGTCCCGGAGCATCGCCACAAAAAACCCCCACAAACCCAGGACCAAACTTTTTTAGCAACAGCGTTTCATTTTATAAAAGTGACTTAGCTCCACATCCTGTGGTGAGGAGCTGCTTTCGTGTGGGAACTTGCTGCTGGGACCCGTCTGGACAGCAGCTTGTGGTCGCTGAAGCGAGATCCAAGGGCGCGGTGGGGTTTTTGCCTGCTGCAGTGCATTTCGTTTGATGCAGCAGGCCCTGAGGGACAAGGAGGTGTAGGGCCCGTTGTCCTGGGTGCTGTGCAGGCAGCAAACGGGAAGGGAAATGCAGGTGGTGGGAAGGAAGAGGAGGGAAAGGCTGAGAATGGATCAGGGTAAAGTGGCCAGGTGGGTGGGAGATACCGTCGCATCCTGACGCTTATGAGATTCAGGGTCTCTCTTGCGTTATCCTGAGTCTGTGTTTTCCTACAGCAACAGCCTACGGTGTGTCACAGATGCCCATCTTCATGTCCTTCTCCCTGCTTGACCCGACTGAGAAAAGCTGAGGCAGTCCCTCATTTCTTCTTCCTTTCCTCCTCGTCCTCTGAAGGCTCAGTGGTATCAGTTTGTTGAATCTATTCTAATTTCTCCCACTGAAACATTCTTATTCTCTCTCACAATAGTAGTAAAGTTGATAAAACAACCTTCAAAGTGCAAGATGGATCTCTCCTTTTCTCTTTCCCTGGTTTATATTGATTAAATTGGCTGCCAAGTTTGCCAAACAGAACATGCAAGGCGCAACTCGGAGGCTGCATTATCCATCTCAGCTACTGCCACTGCTGAGCTACAGGGGATGACTATTAAGTATCAGCACTGCAAGTCACTGTGAGCTGACAAATCTGTGCCAAGAGCTGCTGGCACACTGCAGAAAATACTCTTTAGGAAGAGTTTGCCAAAGACAAGAAAGACCCCCCACAGGAGCTCTTCACAAAACAACGCAGCTTACAGCAGAACTGCTGGCGGACTGTAACACAGCCGAATGACAATGATGGCACCAATGAGGGAGACAGAAGGTTGGGTATGAAAGACAGGGGGTCACCATGTATTTATCTATCTAATTTGCATGCTAAATAGTAATTCTAGAGTTAAAAAAAGATAAATCCAGTCAGAGCATAGCAGAGCTAAATTAATTTTTTTGTTTTACCTTATAGCGAATTCACTTGCTCTGAGGTGGAAAGGTTATCATTAGAGAAGTGGAAGATCTGCCACATGCTGGATCTTATAGCATAAGAGAAATTCTCATTTTTCCTGTATATAGAAGAATGCTTTCATCCTTTTAATCAAATGGAGTAACAATATTCATAATAAATATAGTTCTTCAAAAAAACTGAAAGCTGGATAGCAATTCATATTCTAAAGCTTTTTGGAAGAGTAAGGATGCTTTTTAACTTAAGATGTATTTAGAAAAGAGGGAGTTTAGCGACACAAATGTTGCGAAAAGAAATGGTAATTGTTTTGACAGCAAGAAACACAATGCTGTTGCTATGATGCCTATTCATTTTTCTTACGAAAGAATTTCATAGTGCTTTCTCCCAGGTGGAAGCTCAGGAAGGGCTAGAAAAATGATAGGAAAGACTTACTATCTGGTCTTCACTGATAGAAAGCACCTGAGTACTGATATTATTTCATGTGTTCCTGGGGTTTTTAATCTTCAATGCAGTTTTACACACAGACTTCTAAACATGTTTCCCTCTCTAGGCTGAAGGTAAAGAATAGCATTTCCAGAARGTGAAATTGAGACAATTGGGTGATWYCTTAAAAGACTCKCAGGCAGGCACARTCRGATGTGTCTTAGTATTGTGCAKATATCTGTGCCTTCTAGATTACTTTTCCTATCAAGGKTACGATGATATTTTACTGATAGAGATGAGCCATTTTTGTAGATGGATATCACCTGTATCTTTAGGACAGAGCCTTATCCGGTTCACCATTCCAGTGCTTGTGAAGTGTTTTACTGTTTTTTTAAAACTCTGCTTGAAATGCTTGGAAAGTATTTAATTTTAACTAGCTTAATGTCATTTGGATCCYAACTTTTGTAATAGCACCTACAAAGTAGGGCACTAACTGCAAATGTGCCAATTTGGTGCTCRGGCTGTTTGCAGTCACAATATTTGTATAGTTATAGTGAGGGGAATGAAACGTAAAAGATATTAAACTCTTGCACTGCAGTAACAAATCAGTATTAAATCAGCATTGCATTTTGTAACATTTTAACACTAAGCTATCCCGCCTTTGTGTTTTGACATTTTGTCCCTATTTGTCCCAGTTTGGGTTAAAGACAATTTTTTTTAAAAAAAATCTAGAACTGGAATGCCTTCCGGCAACATTTTTTTTAAGGTACATATACTTCCTGGGGCGAGTGTGACCAAAAAAAAAGACCATTTAAAAAACCGTGTGCTGATATGACCATTGTCAGCTTCTGACTCAGCAGTGACATGTGCATCTTTCTCAGCGTGGAGGATTTTTTCCAGTAACTTGGTGTACTGAAGGAGTCCATCGTGGAACATTGAACAAGTGTTAACATTCACGTGGAGCAGGAGAACAGCTTTTGATGGTGTCCCCTCTCTTTTGCCATTTGTCCTCACTCCAAACACCATTCATTCCACCAAACACTTACCCTATTGGATTATTTGTTCCCTGTAAGCAGAGCAAAGTATCCTTAGCACAGCACTGAAACATTAAATAAAGAATGCTTCAACTGAAGGAACGAAACACATTCTTAGCACATCATATTAAAACAAAAGAGGGGGGTAAGCTGTGGTAAAATTGAATTAACAGTATTTAATATGAATATTAATTATCATTACTACTATTATTATTAGGATTGTGGTGCAGCCTCTAGGCTGCACCAGCGCCAGGCACTGTTTTCCCACAGAACAAAAATGTAGGTAATTTCWGCCCCAAGGAGTTTACCTTAGAATTAAATGTTTTTCCTGAGGGCCTGGAATGCCATCAGGTACACATTTGGGTAGTGACAAGCACAGTGGGGCCTAATTTAATTGCGGCCTTTCAGATATATGTAATATAAATTTTAAATAATGTAATAATTGTAATAATAATTGTGTCAGGAGACAGTGCAAAACCATTTTTCTGCGTCTATAGGCTAGCAGTGCTTTTGGAAATCAGAGACTTCGGAACCTGGAAAATGAGTTGAAATGATAATTGAAGGAAGCAATAAAACATGAATATGCTAAAATAGGGGATGAACTCCTGGGTTCTGGCTTTGTAAAAGAAAAATACGCTTTCCCCAGGGCTATCTTTTGATTGTGTTTCCTCAGACATATCCTGTTTTTTTTTTTCTCCCCCCCCCTCCCGGGCAGAAATGTGTATTTTAAACCTTTGCTTGAGATGTCTGGATGTCCTGCWGAGGCAAAGCTACAGCAGTACAAAAGGGACCGGAGTGCCCAAGGGAGACAGGCCCTCCCCAGCTCTGCCAGCGGCTTCTCACGGGCACCTCCGGCTGGGTAGAGCCACCGCAGCAGYGGCAGTGGCTGGAAGTGGTTTTTAGGGGTGAGGGACACAAAAAGGTTGTTGAGGGGAGGAGGGCTTGAGAGGAAACACTGTAGTTACCAGATCCGTGGTATCTGGCGTACACGCTGGATTCCCAGCCTTTCTATTTCTRTATGTTCTTTTTACCACGTTGGGGAGATACTGGCATAAGAAAAATCAAGTATGTGTAAATATATTCAAACTTGCAGCTGATCATTTAACAAAACAATTATCAGAGATTTATAAAGGCTCCTATTCAAACTTCTGTTGGGAGAGAAAGCACTGTTAGGCATTCAAAACTGTCAGCAAACAAATATTACTACTACCTGGTTGACTTTCAACATGACCAGGCTCATGCCTGCCCTTCACCATGTAGTGCCATGCTGAGATACCACAGTTACTCAAAACAAGGCAGTGAAGCAGCCTGCTGAAAAACAGGCAATATATGAGTTGAAGTGCGGTGCTATAYCATTACAGACATGCTTGACTGTGTTTGTACTCACAGCATAGATATATCCCACGTGTATACACTTACAGGCCTCCCATGACAACAGGGCATCTCAAGGAAACACGTGTTAAAAGGGCACGTTAAAAATGTTACTGCTCTGAAAAGAGGTAGAATGATGTGGGAACATACAGAGCACATACCATTATTTAATTTTGCTTTCTGTAGAAGAGCCTCAGAGATAGTGAAGAGAAGCCTAGCCTAAGTAGCTGAATAAACACCACAGTTGCCAAAGGGATTAATGCTAGGAAAGTGTAACTCTGGATGGCGTATTTTGTGTTATTCACACAACTTGCTAGGATCTTAATTGAGYGCAACTGCTTAGAAAAAAAGATCCTGGCATTACTGTGGAAAGCTCAGTGGACAGCAGTGTTGAACAAAATGCTGGTGGGAAAGAAAAAAATCAGACTGGAAATACTGTAATTCCCACAGGTTGGTTATCTGCTACATCTTGAATTCTTTGTTCAGTTCTGGGAACTCGACTGCAAAATAGATATAGCACATACAGAGAGCATCTGGAGACAGGCAATGAAAATGACTAGAGGCTGAGAGAGAAAATTTTGTATCTGGAGAAATGGAAAAGATTAGACCTYTTTAGGGATGGCAAGAAGAAAGGACATGATAGAGCTTTACAAAAAATAATGAATGGCACAAAGAAGATAAATCCTGCATTTCTAGTCRCCTTTTTTTCATAATTTAAGAACAAGAGTTCATCCAGTGGAATTAAAAAGATACAAATTTGAAAGTGATGAGAGGAAATATTAGCTATTAGAGTGAAAGCATTCACTGYTACATGAGATAAAGTTTAAAGAAACGATTAGATTGTATAAAAYGTGWAAAGRGATTGAAACCTTTATATTTCAATGSATAAGCCTGTCATTAAGCCAGAGATAGAATGAGCGAGAGGGAAAGGAGCATTAACAGAAACTCCTCTTTGGGCAAATTATTGAATTTCTTGAAACTTCTGAAGCATCTACTGCTGGTGATTAGGGGGAGAAGATATGACAACAAACGATATTGGTTCTTATCTGATACRCAGATTCACTTTCTCCTCCGTGCCCCCCCACCACAGACACCCATTCGTGCCCGAGTGAACATCCTCTCCAATTGCACAGCGCTGGATGTTTCTCTTTCCACAGATCACCAAGGACTACATTGCTGGGAAACAGCAAACCCTCCTTTTTAAACTCATTTGCAAATCTGGCCKTTAGGGACTCAGATATCTAAAGACACATGCGTGTGACAGGCGTAGTCCTGTATTTATATGGTCCATGCTCTAAGTARTCCTGCCAAGCACAAGCTGATTCCCGTTGGAAAACCTCTCGACTACTGAAGCTCGTAACCTSCTGTGTGGTTCATACTTAACCCAGCTCAGGGGTAGGTTGAATACGTGACGTTAATGCTTCTTCAAATAGATGCAAACTTACTAGGTGAAAACGAACAGAAGCTAGGTACTTTGGAGACAGGCTATTTCTATTCTCTTAATATGTCATGAACCCCAGTCAATGAGTCACTTTTGAAATTTTCACCTCAAGCCTTCCAGTCATTAGTCATACAAAACTCCAAAATCTTAAAGGAGGCATTAGGATTTTTAAAAAATTATTATTATTATTATTACTTTTGGCCATAATAAATTAGATTAATACATTTTATATATACATTTTTCATATAGTGGGAATTCAGTACAACRTACTAAATGTGCCTGGCAAAAAAAGTAGGGACTTCATACGTCTTGGGAAAGATAATAATGTGACAAGACCACACATATCCCAAGATGTTCAGCCAGCTGAAAACTACTTATACCTCACACATAGCCATTACATATATATAAACTTGAATCATGCTTAAATTTGAAGGTGAATTATGATGGCAGTACTGCAGAGCACTACTACACCTATTACCGTCTCACTCTCTTACARGCTACATCACCCAAACAAGTCCTCAGGCTGAAGTTACCTGTTCAGTTCACAGGAATCACCGKTTTTCCATGCTATTTGTGCGTTAAACCAGCCTGAGATTGTTCAAGTAGTTTGACCAACCTGTACTACACTTCAACAGATTCAAAACGTACTCATCTTTTCTTGCCCCACATAAAAAAACCCAAACAATTACTGGCTCACAGCTGGAGTCTGTGCAGTAATTTGGTACCAGCAGTGGCTGTTTCTCTTCGCATTTCCCATCCACATCACGAAACATGATGGCACAGCTAAAGCARCTGCAGAAAAGTGTAGCAATTGCATTTCAGTGGTCATTTGCCATCAACACTACCTATATAATGTTTTGTCCTGGGTTTTTTTTAAGCCAGGATGAGTTTCCATAAAAATGTTCATGAGCCTTTACACCTCCAATCCCTGCCCCAAATAACAGTGAGGAAGAAAATACCAATCTAATGGGAGCTCAACTTCCCTTGCGATGTGATTCTGTGTCACGAAATTGGTAGAATTCACATTATGTGTTAGYGTCTTGGTTTTCTTGAGGTATACTAGTTCCCAGAGGAAATACATATTCTGTGTGATACAGAGTTTRTAGGGTAATGTTAATTATATTGTGAAAGAATATCAGAAGCCCTAAAGCTTACAGCCTGTCTAATCACAGTTTCCTGCTTCTTAAGGTTTAAAAAAATGAAACCAAGAAAACCAAACACTGCAGCTTTTAGGTTTAAAAAACTAAATCTGAGAAGCCAAAGAAAGGCACTRTAGCTTTTCCTGTCAACTTCCTCTTTACTTTGAATTTATTATTTTCTTGTTCGTTGGTTAACTGCACATAAAGGAGTTAACGATGCATATAGTAAGAAGGCCACTGCAGGCAGAATAATGTTGAAAAAAGGTTACTGCATCACTAAGATCTGTAAGCCCCAATAGTAATTTCAATATCTGAATCAATGATTTGTCATTAATTAATGATTACTGTTCTAAAACCAGTTTTGCATATAATAAATTCAACTCTTATGTTAAATCTTGCTTGCCTTGCGGAAAAAATCCTTAAATTGTCYTATGGTAAAAGTCAATTGGAGAACCAAAGTGAAAAGTGAACACAGAACAAAATTTTTGAAAAGGCAGTAACCCTGGGATTTGAAGTGAATTTGAGGACAAGGGAAGAGTTTCAGAAAGGTAGGCTTTGGTTAGGAAAACAAAATACAGTTTTGAAATAGTGTTTATCAATGAAAGAAGTCAACTGGTACAGTCTACATTTAATTTGGAATCTTCCTTTACTCCACTTTTCATCATTTCCAGATTTACCTGATAAGCACAAAATATAAAATCTGTTCTTATTTGTATAATCAATAAAAGTCTAATAAGGTTGGTATAGGTCTTTACTCTTCTACAGCTTGTGGAGAGAGTATAGTGTAGATTGACTATAGAGAAGTTTTACTTTATAACTCATCTGTAATAACTAGRGTTGTATTTAGAATTGTAAATCACAGTGGAGACTTGTAATATGGAAGGAAATATAGAGTAGTAGCTGTTTGAAAGAGAATCACATGCAAACAGCCAAATATCTCCTCTGGAGCTTGTGCCATTGCCACCAACAGGTATTCTATTCCATGGTGGTGGTGCTTTGCCGAACAAAAGTTGGGTAAACCTGGTAGAAGGTAGAGCTCCTAAAAATGTGATAACTATTTTGCCAAATGGAACTTATTTTGAAATGGATACAGCTCTGGAGTATAAACAGGGAATGGAGTGACTTCCTTTAGGTGGGACAAAAATATGAAATCTACACTTAGGGGGSACATGGACATTTGGTTTTGTTTTGAATGTTGTATTGTTTCCCTTGTTGATTATCTGGAACTGCTGGTAGTACTGTAGAGRATGACATTTCACATTGCATCCAAACAGTGACAAACTGTTTCATTGCAAACATGAGACAGTTTYGTCTAGAAAATAAGATGCTTTCATCTGTATAAAGTAATGTCTGACCCTATTTGAGAAAAAAAAAAAMMMAAMCCAAAATGAATAACAGAATATTCTGAAAACTATTTTTATTACATGATGCCTCATCTTAAAACATTACTTGGCATCTGACATGTCACTTATGGTTTTCATGTTTCAATGGCTGGTTGAACAGACAAGGCTATTTTTTACAACTTCATGGCACTTCAAGCTTAGGTGTGATGTGGTAGCTTTTGATTACTGGATCAATTCAGAAGTTTCAGGAAACATTTCAATCATCACTGGGAAAAACTTCACTGACGTGGATGAAAACGAGGGTGGAGGGATGCCCAAAGGGTAAAGAATGGTGATACAGACCCCCACAGAGTTTTATACTGAAGAGTTAAAGAACACATGATTTAGCAGCTATCAGTCCCCACRACTTTAATTCTCACTGCCTGCAGTCACGTTGATTTTGCCCATGGCAATACTGGATAAGACTGTGGTGAGCTGCTAGCATATGTCCTACCCAGCTGTATCTGGAAACCCACTGGGCTCCCAGCAAGCGACACGTTTCCCCACATTTGCGGTAGGGACAGCTAGCATTTGCAATGCACTTGCTAAACTCCCGTTGATCAAAGAGCTAGTTGATGGCAGAAAAACATGTTAGTCTCAATACATTACTCATTTTATTTTGGTGCTATAAYGCAGTTGTGTTCAAAATGTTGACACCTTGGAAGAGAAGAAAAAGAAGAGAAAGGAGTAAGAAATGGGAGGAGGGACAAAAATTAGATGGGGCACACAAAGCTTCTGGCACGGAGGAAATATGGATTTCTACTGTGGAGTCTCACAGTGCACACACAGATCTGGCATGAAAGAAAAGGAGAAAACCACAGCTTAAGCAAYGTGTGAAAGGATCAACAGAAGCATTGATATGGAGAGGGGAGAAAGGGAACAGAACCAGGTAGCAGCCTGATGGGACAAGCCCGACTGGGTGAAAAACTCGTGCAGACATTATTAGTCCAGGCTAAGCTTTTTGGGAAAAGGTGTGGAACGTGGCATGAAAATACCACCTCTAAGGAGTGTGAGGTGAGCCTACTCTGGCGTGAGAATGGGGRCAATGGGACACCTTGTATGGGAAGCAGAAAGAAAATTATGAGCATGCAGGTCATATGAGGGAAATGAGGGCTACTAACATCTGAAAGCAGAGGTGACACATGGGACACCTGTGGGGAGACAAACAGATGTGAGAAGCCTYGTCTACCTTAGATGCCACAAGGTGAATGACTCCTCAAAATAGCCACAGTGGTTGTAATGAAAGTGTCACTTTTTGCATTTGAGGGTTACCGCAGACAGTACAGGACARGTGTTATGATAGGTATACATGATAATACTTTACCAAGAGTCTCCTCAAGCTGTGCAGGAGACGAGTTGAGAAGGATCTCAGGGCCTGTCCAAAACGAGTCTTCAGTGCTGGTGTACTCAACTGTCACACCTCAGCTCTCGGGGTGGTATATGTGCCTCTGAGTAAGGGTCCTAGGACCTTGATACAAAGTGTGGGTGTCTCGGAGTACAACTGAAAACACCCACCATGATTAGCAGCATTGTTTTTACACAAATGTGCCTTTTTAACACAAGGAAACTTGAAAAACAATATATTATCATACGTATTTGGACAACATGTCATAGATATAACCATTTTTTCCAACTGTGTTTCCATTACTTTTGCCATCATGCCCCCACTTTTTGAAAAATGTATAGTAAAACTACTGCTTAATTGAAAGGAAGAAAAACTAATAAAAATAAGCATTACACAAAGTACCTTGACACAAAGTACCTTAAAGGGTTAGTGAATTCTCTTTTTCCTTTTTAGGGCACTCTCATCCCAGATAGCTTTATGTATTCCTAGTAGGAATAAATCCTGTTTCATTTATACATATTTATTTAAAAAATCAGTCTACCAGTTTTRTAGAGGATTATAAGATATTGATTTAGAATACTGTAAATCTGGAAACCCGATTCAGTATCATTTAAAGGGAAATTCCACACTTCGGTAAGAAAGGAAGAAATTGCTTTCAGGTGAYACATTTTTACATTTTAAAGGACAGTTCTTCTCTTTGAAAGCAGCTTAGAGGTTTGAAATACTGGAAATAGCCCCAGAGGAGATTAATTGACAACATGCAGGTGAATGGGTCAATTATACAAAACAGCTGATTAATCACTGGGTTTCACATCTTTGTCACTTTGACAGAGTAATAAAGAAGTTTGTCATATCCTGTAGATGCCATCAGACACTTTGGCCTTGCTACAAACATGATGTCATCACACTTGATTTTCTGTGGTCATTATTAGTATATGGTATGGTTACARTGACAGTTCTTTGCTGCAATGGGCAATCAAAACCAGTATTTTTTTCTCTCCTTTCTGCCTATGAACACATCTATAACAGATTTMAATATTTCAAGGGTCAGTGGAGTTAACAGTAAAACTGGCTTTTGAGAAAAATGCAAAAMCACTGCAGTTCATCATACTTGTAAAAATTTTTATATCATGCAAGCATTTGCTTATCTACTGTTAAGCCCAGGAAGCTGGATACGTAGTGAAGAGGGAATRAAATAGGGCATTACAAATCTCTTGGCAGATAATACGGTGTTTTGCACAGAAGATGTGGCAAGCATTTCGTMGGTATCTGTGTGGCTGTTTTTTTGACGAGGTGATGAAGTGGCATTTCAAGAGCATCGCTGGTGAACGCTACAGAACTGCAAGTGTACATACCCACCTGTGGACTTYTACGGGCATCATTACAAATCAGGATTATACACGCACTTCCTGAGATTGCTGATCCAAGCAGAATAACCACAGGAGAATAGTTTGCTAATTTTCCTCTGCACACCTGCAGTATTATGCCTACAAAATGAAACATGCAGCATCTTATTCAAAATACATGTTGAAAACCAGGTCCTCTATTACAATGAAAACYGACAGAATCTGGAAATGTTTCTAGCAATGTGCAGCTGGTGCAATCAGCTGGAAAATTTTCTAGAAGCAGTACTGAAAATGCTATCGGTTTTTTGCCTCTGTGTAAGCACCATTAGTCTTTGCCTGACTAGCCTCTGGTAAGGCTACACAGCGTGTTGTTGCCACCTAGAGTCAGTTCATCAAAATAGAAATTCTGCATGTCTTTTTTCCTCCTTCACTTAAAGAAAAAGGAAGCCTCCAACATACCCAGTCATCTCCCACCCTATCACTTAGCGCCAGTTTTTCCACTACAAAAAAACCAAAGGCGTGTTTCCAACAAGTTAACTACCTCTACRTGAATTCCTGGAAAATGCAAGGCAACCCGTAGCCTTACTTTCATCAGGGAAGATTCAACAGCGGGTGCAGATTCACAACTCTTCTTTTGTGTAGGTGGAGTATCCACTTCTATACCGGACAATAAAACACTTACTTCTGAAACAAAATCAGCTTATCCACGTCTATATTTTTTCACATTTTATATCCAGAGTAACTGAAAAACAGAAACCGAACAGAATTTAGACTAAGATCCCAATATTGTTCTCACTGCTATCTCTTGCATCAATTTTTAATAAGAATTTAGAAATTATTTATACTCAAATGTCATCTTGGGGAATCCTAGAGCAACTACAACTAGTGAAATCTTGAGAAAAGAAAGAAAGAAAAATTTCTCTGTAATACTCATTCTGAAGTCAACAATTCCTAAGGCAGAGAATAAAGGAGAGTAGAGGAGATTAGAGATACTTAGGCCTTTTTCACTGACTGCCTGGTCCCTCTCACCTCATCTTTACCAGATAAAGAGCCCCAGATATGAGCTTTYGTAATCTGTAACTGCTTGACCAGACATTTCACAAAAATAACTCCTTGATTCAAAACTTTAGAAAAATAAAATATCAKGAGAGATAAGTAATGAGGGTGAAGTGGTGGTTGAAAAAGTTAGGAAGTCATCTCAGGAGAAATTAAAATCTTCCAAATGCGTGGGAAAAATATTACAGATCTGTATTTAGAAACTGTAGATGAAAGGAGAAAAGCAAGGGCTTCTGAAAAATATCAGAATTTCACCAATTTCTTCAGGCTGAATATGCTTTTCAGAGCAGATTTAGAATTCTGCTGGAATAGATTTCCCTCTACGATTACTTGTTTTTGACATTTATCATTCAGAGCCATCAAGAATAATTTATGATATAAACATTCTGCTTCCACTGTCAGTAGGAAATGTCTCAGTCTCCATGGCATATGTAGCTATATACTGAAATGTTTGTGGTATTTTTAAATTCATATAATTCTGCTTTTTTGCTGAGGGAAGTTGCCATTTTGGTTGGCCACTTTAGATAGATAGGAGACRAATGCTCTGTTCTCTTCTGGGCACATGGCCAGGCTTCCTGTGACTTGTTATTCCCCACCTTCATTTAAGAAAATCACTCAAACTGACCAGCTAACAGTTGCTGTGTCTTTGGATGAATAGCAATAAAAAGCTCTTCCTGAAAAAAAGTATTACCTTCTCCCTTCACCCCCCTCAAAAAACTACCCAGTCCCTTTCTGAAAATGAACAAACTAGAGCTTTAGCTTAAGATACAGTTTACAGAATAATCTGTAAGTAGAGATCATCACAAACAAATGACACATCCACTGCTTGTTTGGGTGGCTTTGACATTTTGAACACTCATGCAACATTGATTTATCTTCTGTTTATGAAATACATAGACTAAGCTGTAATACCCAGACCGATTCAGAGGGTGAGGAGGGAACACAMTGAGCTTTTCAGTAATACCTCCTAGCCATACATGGTGACAGATCACAGCTTTTATTTCACCAACCTGTTTTTACTACTCTGTTTAGGGCCAGCACGGGGAGTTTTGAAGAGATGCTTTTTCCCTGACATAATTGGCACAACTCTCTGAGGTAACCAAAGCCTCCCATGGAAGAAATAGAGTGCTTGTCCTGGGCATGAACACCATCGTTTTAAAGCCAATGGCGGTGAGATTAGTTAAATGAGTTTACAATAAGAGTACAGTGGCCCACAGATATGACAAAGCCATTTCAGACTTCAATTGGAAAGAAGCTCAAGTCTTGCGAGAAGTATACTTCTCAGAAGGGCAGAACTGTAGGCATGGCTGGWAGTGGAAACCACTCAACTTGTAATTCTGCAGAGAAGGCTGCCAGACTAATTTATTGGAAGACCTGGAATTTTCCAAATTAAATAATACTGTAGGTAGAAAACCAGATGCTATCCTCTGCAGGCCACTAAAGCAAAAATTTTCAAAACMTACATTTCAATAGTTTGTAAAAGTTTAAATAAAAATAAATAAAAATAATTTCTTTACAGTCTACTTTATAAGCCTTCATTACCGAAATTGGGAAACCATGGAGCAGTTTATCGCTGGCTGGCTTGCTGAGAAAGATTGACCTTTGGCTCAGGTGTGCTCTCTGGAGTGTGTTTAATCTGCCTTATAGGAAACATTCAAGCAGCATCTGTTCTTTTTAAAAAATACATGAACAAGTAAACTAAAGCTCAAATCAATATAAAATGTAGATCTCATTATATTTTAAATAGTCCTAAGGAGAAATTACTCACAAATGTTTATATCTAAATCTTGAACTTCCCTGAGAAACAAATACTCACATAAAGCAATAAGGCTTTTTAGCTATTGAGAAGCTCAGCATTAGTAAGAGCAGCAACCTCTGCTCCTTCAAGTTTTAAGGTACAAGAAGGGAAAGGCTAACRTGGAAAGCGGACAGAGTTAGAGGGGGTTTAATTTATAAAATATTGGAGGAGAGAAAGATGATAACTGCAGCTTTGAAAGATCTGGAATTGGATGTAAAAAGCAAAACTTTTAGTCTCTGAAGAGTATTTATGCAAGCCCTCCTGCCAAGTCCTGACCATGCAATCACTCCTTCCCAGAGAAGACCATCAAGGCATGAAGTCTAAGCAATGGCCACTTCTRTCTGAGCTCCTTCAGCTTCTCAGGCTGTTAGCGAGGCAGACTTGTGTAGAAATGAAACATAATCCTCATACTAGTAGCTATCTGCTGGMTGTTAATGTGATTTAAAAATCTGTGTTGCTATAAACTTGAGTGCTTTCTTAATACAATCGTGCTTTGTGTCTGTTTCTGTYAACATCCGTACAAACATCTAACTATTCCTAATAACTTTTTTAATCCATTGGGCAATTTCAACTAAGATTAATAGAGGAAGGAAGAGTGGTTTCAAAAATATTAAATTCCTAYCAGTTTTGTGGAAATAAGTGGCTAAGGAGGGAAAAAATAATGCATTAATGCTCCCCATGGAAGGGAAGAGGTAGAAGCTCACCCTTTATTAAATGGTTGATTATCTAACTGAGCAGGAGCCATTAGTCATGATTCTCGTGGGGCTACTTGCCATTTATTAGCAACTTCTCCTAGCACATGCAGGGATCACTGTAGTCAGAGCTAAACCAAATCTCCAGAAGCGATGCAAAGCTGGCACCAAGTATAAGGCAGGCATCTTTTTGACTCTGCAGTGGTAATTTGCACTGTGGTTATCAGAGCACATGATCAAGGTAACAATAATGAATTTTGATTACAGTGGATTAAGCTTAGTTTTGCAACTCATTTGCTGGAGTAGGTTTTTCTCTGTAGTTCCTTAATAGGAGCAGAGATGATCAAAAGTGTCGGTCTTGGTCAATGACATTGTCAGGGTCCTGAGGGCACCACCAGCCCTGCCTGTCCCTGCCCTGGCTGCCCTGGGGCTCCCCCCACCCTGCCCAGGGACCAGGACCCCATTTCAACCYCTCAGGGCTCCACCTCCACCCTGACAGGAGCYCAGGACCCCATTTCAGCCCCCCCGGGGCTGTGAATCCCTGCCCCAGTGATACCGCAGCAGGGCCGGTCTCCAGCTCCCCACAGCCCTGCCTGGCCATGGGCCCATCCCCATGGAGGTGCCGGATGCCCGGGGCTGGGGCTGC
Source organism: Oceanodroma leucorhoa (assembly GCA_030449065.1). Taxonomy (NCBI): domain Eukaryota; kingdom Metazoa; phylum Chordata; class Aves; order Procellariiformes; genus Oceanodroma; species Oceanodroma leucorhoa. Next base: position 8,426,141 of record JASVER010000026.1, on the reverse strand, counting down.
CTCTGCCCAGGCGACCCTGGCAAGGGCGGTGGGACAGGCCCTGGCTGCCAGGCCCTGCCCTGCCACCCTGGAACCTCTCCCCGGCCCTCGCTGTGCCCTGACAGCCACGCTATAAAACTACCAGTGCTCTTCTCTGAACCATGTCAAGGGATTACATCCTGCCTGTGCTACTCAGTCTGGCACTCAGCTCCCTAGAGGAAAGACAACAGACTAAAAGAACAAGCTTACAGGGCTTTTGTAAACCTTCTCCAATGCCTTCTGCAAGCTAGGGCAACAAAGGACTTTCTGAAAAGCAGAGAAAAGGAGGTCTAAAGGCAAGCAAATTGGCTAAAATGGTATCAAGGCTCTCCTGGTGCTCTCTTGGCAACTCTTGGTGCTTGTCAGGTTAGGCTGTGATGGCTCAGGAGGTTTATGACCTCAGCCGGTCACCTATTCAACTAAACCTGATAGGGATCAAGAAGGAGATCCCTTGGCCACCACTGTCCACATTCTAGTGAACTGAATTAGCTACAGTTACCTCAGTTTATGTCAATATATCAGTCTTGTGCCTACAGTGTGGACACACCACTGTTTCTGATAGGTCAGTGATGGGACAATAACCTGTGGCAATGGGTGGGCAACATAGACCAGCAACTTCTTAAAATAACCTCAGTGTGAACCCCCAGAGCTTGAGAGTCAGGGCCCTCAGGGCATAGGTCAGTTTAGTATCTTCACATGTTTGTCACTCCTTCCTCTTTTAAAAGGCCATCAAGTTGTCTCTGCCCACTCTGCCGTCTAGTTCCATTACACTTCGAAAAGCTATATTTGTCACAGCTCTAGCGAAAACTTTCTATTTTTCATTTCTCCATTTCTCACTGCTCATCCTCCCACCATGCGTCACCCGTTTCCTCAGCCTCCCCCTCAAGAAACAGTGGTTCCYCTTTCCATCTCTCATGTGCATCAGCATGGTTACTAAAGGTTTTGCTGACAACAGCTCATGTGCAGAGCCCTGGGCTGAAGGAATGAGGGAGGCTGTGGGAGCTGAGGTCTGGGAGAGCCTGGTATTCTACTGTTTTGAAGAAAGTGGTTCCCAGTGACTTTACAGGAACTCAGATGAGCATGCTCCCTTGTCTAGTTGTCCTGGTCCCTTGTCTCCAGGCAGACTGGGCTCCATCCTAGGCTACCTCCCATGAAGCTGCTGTTCCAGTGGCAACTACACAGCTGGTGCTTCACAGTCCTTGTTGGGTGTTGCTGCTCTCCATTTTGCTGTTGCCTCCTGGGTCTTTTTGTCTTCCACGAGTGTAGAGCTCTCAGGTGGTAGATCTTTGCTTTGAAAGCTAAAGGAGAATGAAGGACCAAATGTCAGTATATAGAAGAAATGTAACCAAAAAGACTGAACATATTTCAACCCCAACAGTGCTTTTAGTATAAGGTCTCTTGTTTCCACGTCACCATTTCTGACTCCTGTAGAATGCCTCTGCCCAGGGCAGTTTAACTGAAATGTTTGTAAAATGCCCTTCCAATCTAAAAAAAGGAAGATCCAAAGCGTACCTGAGGGCAAAGCAATGTAACAGTATATAGTTACCAATGGCTATTTATTTCAGCATCCCTTATACTGTGCTTTTTGTTCTCACTTTCCCCTCTCTGGGTGTGAGAGACAATGAGTGAGAGAGAAACCAAAGACTCACTGCGGGATCACAGGGTGGTGCTGRGTGATGTAAAAGGGAGAGATGCCAGAGGGAGAGTTTGCCTGTCTCCTTGTTTTATGTATCTGAATGGCTCCTCCTTCAGGGATCTGTGCCTGGAGCTGGGGATAGAGCCCATCAGACCCCTCCTAATCATAAGCAAACTAAAGCAGCAGCTGGCTAAATAGTGAGTGGGCAAGGAGTCCTCAGTTTGCTCCACTGAGCACTATAAATCATTATCTACTCAGTTCATAGGTAACGACTATGTGTATCCAGTGCAATTAGCCAAACATCCTAGTCCTTGAGGACATGACACCTGAACTAAAAGATTTCAGGGTAACAGACAGATGCAATGAGAGTCTCTTTAGGATCATCACTGAGCAGTCCTACCTCCAGGCTTATATAGCTTATACCTCCCCATGCTGCTGAGGTGGGGTAAGGCGCTGTGGCTGGAAGTCTTATCCTGGGCGGGGGGCAGAAATGATCTCACAGCTTGAGGCCACATGTGCTTTTGCATTGAGATTACTCTTCAGATCCCAGATGTGCTTTTGCATTGAGATTACTCTTCAGATCCCAGTTTTCAGGAAGATAGAGTGGTAGAGGGACACTGGTGCTCTGTCGGGCATCCACCCATGCGGTTTTGTGATACCAGAAAGGACTGCATGGTGATTAGACTGCTGGATGCAATATCTGCTTGCTGGATGGTGGGGAATACCTGGGCAGGCCCTTGGGGAAGGCTTGAGGGAGCCTTTGGACACAGTGTATGGAGCAATGACCTCAGGAAAGGASGACAGGGTTTCTGGAGGCAAAAGGCATGCAGTCAGATGGTAAGCTGGAGGCCAGGAGCTCCATAGCAGCTTCAGCTGGAATGCCTCCAATACTATGAGCAGGGCTGCACTGGGAGAAACACAGACAAATTCTCAACTTGTGTCTAGGAAATGATTGAAGACAAAGGATTTGAACTTGTTAGAAAACGGGAAAWCTTTCAGAACATATGTAGTCAGACTCAGGTAAACTAAAATGAAACCAGTGATGGCACTTAAAAATGTRTTAGATTTTTTTAAATTGAAGGACGGGGGAAGCTGACAAGTGCTAAAACATGATTCAGGGTGGCACATATTCAGAACAGGAAGTCAGGAAAACTTTATCCTCCAGTGAATAACAATAATTTGGTGAAACGTAAAARGAAAGAATGAAGAATAATCAAACAAAAAGAATCCCATAGTATATATAGAGAAAAAGAAAAGATGCTTCTTTATAAATGCTAGAAGTCTAATAAACAAGATAGGGAAACAAAAATGCCAGACTTTAAGCAGGGATGWTCTCATACTATGTGTGTCAGAAACTTGATGGGACGAAGGCAATTGATCAGACGCTCTAGAATCAGGGTACAAAGTATAAAAAAAAGACAGGAGGCAGCAGCAGTAGAGAAGTGGTARCATGTATTAGAGAAAGCTTTGTGCCAAATCAAACCAACAAGCTAATTGTGTTTACAAGCAGCTCAAAACCGATATAGCCTGACATGCCTGGCCTAAGTCAGAAATGCGCCATATCAGGGTTAGATCAAATGTCTGTGTCTATTACATGCTGAGGGAGATCAGAGTTGCTGGCAGGGCAAGAAATGCAACAGCAACAGGAGATATCAATTTCCCACCTGCATATTGGGCAAATGTCTCATCAGGGATTGATGCTGCAGGAAAAGAAAATAGTGTTGCTGCATGAAAGAGCCTACAAAAGAAGAAGAAACTTTTATATTAGCATTGAGCAACATACAGAACCTGGTTCAAAGTGTCCCTGCTCAACATTCTTGCCTACGGAACAAAAGCCCAAAAAACCCCAACTRCAATAGAATTACATAGGAACAAGAAACCTCCTTAAAAAGAAACTAAAATGGATGCCTGAAGGCTAAAATGTTTGCATGGTGACTATTTAAACATAACGTGTAGGAGTACATGTTCTCTAAGCCTCTGTGTATGGACAAAGACTTTGGAAAGACCATAAGGAAAGCTGACATGGCTAACAGCAGGATAAAGGAATTTATTAGAAGCAGAAGACTTTCTTCAGAAAACAGAAGTTGTGTCCAAGAATGGAAAATAGAAAGGATCATAAACTCTGGCAAGTTAAATGAAAACCACAACAAGGTCAGCCATATAGAATCCCAGAAACAATTTCCAAAGACATGAAGGTCCATCAGTAACGGCTCTGAAAGAAATTAAGGCACCATGGTACAAGAGAAAAAGTCTTCATGTGAATAACCTATTAAAAGAGGAGGATAAATGGCCAGTGTTCACATTTGAGGGAGGTCTCCAGTGATGTTTRAGGGGGTTTTGTTCCTGGGCTCCTGCTGTTTAACCTATTTATAAATGAACTGGAAAAGAGGGCATATAGTGAGAAGACAATTTGGTGAAGGCACAGTTATTACACATAGTAGGGGCAAGTTGCCTTAACTCTTTTCAGGCTAGACAAGTATTCTGTTGAAGTATCAGTATATGCCTGCACTGATCTTTTGCTCTTTGAAAGACCTGGGGAAAGCCAAATGATCATGGGGGACAACAAAGGAGAGAAGAAAGGAAGATCAAGGTGAAAGGGTCAGGAATGTACAGAAACGGAACCAGAGGGGGATGCAGGGCACASCACCCTGAAGACATCTGAGGAGCCAGTGGACAGTGCCCACTGATGCTGTTCTGGGAGACCTGAGAGGAAAAGGGAATGGATATAGGCCCCGCAGTCAYCAGGACCCCGTCACCAGCCTTCCTCTTTCTGCTGCTGGGGATGGTGGGGGAAGTTGATCAGGAAGTCCCATGACTCAGTGGGACCTCAGATGCGGAAGGTGTAAAAAAACCCACCCCACACAAGAGGTCTTGGAGGCACCAGCAGAGGAGCCGCAGCTTCGCACAGTTGGTCTGTGTGCATGGTCGGGTCCTCAGATGGCATACAATGGTCAGGGCACCCTGTGAGACCTGCTGTTAGCACAGGCTGCTCCCACGAGGATTTCCTGACTTACATTCCTGATGGGCCATGGGATCACCTAGGAGTACAAGGTGACCTACTGGGATCCTTCATTCTCTTCCAATGTAAGAAGTCCCATAGGATGCATGTCTAGGGAGGATGTACAGGCAAGAGAAAAAGARAGAGGAGCACCAGGAGGAGTAAGTATTTCCACAGCATGGTTTGGGAGCAGACCAGCTGAACATTAGATCTCTACTAAGACAGTGCCTGGCCAGGTGTGGCAAGGAGATGAAAGGTCCAAGAAGGAGGTCTGCAAGGCTGGGACTATGTGGGGACTACTGTTGCAGAATTCAGCAAAGACAGCAGGCAATAATCTGCTCCTTACCTTCTGGAGAAGGCAGCATGGATGGCCCCACATGGAGGGTGAGCAATGGAGAGTCCACTGAAATTTGCAAAGTGTGGTCCAAGATGTCCCTAGTCCTGGTGAYGCCAGCACCATCTAGCACGCTGATGATAAAAGAGGAACTGGGGACCTGTTAAAAATGAGATTTCAATGTGCACCTCCAGCAGACACTGCAGTTTGAATGCAGCACCTTGGCCTGCTTGGCTACCCGATAGCTCCCTGCCTGCTCTTGGAGACAAGATGCTGGACTAGCTGGAGCTTCAGTACAGCCTTATTCCAATTCTTACAGTCGCATGTATAGACATGGGATAAGTTCTTGCTCCCGTTTGCTTAAAGGCAGTTCCTAAACTCCCAGGCCAACAGTTTCTAAAGAGGCTTCTGATTTTGGATACCTCTGTATTTTGGGTCTCATTTCAATTTCTACCTGAGTATGCTTAATCACTACTTTGACAAACAGGGCTAGCACATCTCAAACGGCTCACTCCAAAGTCCAGGCGTTTCAGAGGAGTGGCTGTTTGTGTATAATTAACTGGGTGTTATTTATTGAGCTGGCAACGGGAGACAATCTGTAGCACAAAGCTCTGTGCCGCCCAGCAGGTCACAGTTCCAGTGTTTTGGTTTCTCAGTATTGCTGGATTGCCACTGTTTAAACAGCAAAGGCAGACCCTGACCCAACATCTGCCATGAAGGGGCAGAGAAGAGAACTTTGTTCTTAAACTTTCCTAACTCCAGTTTGTGAGTAATCTACGTACCTCTCATTAGCTGCAATCTGGAAACTCTCAGTTGCTTTTAATTGTTGGTGTGGTGAGTGTGGAGATCCTAGCATGACAGGAAAGTAAATGCTGTGACTGCAGCTCTGCTGGGCCCCTCGAAATACATGACTACTCTGCATTTGTGGCTGTGGATTCTTCTGTCACTCTTCCTTCGACTGACAGTGCCACATTACACACAGTATATTATTTAAAAAACGGTTGTCTACTAAAACATAAAACAAAAGCCTTCCTGGTTTTGTCAGTTGAACTGAAGCAGACAGTTTTTATTGCTGCACAGGAGATTAATAATAAAATAAATAAACCTAAATGCAGTGGAATGATGGATATTTGATAATCATATCCCAATACAGAAAAATCTGTGCCTTGCCAGAAATGCTAAATGCTGTTTTGACACCTCTGTCTTAACCTTTGATTCTTCATTGTGGAGAGCCCTGTACTCCTTGTAGAGACCTAAGGTTTTCATTTTTTTTAAATTCTGTGCTTCCTGATGAACACTGGCRCTCAGGGGCAACTAAATGAAATAAGAAGGAATCTTACATATCTTTTGCAGCCACACACTGGAATAAAAAATAAGAAAAATCCACTACCCTAGTATCTGAGGGAACCAGTACCTACCTGGTTCAAGGAAAAAGGATATGATTCCATGAACAGCATTCTCAAGGTTCTATCAACACTGCAAAAAATATACAGCATTGACTTTTTAACCTTATCCCATGAATCCATCCCACATCCTTGTGCTTATAGCCTCATTTCCCACAGAGAATGAAATTTCTGTGATCATGCCATCTGGCTGTCTATCAGCCAGTATGTTCTGAACCTGCTTTCTATCAAACTGTCAGAGGGATCAGGGCTCAAAGAGAATTAAGTGCCTATGAAATTCATGAAAATCAGCAGCTGGGTCAAAAACAGAGATCCAAATGAGTGCCCTCRCTAAGGGAAAGGTAGGCAGAACGTTGCCGTTTTACACGCTCCTTGCTAATGTCAGTCATCACGTGTGGCTCTGGACTCACCAGAGCAGATGGTGCTTCTTGCTCAGTCAGATCGAGGGCTTACGGTTGGTGTAGCAAGTGGTACAGGCAAGGGAAGGAGAGGAAGAGGCAATAGGACACACCTGTAGGAAAGCAGGTCTCATTAGGTCCACAGAACAATGCGCTTAATTATAAACTTACGCTTATTCACATAAGTGTGCAGCTCTTGTGGTTCCTGAGGGCCCTGCAAAGATATGGATCTATTTCTCATGGAGAAGGGTGGCAGGCAATCACTGCCTCTTCACTCCCACACCCAAACCTGTCCTGCGGAGCTCCCATTGCTTCCACTGCGCAGGACTGGAGTGAAACTCGAAGCAGCTTCCAGGGCTCTGGAGATAGTATGCTTGCTCTTTGAAACCATATAAACCATAAAAGTTAGGACGGAAAGTACAGCCCCGTTCAAAGTTTCCCTAAAGAAAAAATCCCAACCAGGGAAAGTTTAGAAGCAAAATTATTTCTCCTCCCCCAGCAAAGGGAGTTTCAGTTTTTGTTTTTCATATCTTGCCCTCTTGCTTCACATACTGTGCTGTGGAACAGCAGCTGAGCTTGCAAATACTTCTGGAGGAAAAGGGCTGTTTTACTTGAAGCTATGCCTGTTCTAGAGGGAAAAACTGTGTGTTTTTAAGAGTCCTGACTCCTGTATTTTAACTAACCAAGGAAGAATGTTGTTTAACATCACCTTGGCAAGCGTGTGTGGCATGTACATTTCCCAGATCAAACTGAAGCCTGACCCTTTATGCTTACCTTCAGTGCACTTCTGTGTGGGCAAACTTGTGACCTCAGCCTTAGGCGTGCCACAGCCCCTCCAGACTACATCTGGTCAGGCCRTTTTGGGAAAGATTGCTGTGGGCTGACCCACAGCAGGGGCAGGAGCTTACTGTGGTTTGCTCACTGGGAAACCGGATTCCCCACAATGAAAAGGGACGTAGAGAAGGTTTTCGCCTCTTGACTGGTTTATGAAGGGTAAATACGTGGCTCTGCAGGACTCACAGAACGAGGCACTTGGGTGAAAGCTGAGTGCCCTTCCTGGAGGTGGGCTTGATGTGTGACTGACTCATAGGGGCAGGAGAGCCATCATTTTAGTGAAGAACAGATGTGAAATATATTAACTGGAGCCCTCTTCTCTCCAATATTCCCTTCAGCACCCCCCCTCACTTCTGTCTTCTCAAGGACTCTATTATTTCACACAGGAGAAAGAAGTGAGAGTTCAGGATTTTCTCTCCCTCTAGAGACATCCRCTGGGATTTACATTTTACTTGTACCTATCTTCTAAGTAGTGGATTGAGGTCCTTGAAACCAGAAAACACTAAGAGAAAAATAAAGCTTAAAGCCTGTTATATTTACTATGTCGGTCAATGAAGACAGAAGCAAAAAGCTTTAATAATAAGTAGCCTACTCCAACAGCGAGGCCCCGGTGAAGTTGCTGTCTGACTTCCCTCACAGAAGAGACTGGAGTTTCCGAAAGTGTTACCCACCCACGGCATTTACCCGCCTGAGTTGGACTTTTGCATGCCGAGGACTTGTCAAACTGACTTCTCCTCACAAAACTTTCTAGAGGTGATTTGGCCTTAGAGTGCCCAGTCTGATGCGGCTTCCAGAAACCTGGTTTTCAAAAGGGGCTGACCATACACTCTTCACCCATCAAAACTCGAAAAAAMCCCTCCTAAATGGCTTCTCTCCATTGTGATCTCAGTAGCCTAAAGAGAGCAGCCAGAACTGTTTTCCAAAAGTAACATGTCAGCAGCTTTCTGAGTTTCATGATTTGTAAACGCTTCTATGATCAGCCTCAGACTTCCTCAAAAATTCTCCAGGGGGAAACAGCTCTTATAGATCACAAGGAAAGGACTTTTCTTTTCTTTTTTTTTTTTTNTTTTTTTTTTTTTTTTTTTTTTTTTTTTTTGTTTTCAGATATCTACAGGGGATGTCCAAATGATTCTTCTTCTGGGAGCTGCCTTGATTTTTTTTCATGAGGGAATTTTCCAGCATATAATTTGGTAGAATGGTGTCACTCCAGCTGCCCCTGCTTGTCTTGAAAATTACAAAATACACTAAGAAGAGATGCTGCTTCTACATCATGAGTGCCTACATGGGGAGTTACACGTGTAACACTACAGAAATGTAGTTTGTATTGCTCAGCCATGCTGTAAATTCCTGCTTAGCCCTTAGACCTAAGTCACAGTGTCCTCGTGGTGTTACGACCTGAGGGCATAAATGTGGTTTCAGAAATGTCGCTTTATATGGCCAAGCTTTGCACAGACACTGTTCTGTTAGAGCTGCAGAGGGAAGGTTGAGAGGGGATTTTGGGAGGCTGACAAACCCTGCATTTTGTCACTCAAGAGAGAGATTCTTTCAGTGCTGATTTTGATGCCCTTCACACCGACCCACAATCAACCTTATTTCTGTTCAGATCAACAAAGAAGGGACAAAATAAAAGGAGAAAAAAAGGGACGTGAGGTGCTACCAGTGCAGGCAGTTGCAGAAATGGGAGTGACCTAACAGATTTAATGGGAGGAGCACTGGCTCCTACACGTAGGGATTTTCCCTGTAACGGGGAACTTCAAGAGAAGCCGTCCGGGGGATTCCCCAGTCTGTCTCCAGAAATATCACTCTAGAAGCAGTAGCAGTTTCACTCTGCTCTCACAGTCCGTCCTGCGAAGAGGCACGCTGTTGCTGCTCTGTGATTTGAAGCAGYAAAAGCCATGACTTCGGCAGTCTACTCTCTGCTCCTCGTCCTGTGCAATGGTAAGTGGGGAGCCTTGCCTTTTTCATTCTGGTCTTTCCCCACATTTATTTTGTGGGGATATGTTTTGGGAAGACAGGGAGGATTACCTAGGCAATCTATTTTAAAGGCGATGTGTACCTGTGCTTTGCAGTTTGGTGCTTGATCAGTGAGGCTTCCGTGGCGGTCCCAGATGTTGCTGTGAGATGTACTGAAGAAGCGCTGCTACCCTGTAAAGTTCTTCAGGACTCCTCAATCACCTACCAGACAGCATCTTGGTATAAAGTAAGACAAAAGCCTAAGTTACTTGAGCAGTCTGCTTTGCCTTCCTACCTGATACTGGCTTGTCTTGTACAAAATGGGTTATTTTATGAAGAGGCATCTACCTCTCAGTGCAGCAGAGATAAGGCAGCAATGAAAGCATTTGASCTGATCAAGGAGAACAGGCATTTTCCATGTCATTGTAGACAGACTGTTTGAGCGTGATCCCTGAATTGCTCTTGGTCTGCTTTTCTAGCTAACTATTGCTGGCTTCCAGGGATCAGAATTCAGGTGATGCCGCATGTACATATACCACTCCAAAGAGGAGTCTTTCCGGGATTTTTCTTCAGAGCAAAACCTGTATTTAAACCTTGCAACATCAGTGATGTTGTGCCTTGGTTAATCTCCCCCCGAACAGGAGCTGATTTTTTCTTTGAAATAGAAGAACTAAACAAGTACTTGCTATTCTTTAGGAAGATTTGGCTAGTGGAGRTGGGCATAAGGGCAGGGTATGCAGAAGGCTGATGGAGAGCTAGAAATTCTGAGTTATCTCTTTGCAGTCATGAAGTAAAAGTCTAATCTTGGCTGCCCTGGTTCAGAATTGCCATCTCCAAAGMAGGAGAGCCCTGCTGACCACCTATTTGCAGGATGGCTACAAGGATCAATCGGCTAATGAGCAGAAAGTCCTGTTCAACACTTCCAAGATGAAATGTCTCATAGAAAGAGAGGCAGAGTCGCACAGTGGTTGAAGAAGTGGCTGTTGACTTGCTGTATGGTACCGTGTATTTCCATTTCAGTGCATAGTTTCAGTTTATGGTGTAAGCCAAATTAACAGGAAAAAAAGGAAGGTTTTGTTCTCCCCCATTCCTCACTCCCAGMCATGCACTCCTGCCGCTTACCATGGGTCAGCCCTGGTGGTCCTCTGGCTGCCTGTTAAGTCAACTCGCTGTTGCTTGTTGTAATAGTGGAAGATCAATCTGCAAATAAAGATTTTGTGGGTTAGAGTTGAATTACTTTCCCACGTGATGGKAGAGCAGTGGAAGGTAAGGGAAAAAACCCTATTTTTGGTGGGCAAAAACTGTTAATTTATCTCTGCCAGAACATAAAGCCGCAGCCTGGGCTTCCCCAGCAGTTTGGTCAGATACAGTTTTAAAATTATTCCCTACAGTAAACCAACTAACAGTGTTATTAGATAGGGCTTCTGTGGTTGAAACTTGCAATGCATCTGAGTTTCAATGCTGGTACAACAATGAGCAGCTGCCTACTGACTAGATGGCAACTGCAACCCAAAGGTACCTAACTCTGAAAGAGCTGTTTTGAACACCTGGCTACCAGCCCGTCATCAAGTGCAGCATCTATAGTCTCCTTTTTCCAAAATGCTGAACTAAATGCAGGTGGGAGACAGAGAGGAGAGAATAATGCATTTGGTTGAACATTACTATGGGAGCTGGGAYAGGTGTTAACTTACTCTTTTTTGCTTTCTGCTTCAAAAGCTGGATAAGGATATTTTCCATGCAGATATGTGCTAATTGTTTAAGGCCCCATGTTTCCCACAGAGTTTAGGCAGGGCAGGGAGCTCATTGCAGGCAAACCATGCAGTCTGGTGGGCCTGGAGGAGTTGAGCAGAAGTGGTAAGGGGTGGGGGAGGAATAAACAGAGAGGTCGACTGGATCCCTGAAAAGTCTCTCCCAAACCAGTGCTGGACGTCAACAAAAATGAAAACAGTTTCAGCAGGCTGAAGTGTGGGGATCCTCCAGGAGCATGTCCTTCTGAGTTCAGTGGCAGCTGGGAGGGCCAGGCAGCAAACAGGAGCTAAAACCCATTGTCCTTATGAAGGACTGTAAGGAAACCATGTAGACCCAATTCTGTGTTGTCTCGTAGCTCTTTACAGTTCCACCTGGGCACAAAACAACTGCACATGCAGGGGAGAGTGATACTTGATGATGCCTTTTGTGCATGCCCCTTCCTCGGCACCTCCCCTGCCCTGTCCCACCAATCTCCTCTCCCTCCATGGTCTCCTTACTTTTCCTCCTTCATCCGTTTCGCTCAGGAAAAGACTGTTTTTCCAGTGCCCAGCATGACAGGACCTTACGCTTTTTTTCTCTGCTGGCACTGCCRAAACAACAAGAAGTAACAAAATCTAGCTATATGTTCAGCTCTTGCCACCATCCTCAGGGGCTGATGGTACCAACCGTGGTACTGCAGTCTTCTGGTTACTCATCCCAGGAAGGAGGTGGGAAGYGGGGACAGGCAGTTAACGCCACTCTTGGTGATGCTAGCCCAAGCCACAGTCGCAGCCATATTAGGAAAAGCACAGCACCGAAGCTAAAAAGCCTGAGTCTCGGCAGGAGAAAGTAATTTAGGCTCAGTGTTTTGTGCTGAAGAAGCAATACTTCTATTGGGGGGCTAGCTAAATAGGCAGCAGCTTGAAGCTCTCTCCTCTCCTCTCCCCTCTTTTCTCCTCTCCCCTCTTTTTTCCTCTCCCCTCTTTTCTCCTCTCCCTCTACCCCCTCTCCTCTCCTCACTATGGCTTGGTGCTGCTGTCCCCATCCAACACTGCAAAAGGAGGGTGGAGGAACAGCAGAGCGTGCCTGGGCTACCCAACATAGACAATTAATCTGTTATTTAAAAAACAACTACTGAAGGATTAATCAATAAACACCACGTATACCCTCAAAGGGCTAATTAAAAGGTAATTCCAACAAATGGTATGAAATTTCAGACTGTAAAGTTCAAGCAGCTGTTAGGCTAAATCTTTTGTACTGCACTTTTGAACTGTGCAGTAAATGCAAGCAATTAACCTTYGCTTCTGCTGCTTTAAAAAAATGATGGCGACAACGTTACGGTGCTGCACGTGCAGCTGTTTGTGCAGGGTGAACACTCATCAAACAACCCCCTCCTTCCTACTGGCACCTCTGCATGCTCTGACCAATTAAGGGGTACTTTTAAATAGCTTGCTATGATCTGCTAAAAAAAAGATAAAAAGGATGCTGTTTAAAAGTACTTGCTTTTTCAGTTTTGTATGGAGAAATAATTGTTTAAAGGAATTAATATTCTGGTGTCAAAATCCAACTGGATGTGAAAAGGAAGGATTGCATTCAAGAGTTCCTTCGCTTTTGCTAATGTCTCGTACTGCAAAAGGGCATGCATGCGTTAAACCTGTCGTGCGCCCAGTATCCTTGGAGCTAATTAGGTTATTTGCATGCATGAAGTCACATRTGTAAGTAGTTCTGTGCAGAATCAGGACCACAGTCGGTCAGCTCAGATGAAATGATTTTTACTTAGAAATACCTGAAGTAGGCAGGCCTACCACACTGGGGAGACGGTAGAGCACCAAGTCCTCTTCCAGCCTGGTGCCGCTCTCATCCCATTCACGACGTCACCGTGAGACGATTAGGGGAAAGTTTTCATAATGATGGTACCCTTTAAAGGAGGTCCATTTTGAGRAGTGCTGGGCAACCTACATGCCATAAAACCATATATGAGCAGTGTGGAAGTTTGCCAACTGAGAACTGAAAACTAGGTTATTTTTGCATAAGCACCCAGGCACTGGGAATTGTGTATGGAAATATTGGTTTGAATCTCTGTGGCCCACCTACGAAACAAGAATCTGGGTAATGAAACTTCACTTACCTTTCTGCCTCRTAGGGCTTTTGAAAACTGAACAGTTTCTCTTTGTGTAGTACATTGAAAATGAGAACCACTTCATAAAACCTCATAATTATCACTTTATATCCAGTTTGAAAACCAAGTTTAAACACACACAAATTAAGTCCCAGTGGATATTTTGCTATTTTGTTGAAGTGATAGCCAGAAAAGTCTTAATCTAAAACAAATCTTGAGGAAGAGGAAAGAAGGCTGTACTTCAGCGGAGAGAAGTCTGTTAACTTTATAACACTTCCCTGAATAATGTAAAATTGTGACAGAATTAGAGGGGAAGTCATACTACAAAATAAGAATAAACCTTACAGACATTGAGTATTAATCGCACCTTCCTCCAAAGGAAACGACTTTTACTAAATATGCATAGCTATTATCTATTAGCATAGGTAAATAGTTGCTAAATTACTTCAATCTAATTTCTAACATACCTGAAGAAATGCAGTCAAATGCCCCTCAAACATCTATTCATCTCCAAGAAGCTCCAACACATCGATGATTCAGACAGGAAGGGAGCAGTGGAAATGATTTCATGACCAAAACAATTCTTTTGCCTGACATGAGCTAGCGCTGGATGCCCTTAGCTAAAAAAAAAAAAAAAAACCCCAAACAAAACAATGAAGAGGCTGTGGGACTGAGTCAGAGGGCTTTTCCAGCTGGCTCATGTGTCACGTACAGTTCCTTTGCTGTTGTTTTGGGATTGCGTTTTGGTTTTTCTTTTCTTCTGTTTCCTCTCTAAAGCACAGTCAGAGTTCACTCACATGTGCCCACAATTTATGTCCGTTTTTTTTCAAATTTAACATTGGTATATCTACATGACACTGTATAGGAACCATATGGATGCACCTTCAGCACTAATCAAATGTGAAAGTGCTTTTGCGCTGAAAAATACACCTATTAAGCGGTTTCAGCTCAGTTGTGATTCATTATATGTTGGCTATCGTGCATTGCCAGAATTCTAGATATTTTGCTTCAGAAAATAAATTCCTTCTGTCTGTATATAGTTTTTAGATCTCTTTAGCAGTCAGAAATTTCAACTTGGCCATTATTCCTGGTATAATTTTAAACAAAACCATTTTTACAATCATCCCACCCTCAGAAGAAAATAAATTAATGTTAATAAATTCCACCTTTAAACTGACATCAGTTTTGGACCTGAACCATTTTGTTTGAAATAAAAATTTGCTTTTATGGGAAAAGTGGATTATATTGGCACTTTGATTTACCTGGGAGCCAACATACCGCCTTAGTCTGGGAAAAGTTCAATGAGAAAGGTATTTAATGAGAGCAGAGAACATGAGTTAACTTAACAGCTGCTTGCTTTCACATGTACATGATAAAATTAAGTTTTAATTGATTAGTTAGGTGTAAGTGCTACAGCATGCGTGAATTGCCTTTGTTTGGTTGCACTATCATGTAATGCTGAGGTAGTTTTCAAAACTRCAGCTAAAACCCAGCCAGCTAGTACTGAGAAAAGTGTTCCTCCTCCTTCTTCCACCTTGTTTTCAGTTCTCTGAGAAAGAAGTATTTGCTGAAGAGCACTTAAATTTTGGAGGCCTAATTATTCTACCTAGTTCTCATAATTCACCCAGTCAGAGAACAGAAATCATAGAATCATAKAWTAGAATCATAGRATCATTAAGGTTGGAAAARACCTTTAAGRTCATCAAGTCCAACCRTCAACCCAGCACCCATGCTCACTAAACCATGTCCCAAAGCGCCACATCCACACGTTTTTTGAACACCTCCAGKGWTGGTGACTCCACCACYTCCCTGGGCAGCCTGTTCCAATGCCTGACTACCCTYTCAGTGAAGAAATTTTTCCTAATATCCAATCTAAACCTCCYCTGGYGCAACTTGAGGYCATTTCCTCTYGTCCTATCACTTGTTACTTGGGAGAAGAGACCAACACCCRCCTCTCTACAGCCTCCTTTCAGGTAGTTGTAGAGAGCAATAAGGTCTCCCCTCAGCCTCCTTTTCTCCAGGCTAAACAACCCCAGCTCCCTCAGCCGCTCCTCATCAGACCTGTTCTCCAGACCCTTCACCAGCYTCGTCGCCCTTCTCTGGACACGCTCCAGCACCTCAATGTCCTTCTTGTAGTGAGGGRCCCAAAACTGAACACAGKATTCGAGGTGCRGCCTCACCAGTGCYGAGTACAGGGGCACGATCACCTCCCTGCTCCTGCTGGCCACACYATTCCTGACACAGGCCAGGATGCYGTTGGCCTTCTTGGCCACCTGGGCACACTGCCGGCTCATGKTCAGCCRGCCGTCGACCAGCACCCCCAGGTCCTTTTCYGCCGGGCAGCTTTCCAGCCACTCTTCCCCAAGCCTGKAGCGTTGCCTGGGGTTGYTGTGACCCAAGTGCAGGACCCGGCACTTGGCCTTGTTGAACCTCATACAGTTGGCYTCGGCCCATYGATCCAGCCTGTCCAGATCCCTCTGCAGAGCCTTCCTACCCTCAGGCAGATCAACAYTCCCGCCCARCTTGGTGTYATCCGCGAACWTACYGAGGGTGCACTCGATCCCCTCGTCCAGATCATTGATAAAGATRTTRAACAAGACKGGCCCCAAAACTGAGCCCTGGGGMACACCGCTCGTGACCGGCCRCCARCYGGATTTGACTCCATTCACCACAACTCTCTGGGCTYGGCCGTCCAGCCAGTTTTTTACCCAGCGAAGAGTACACTCGTCCAAGCYATGAGCCGCCAGCTTCTCCAGGAGAATGCTGTTGGATTTTTTTTTTTTTTTTTAATTTTTAATTTTCATTAATGTATTCAAAATGTATCAGCCCAGCAGAATTTTCAATCAAACCTATCCCATTTTAATGTCCACTGTATCACCACCACTATTCTTAACAAAAAGCTCYGGGCTAGGAGAAACTTAACAGGAATCAGTCAATTGACTAGAGAATACATGTGGGAAAATTGCAACCTTTTTAGACCAAGTGTTTCCAAGCTTTTGGGAACTAGAATAACTTTCAATTAAACTCACTAAAATAAGGCAAYGAGAGCTGGTTGCTCAGGGCTGTGTCCAGTCAGGTTTTGAATATCTCCAAGGATGGAGACTCACCACCCTCTTTGGGCAGCCCATTCCAGTGTTCAACCACCCCCACTGTAAAAAAGGGTTTTCTTATGTTTAAATRGAATTTCCTGAATTTCAGTTTGTGCCCATTGCCTCTTGTCTTGTCTCTCGAGGCCACTGAGAAGACTCCGGCTTCAGCTTCTTTATCCCCCTGGCAATCAGGTACATATTGACAAGATGCCCCTGAGCCTTGTCTCCTCCAGGCTGAACAGTCCTGGTTCTTTCAGCCTCTCCTCATATGTCAGATGGTCCAAATCTTTAATCATCTTTGTGGCCCTTCGCTGGACTCTCTCCAGTAAGTCCATGTCTCTCTTGTACCGGAGGGCCCAGCACTGGACCCAGCACTCCAGGTGTGTCTCACCAGCGCTRAGCAGAGGGGCAGGACCACCTCCCTCCATCTGCTGGAGGTGCTCTGCCAAGTGCAGCCCAGGAGGCTGCTGGCCTTCTTTGCCACAAGGGCTCATCACTGGCTCCTGGTCAACTTGGTGTCYACCAGGACAACAGGGCCTTTCCAGCAGGTTGGTCCCAGCCTGTTCTGGTGCCTGGGGTTTTTCCTCCCCAGGGGCAGAATTTGGCATTTCCATTTGGTGAACTTCATGAGGTTCCTCTCAGCCCATGTCCCCAGCCTGTCGAGGTCCCTCTGGATTGCAGCACGACCCTCTGGCGTATCAGCCACTCCTCCCAGCTTTGTGTCATCTGCAAAACTTGCTGAGCACGTGCTCTGTCCCAGTGTCCAGGTTGTTAATGAAGGTGTTGGACAGTATCGGCCCCTGGGGGTAGCATTTCCTCTCATTGYTATGGAGGTGATGGAAAACAACAGACTTAGCCCCCCAGCTGATTTCTGAAAAAGCCTGTCACAGACATTGCCGCTGGCCAATGTATATGTGACAATAAGCATAAACTCACATTTCTTTTGTTGTTTAATTTTCTTAATGGGTAGTTTTATGCAGATGGGCAGAATGATGCTGCCAGCGTGCAGGTCCCCATTTCCCAGCAAAATTCTTGCTTCAGTAACCCCCAGCAGCCAGCATGGCGAGGAGACCCTTTTCAGGCAAATAGATTCAGTAGCATTTCTACCGGTCCCTGCCAGAGTCATGATGTGCCTTTTGAATTTTGGTAAAGCCATTAACTGCAAACATGGGAGCAGGARAAGACTGCCTCCCTTTTCTCCTCCCTTTGGAGATGGGGAGCAGGGGGAGCCGGCATGCTGCAGCTTGCTCGCCAGCGAGGTGGAAGGGAAAGGAAGCGCAAACAAAACGCAGGCGGAAAATATTTTGTTGCTGATTAAGGAAGACGATGGTCCCTACACAAGTGGATTGCTGSCACCAACAGCACTCGCTTCGGTCCCTCTAAGCTCGTGTGGAATTAATTAGGTAAAACCCCTAGCATTTACCTTGGGCTGTGGTATCACCTGGAGGAGACTTGGCATGAATTAGCACTGGATTATCATAGGAGCTTGCGCTGCGAAATGATCTGTCTAGTGAGAGTCTGCCAAGTAATTCACAGGAGGTGGCAAACAAAGTGGCATTTTCATAATTTTAATTAGGTTTGGGGGGAAAAAAGGTTAGCTTGAATAGAGCAAGAGGCAGAATGATGACCTTACTGAACATTTCATGGACTTCCTTTTGCCCGGCTGGGATATGGGGACACACTGCAAATTCGCTCAGATGTTTCCTCGGTACTTAGAGAATTTAAAAAGGGAGGGGTTGATGGTTTTTTTTTGATAAGATAATAGGAGATAAGATTGCAGTGGAAAAAGGCTTGGTTCAGGYGTCAGAGGAAGGGTTGCTGTGACCTCTGAGGAGGGATGGATGCGCTGCCTGTAGAGGCTGGAAAAATGCCACCAGATGTCTCTGTAGCCTAAAAGATGTATGGAGGCTGCTGGGCACACCAGCACCACCACGCACTGCCTCGCCTGCCTTTGCTCTTCAGTAAAGGGGAGACTTGATGGAGAAAGAGAGGCACGCAAACCCCGAATTAAACCCCCACACGTGAACCCTTCCTCCTCCTCCCCAAATGCAAAGGTTGGTGACCCCCACCCCAGACTGGTTTCTCCCCAAGGGAGGGAGCSGGATTAGGCCACAAAGTTCTGCTGTTTTGGGGAAAGGTTGTTGGTGCAGCTTCCCGGGCAGTGCTTTGCCTTACACAGAACAGGTCTGCGGAAGGCGAAGTTCCGACTTGCTTGTCTCCAGGGTCACCGCCACCGTACTTGTGACAGCAACTCAGCACCTCGAAAAGCTTTGGAGGCAATAATCAGTCCTACCCTTCAGCGTCCCCATAAAACAGGGAAGTTAAATCATTTACCAAAAATCTCACTGGCAATAAGCGCATGGTCAGGCATAGGATCCGTGGACTTAATTTACTTCTCCCTTATATTAGCAGTGGTGATTACACTTGCATACAGAAAGATCAAAGTGTTTTCTGACTCCCAGGTCTCAGCCACAAGAATCACAGCACCATTTACCACCCAAGACAACAATTATTTATGCTACCAGTGAATTAAAAAAAAAAAAAAAGAAAAAAACAAAACTCATCTTCTATGTGTAGCTCAGACCTCCTATCTGCATTTTAGGGCAATGTGAAGGGCAGCCAGGCTGGTTCTCTTTATTGCCCTATGGGCAGTTTTAAATTTCACTGAGGAAGGGGGTGGTAAGGGAAGGGAGAGTGGCAAAAATTAGATCTGAGGGAGGTCAACTCTATCCACTTAACTGCTATTGACCCACTTGTAACCAGAGCTGAGCCCAGCCTGGGTGTTGGAATTCCTCTGGCCACATCTCCGACAATGTGCAGGGCCCGAAAATATCTAAATCCCTGTAGCACAGTGAAGTCCCTACAGCCTGAAAACCACCACAGATACTGTTTGTCTCAGAGCTGCTTGGGGCTGAGCGTAGTAAGAAGGAGAAGCTGGGGTAAATTTACTGGAGGATTAAGAGGAAGAAGGTACTTTCTTCCCTCTTGCTGGGTAAAGTGTGGAAAGCCCCAGGAATTACTGCTCTGTGTTTCAGTTGATGCACTAAAAAACCCCAAACCTTTCTGAGAGAGGATCTTCACAATTATGAAAATCTTGTGCTTTAGTCYGATTCCCCAGTTCCTGAAAAGTTCCCCAAATTGCAGCTAGTTTTACACCATTTTAGGGCTGCAAAAGTAGCAAAGTATAATGGAGCATCAGGCCCCCATTTCTCTCCAGACTCCCGAGTACGCTTTCCTCATGCAAATGCATGAAAGGGAAACCAGATACTCCTAGCCTCAGTATGAGAAAATTGTGTTAATTTTAATAACTTACAGTGTAACTGTTAGACTCTGATGCAGTAGCTATACTGATAGAAAGTAAGCACCAACATGCAACCCAAAAATGTGCCTATTAAAATAAAATAATAATAATAAAAGCGCCTTGGCTTACATTAGTTATAGGCTTGGCTGAAAAGCTGAGCCGTGGACTGTATGAGGTGGCTCTGGCTCTGCTGGTCCACAGAAAGACTGAATTCATTACTCGGGAAACCTTCACGGAGGGCACGCTGCCTCRAAACCCAGGGAGCAACATCGATGAATAAGAACGGACATGGGCTAATTCAAACCCTTCTCCCATCTTTCAAATCAAGTTAGTGATTTCTCTCTTCTTTGTGGTTCCCAGCCAATTGTCATTTTCAGTGCATCCTATCGCCCCRCAGTACAAACTGTTCTGGGAATACACTTCATTCCTCCAGCAGCCTCTCAGCAATGCCAAGGAATGTAGCTCTTCTGGTTACAATTAAGAAATTCAACATACAAATGCTCCCCGAGTGCACCAGAACCTGCTTGTGACCTTCACACAACCGAATCTGAAGGACTCGGAGCAATTTTTTGTTCTTTGGTTCCAACAAAGAGTGGAGGGGAGGGGAGGGGAGGGGGAAACCCCCGTTCCTCCAGCGAGGCACCGTGGTTTCAGGGGTCAGCTGCGCAGAAACTGGCACGGGGGAGCGCAGTTTCCAGGGCTGCGTTCCCACACGGAGCTCCGGGCTGCGGGGTCGCCGGGAGGATGCCAGCCCGTGCTGGCAGAGCCGGCGCRCTGCGGCGTGTCTGCCGGCTGGGCAGGTTTAATTCCCACCGCCGCATGGCAGACAGCGTGCTGGCAGGGCTGTGGAGCCTACCTGCCTGCTGCCACGCTCTCCTGGGGACCTCCGGTCCCCAGAGCCACCGCTGAGCAGCTGGGTAGGGCTGCCTCTTGCTGCCTCAGCTCCATCCCCGTGGACCGTCTCTCTCCGTCTGAGCTCTTTTGGGGCCTCTGCGTAGACACTTTGAGAGCAAACTCTGCCGCTGCCTTTTATCACGTTACGTCTCCGCCAGGATTATGTCCAGGTGAGGCAGATTAAGAAGYTATTACAGAATAGCTCTATAGCATCTATTTATAAGTATAGTGTCTATTTAAGCAAAAAAGCAAATACTTTTTGATTGTGAGCATGAACGTTTTTGAGGTTCCCCCCCACTGCCTCCCTTCAGCCTCTGCATTTTCAGCCATAARCCAGCTTTAAAACTCTCTTTCCCCTAAAACTCAGGATGACACGGTTACCCAAGAYGAGAAATATATTTGTGTTTTCCAGATGGCTGGAGATGGGGAAGGAATAGCATGGAAAGTCCTTGATGTGGAATCTCATTATCCAAAAGAACTTGGGGGGTCATTGGAGCTCTCCAACCACACCTTCTTTTCACTGAGGATCAAAAAYGCAACCAGCCGAAACAGCGGGACGTATAAGTGCACTTTGGGGGAAGAGAGTGGAGAACGCAATCTGAGTGGCACAGTCACATTAAAAGTAACAGGTACAGTAGACACTCTTGACTGTCCCATGCTCCGCGTGGCATTTCATGAAGGCAACAGTTTAAAAATATTTTACAAACACGAGAACGATGTAACGCCTTRCTTTACATTTTAGGTTGCCCTGGAATAGAAGACGAAAAATTAAAAAAATACAAAGCCGAGCTTTTCATGCTGACTTGCCTTGGGATTTTTTACTTGCTGCTCATCTTTTTTACCTGTGTAAGTAATTCCCTTTCTCATAAACAAACCAACCAAAACCAACAAAAAAAACCCCACTCATTTKCTCTGCTAGCACCACCTTAACACAGCCGGTCAGAAGCTGGTGTTCATACTTAATTTATGATCAAATCCTTTAAATACTCACACRGTATTTTCAAAGCCAGAGGAAACTCAGGTGCACAAGGAACACAGGATGGAGTCCCAAAGAGATAAAACGTTTCACTGCACCCTGWTCTAACTCAAACCAGACAGTTACTTTCCTGCACCCCGCTGCCCATTTCTGCTTCCAGTTACTCTGAGTGCAAGCTACTCTTCAGTTTAAGGGCACATCAACAGCTCTTCTGGTTTGGTACTTGGGAACAGTATTTGCCCAAGACGGAGGCACCAGCCCCTGGGATCCCTTCCCCACCTATGGCATTGCTTTGTGTGGCGGCATGATGGACAAGTTCAAGTCCACCTATTTTTTGCCTCAGTTTCCAGACCTGTAAATTGGCGACAACCCCATTTCAGATGGGCATTTTTGTGAAGCTCCTTCTTTCTTGGTAAACAAACATTTTAAGATCCTTGGAAAAGAACCTCCTCGGGTTTTTATCCATACCCTTAATGCTGGCAGGTAGTTCTGGGAAAGGTGGGGAGAAGAGGTATTTGAGAAGCTCGGTTCACAGAAGCAAAACTATGTTTTGTCTGCAGTAGCGGTGAAGTCACCCCCTCGGGCAGAAAAACCAGGAGGTCTGCGCCTCCTGGCTTAAAGGCAGCACGAGCTTTGGGTCTCGGTACAGCGCAACATCGGCTGCATTTCTAATTAAAAACAAAACCAACCCCAGCATTTTGGGAGGTCAAATTTAACTTTTGCTGCCTATTTCATATTTGCCTTCTTGTTTTGCTCCTCAGCAGATGAATCATAACTGTTGATTGGAGAATATCTAATTAGCTGCAGCTAAATGTAGCTTTTCATGTATCTTCAGGGAGCAATTAAATTTATGCCTGTCTCTTTCTTAGATTGACAATCCTGCCAGTAATTTGTGCCATTCAGACTAAAGTTTGACAAGATAAATCTTGTAGGAATTTGTTAGAATGAAAGTATGAAAGCAAGGATATCACTCAGAAGAGACAGATGTCCCTGTTCTGCTCAGTGTCCTGCAAGAATTTCAGATTTCTACAGAAACCTCTCCTTCCCATACGTAAAAAAAAGTCCCAGTTTTAGTGGTGCAGTTAAAAAAAAGCAGAGCTGTGTAGTGAAGATAACCACTCTGGTGGAATTATGCGTATCTTACTCTTGGGTGAGGTCCAGTCTCAGGTATCAACCTAGCTTTCATCAAAATTTAATGTTGCCCGGATCTCACAAGTGAGCTTCATTATTTAAAATGCCTGCTAAGTTCTTACAGGTTGCCTTGTCCTCTCCTTTAGTGGAGATTGTGCCTTATCTCTACTAAACTCAACAGTGACATTAAGTTTAAGACTGGTTGGCAGGACTGGGGCTTTACTTTGGCAACTTGATGAAAATATTTCAGCCACTGGCCTGTATTAAAGGCAGGTGGAAACACACTTTCAAGAGCTTGATGCAAGGCCTGTTCATATGAAAACTTGAATTAAATATACATTTCCTTTTGTGACTAAAGCTTTTGTCCTATAAAGCTCCCTGACTGAGCAAGAAACAGCAGCGTTTCTTTGTACTGGGTGCTTCTGGTGACAAACAAATGGAAAAGGTGTAATGAGCTATGGTTAGCAAGGAGAAAAAGCAAAACTTTCAAACTTTAAAAAAACCTGCCTTTCATAGGAATTCTCAGTTTTAAGCTTTCCTTTYTGTTTTCTTTTTTAGACATGTCTAAGAAAAGACAGTATGTCTCCCAATTATCAAAAAACCAGACCAGATGTGAAACACATGCTCACCCTCATCAACGTACATGAAATGACAACTTTCCAGGATTTAAACAGCAACAGCACTTGCAAAAATGAACTTACTTCAAGCTCTGTCTAAGTTGACGTTGACGGCACCATGGGCTCATCATCAAACATGACACGAGCTGGATGACCGGGTGGTACGGAGAGGAAATAAATGCTGATATATGGCCTCTTCAGAACAGCCTGAAAGCATAGCTAACCTGTCAGTGATCTGCTTGCGCTGGACAAGCCTTTGAAAAGCACTGTTATGCACTACAGTAACTTCTGGGAGTTAGGCGGCTAAGAAATACCATTACAGCTACACAACGGTGTTACGATGCTGTTACGAAGCTGGCGTCAACTTTATTTCACTCTGCTGTGCAGCCCTCTTGTTCTGAGCAAGAACATGCCTGTGATACAAAGGCCAGGGTATAGGGAGGCCACGGCAGCGCAAAGCCGAGGGATTAAGCTCTTCACTAAACTAATAGCTCTCATCTTTCCAACGCAAACACAACAGGTGCTGCAGTATGGAAAGATAAGCGCGTGGGGCTGCCTCTGCTCCGTGCCTGATTCTGGATGGAGTTCCTTTACTGCCAACAGGATATAAGTTGTCATGTGATGTTCAAGTAAGCTGAAGAGGTAACGTCATGCTCTTGTCCTGGGTGAATCAAATAAACRTTCTTTTTTAAGTCTGAGCGTGACAGACGGGCTGAAATCTAAGAAGGGAGAAAATATTCTGGAAAYCTTTCTGGACCAAGAGGAACTTTATCTCTGCAAGAGAAGTAGGGATGCATTTGCGTAACGGGTCTGTCAGTTATTTCCCAGAGGCATCTCCATAGGAATCCATAGGTCAATCCATAGCAAGTTTCAACGAGACTGTTAACCTTAAAGCAACGAAAGTAAGAATGAAGCAGCCTGTCATATTAAGGAGATGTAAAGATGACTTATTTTGTGGTTTATAAAACATGAAGCCAAATGTATGCGACACCCATCTCAGTCAACTTACACAAGTGATGACCAAAGCCATGGCTTGGAAGAAATCAACCGTCCGTACCTTTGGGACGTAGTAAGTCAGCCGTGAGATATAGGAATGGAAGATGGGGCATATGAGCACCTGCTTTTGGTGTTGACAGCGTGTAGTATATGTGAAACACGGACATGAGAAAAGTTGAACTCAGGCACACAATATAAGGGAGAGAAGGCTTGTCCTCTTGGACCAGAAAAAGCAAGAGAGATTCTGGAGTCTGAAATCAAGGAACCTCCCTTACCGGACTGCTGGTGTGGAAGGTGAAACAAGAGGAGCCTAGAGGGACTGTAGGTGTTTATGCCACAACATGAGAATTTGCAAGCACTTAAGAACACAATCTTAAAAAAAAAAAAAGAAAAAATCCTTCAAGAATTAAACTTCAACATTAGGATTTTTAATGCRGTTTGGAATTCCAGGCTGTGACAAGGATACTCTTTCTGTAATCCTTTGACTAATTTTGAAGCGCTGATGGGAGGAAAGCACTGTGCCTCTGTGAGCAGGGTAGATGCCTCTATTCATGGAGTCCAAGGGGCTCCTGACCAGAAGAATGGTTACAAGGGRTATGCAATTTACTTAGAGCATGGTAAATTAATGCCACATTTGCTTCTTTATAATCAATTTTTACATATAAATGTGTGTAACATACTTGAAATAAAAATTCAGAGGTAACCTACCATTTGTTTTTGTGTGCCACATATGGCAAATAAACCCAGAAATACTCCGTATCAATTGCATTTTATTTTACAACCGACATAATTACATGAAATAATGTAGATGCCTGATCCAGCCTCTTCTGCGGGAGAGGGCATGTATGTGTGTATAATTGATTAAGCAATGGATAATTTTATGCGTTTCTAAGGAACTCAGAYATAATTTAAATTTCCCTCAAAATTTTACTCTCTCTCCAAAGTACATTCTAAAGACTTGCTTCCTACTGACAAGCAAGTCCTTAAGGAAAACACAAGGGTGTTTCAGTCTACCCATGGTCACTTTTAAACATGGCATACCATCACGGGTGACCTATACATCTAGGTGGCAATAATACGAACTGAACGTGCATGTATAATAACTGACCTAGGGTACATMGAGTTCCTCCATTTGGTCAGAAAGGCTTAATACCTGACAGTCAGTTTTTTGTTTATTCTTTTATTCTTATTAAAATTTTTTTTTAAGAGAGCAGACAGGAGGAAGGAAGGGAAAATTCAGTTGAAAGGGGTTGATAATTAATCAGCAGCAAGGGCTGAAACACTTTTAAAATTGTTTCTTCAGATGTATAAATAGGATCAGATCAGATAGGACAGAACAAAAAAGGGGACTTTGTGTAAACAGCTATGCCCATTATTTTTTCCCCGAGCCAAACCGTCTGCAATACAGAAGATTGGGCCTGACTGCAACAACACCGGGAGTCAAATTTCAAGCTCCGAAGTTTCAGACTGGTTGATTCTGGGGGTTTGCTGCAGGCCCAGCTGTGCAGTAGAAGTGATCGTGTTCAAGGCCTCTTAAATGCATTAAAGAGTTTAGAAGGAGTAAGCAGTGAGAAAGTCTTACGCCAAGATGCTTGACTGAGAGAGACGCAGAGCTGGAGAGAAACAGGCAACGTCCTGAAGTGATGAAGGTGCCTGCACATCTGGAGYGTAAAGGATGTAAAGGAACTGTTGTGGCATTGTAGGACAAAAATTAACATTAGCTAGAAATATTACGAATGAGAACCAGACAACTGAATGATAAAAGCTAATATATTACAGCAACTTCAGCACTAACAGGGAAGAAAAAAAAGAAAAAAAAAAATCACGTGTTGGCTGAAAATCTTAGAGAATGAGCTACACATTTTTCAACGTAGTGTCTCAGAAGAGACAGTCCTTTCCCTGTAATATGGACCTATTCATATTTCAAAATTACTGCCTCAGCTAGCACGGCATACACGCGATGAACACATGCACAYGTTCTTTAGAGTTTAACACTTCATTATTAAAGGGAACACGTGGTGGATTTTGTAACTTTTTCATTGATTTTTTTTTTTCCTCTGTAACCTGCATTTTTCTATTGTTTTGTCCAAAGGTGAGCCATATGCATTCAAAGATAACAATAAGCATTATACATAAAATTACTCATACAGAGCGAGTTTGTACGCCTGTGAGTAAGGMATATACAGAGAAACACTGTACCACACACGGAAATTACCCCAAAAAGAAATTGGAACAGTCATACACTGGAGCTAAATGAATATCCAAAATGGCAATGAGGGAAAGCTAAAGGACATAATCCACAACGTGCTGAGTGTATGAATTATAGCCCTTAGCTAAGCCTGATTTGTGCGACTAGCACTTACACAGCAGATAACCCAGGCTGACAGTGACCTTGGCAGCATTGCAACAGTAATATTTCCTGTAAAGGCTGAACAGCTTTCAACCTATTTCTCCCGAGCAGGAGCTACAGGCACGCTTGTATTCAACAACATGGGCCAAAGTAATCCTCGGTATGCGCCTGTGAGTGATACAAACAGAGTATGGCTCTTTGGGCATGCTGAATGCCTTGCTCCCTTCTTTCTTCTGCCCTTGATGAGAGTGTTTTGGAGAGCATAAAGCACATTTCCCCRGTGCACGTGTTCCCTTTCTTCCCCCTCTCAGCGCGGAGCCCAGCAGCGATGCAGCGCAGAGGGGATCTGGTTCCAAGTCCGTTGAGCAACTGCAAGTATTTAGTGACCCTCTCAACCAATTTAYCCGCCCCTTGGGAACTGCAATTGATTTTCCTCATCTCTATATGCGAAGACAATGCTGTAACACCATGTTACAGCTACATAGTTAAAGGTAAATTGGAAGTGCTTTCCCCATACCTCCTTTTTAAGTAAATATCAGCAAACCCCCTAATTCTTAATCATTTGTGGAACAAACTGCTGGGGAGATTAAAGAGTTACAAATAAACACAATACCAAATTTTTCAGTTGATGGTCTGTTCTCTCTTCACTTTGCTGCCAAGMCCTGTGTTTGCAGTACTCTGCTTTTCGCTGACTACAGCTGATATTACTTCTGCATAAAGCTGCGAGAAGAGTGCCGTTAACTCTCTGGAGCAGTGACGTAAATCTTGAAAAATCCACCAAGGGAACGGGTGATGGCAAGACCGATATGGGTCACTGCAAGGAGCAGTGGGTCCTTTGAAGGCTTCATTTTACATCCAAGCCATAAGAGTCTTCCGACCCTTTGATGGAAAAGCTTGCTACATCCCTGTGGCTGAGTTACAAGTGTGTCTGTTATGCTGCAAATGGGTAGCCTGGGCTGATTTTAAGCGTTTGCTCTGTTATAAGACAGACGTTACAGCCAATGCAAAAAAAAAAACCAAAAACCAAACAACTAATCAACCAACGCAAAACCAGCCAAAACCAACAAACCCAACCCCACGGACAGATCGAAGGCAAGGGCAACAACTAAGAGAAGAGACAGGTCCTAAGGGAAACACGGATTGCACAAGCCCTGTGCAAACATGGGCTTTGCTCTCTGCAGAGTCTTTCAGTTGCTTCTGTGAAGGGAGTAAGAACAGCCTGTAGTGGTTGGGGTTTTTTTGTTTGGTTGTTTKTAAAAACATTTGCACTGTGTACCTCAGTTTCCCTATCTGTAAATGGGAGCGGATGAGTTCAAGCATTGTCTTGCRTGAGAGGCAGGGAAACTGGCAATATTTACACCTTATTGCCCATTTGGAGCGGAAAGGAACTTTTTACCCAAGTTGTCCTTCAGGAGAGAGGAGGCTTGAACTGCTGGACATTAACGTTAAKGGAGAAAGGCCCTGCTGACAAAAGAAACTGGATTAATAAGAATTGGTAAGAAGAAAAATACAGGAGTCTCTGCAAATGCTGGGGTCTAGACCAAGCACCTGTAACACAAATGTGTGACAGTTTCCACCCACTCCCTTTTGCTATTTTCATCCCATCTGAATTCCAGCTCTGCCAATTCACTCTCACATCTGTTCTCAGACTTGGTATCAACACCAATTTAATCACATTCCTTCCATCTACTGAGCTGGAAGTGTAGGGTTATGTACAAGCCAGGAAAAATTAACCCCTTCCCTTCGTTAGCACCGGTTAGCACACCTCTCTTGCGACGGGGCTGCTGGCGTCCAGGTGGGCAGCCAAGCTGATGGCACTGCGTCGGCTCCCCAGATGGAGAGTGGGCTGAACTCATTACTGAAATAACCTTGCAGGTACGTACTGAGCACAAGAGGTCTGGAAGACCAGCGGCGTCTGGGGCTATGAACACAGCCAGTAGACCAAGTAGAGCCCCCTTACTCACCACTCCGTAGACCACACCTAGATACCTTGTCCAGTTCTGGAGCCCCAAAACTGCCCCCAAGGCAGTCAGGGGTGGAGTGCATGCGCTGGCATGTTCAGCCTGGAGAAGAGATGGGTTTGGGGAGACCTAAAAGCAGTCTCCCCAGTACCTACGAGGTATCGAAAAGGCAGAACCAGGCTCTTCACAGTGATGCATGGTGGGAAGATGAAAGGCAATGAGCATAAGTTGCAACAAGAGTAGTTCAGAAAGGAATATAATTTTCCTCATAAGGACAGCCAAGCAGTGGAACAGGTTGCTCACAGAGGCTGTGCAGTCTCCATCCTTGAAGGATCCTTAACTGGATAAAGCCCTAAGCAACCTGGTCTGATCCCATAGCTCACCCTGCTTTGAGCACAAGGTTGGACTAGAGAGCTCCTTAGGTGCCTTCCCACCTCAATTATCCTATAAATCTATACTCTTCATGGTCAGAGAACAACTATTTATCACTACTCTTCAAGATGTCCATCACAATATGAATGGACCACATCTGCC
The DNA here is from genome assembly GCA_030449065.1 of Oceanodroma leucorhoa. NCBI lineage: Eukaryota > Metazoa > Chordata > Aves > Procellariiformes > Oceanodroma > Oceanodroma leucorhoa. Next base: position 8,396,871 of record JASVER010000026.1, on the reverse strand, counting down.
CTCTGCCAGTAATCACCAAAGGTATATCTCACAGAAAATTTGTAGACTACAGTATGAAAAGTAGCTGTGGGATAGAAGAAAAACAAACAATGGGCAATTGTGTGCCTCAAAAATGGACAACTAGTCCTTGTCCATTGATTAAAGGCTAATAAAAATGCAGGTCAAAAATGCAGGTTTTTGTTGGTTTTTTTTTGTTTGTTTGTTTGTTTTTTTTTTTTTTTTTTTTTTTTTTTTTTTTTTTTTTTTTTTTTTTTTTTTTTTTTTTTTTTTTTTTACAACAAACTTGATTTTTTCAACTTTACCTCTTCACTCAAGGATACATGGGGCACTATCAGAGACTCTTCTCCAAGTTCTGGCTTTTCTCAATATGAAATACTTCTTCTGGTGGCCCTTGCAGAAATTCATAGTCTCCAACACATCTGCACTTGAATTTTGGAAGTGTTCATACTATGTGACATTTAATAAAGACAATTTTGTCTGCTTCTCATCCCTGGATCTCAGAACTATATGACAGCAGTGGGCAAGTGACTGCACACGCACACACCGGCTCATGCAGCCAAGCATATGGTCTCATCGTTTTCTGGTCTGTGCAGCACTCAGCCACGCTAGGTTTTACATATGGATAAGAAAGAAATCAATAAAAAACTCCAAACCTGTGGCACAACGTGGCAAATGAGCCAGCCTTCTCTTTACAAGGCGAAGATACGTTTCCYACGCTGGGATGCTCTACGCAACCTTTGTCCTTGCAGACACCAGGGCTTAGGAACTGCTGCCTGGTGGGGCAGTTCGGTGGGGGGGTCACTGCTGGTGGAGCTGGAGCCAAACCGCTCTCCTGGCCGGGAGAGGCAGGTCCCCCTTCTCCTTCTCTCTCACACAGCTCCCGTCCTTGGGCTTGCAACCGTGCCCTTAACTTGCTAAAAATTGTGATCCCAGATCAGGTGCTGGGACCTTTCTGCTAGGTCCTGAGGATACATCCTTCAGCTAAGCCCCTCTAGACCTGCAATTTGCAGGACCTAAGTTACTGAGGAACTCCTAACCTCTGTCTTACTTTCTAGGGATAGTAGTATGTTAAGGACTATGAAGTGCTCTTATATTAAGATAAGTGCCYGGGATAAACAGATGATCTGTGTGGGACTTTTTGGAGGCCGCTTGGTGCCCAAGCAGAAACGAGAGATTTGCGTACTATAGTAGCACTTTTGTTAAGTGCACAGAGCAGTGTCTACAAGCAAATCGGGTTGCTAGGCCCTCTGTCCTACTTACTATGCAAATACAGTCGAGTGGATTCAGATCCAGGCAAATGTGACTGGCTCACTACGCTCTGCTTAAAAGAGGGACTGGTTAAAGTGCTCCTTCCCTTGGAGAAGCAAAAAACCACTCCCCTGCCCTCCCCCCTAAAAACCCACCCAACATCAGTAAAAAAAGACAAGCAACAGTCCTACAACATTTACTACAGTTCCTAAACATCAGAATTTGGCAATGACCCTAGAATAAGAGATTGTCCCCTCAATTCATGTTTCCTGTCACCTAAGCAGGTATCAAATCTCCTGGGTTTGTCTTCTCACAGCTTCTTTCCATTTCACTCCATCTTAACAGCTGTAAATGTCTCTGGTAAATTGTGCTAGTACATTTCCATTAACATTAGCAAAAGGAAAAAAAAAAGCCAACTCCACTGACAACAACTGGCGGTGTATGAAGATTAATCTTTATATAGCATGCAGAACATGGATCTGTTCTACATCTTCCAGTACAGCCCGTACTTTGTTTCTACTCCTCTCAACAATAGCTTTCATGCAAAAAAGAAAAAAAAATTAAAATAAAAATCACTGTATTTTAGCATTAATATGTTCACACTGCTGTTCTCTCAGGCTTCACAATTCATGCTGTAGTTGGCAAACTACTTCTCTTTCTTCTAGCAGCACAGGAGACAAGTGGAGTTACTCACCCCAAATTCCTAGGAAAGACAAAATACAGCTTTGTTCCACTTTGGAGAGAAACTCCCAGGCTTAGCTTATTTACATCTCATAACATAGAAAGAGTTAAAGCTTTTGCCATATTAAATAGCGGCACATGACTGAATGCATGGGAGGCCTACCCTGACATAAACATGATGGCATGGCAAGTGTTAAAGCTTTGTGTATGGTAAATTAGGGCTTTGAAAAACATCTCAATTGGGAGCAATTTTAGAAAATTTTGAAACATGAATTACTGACTCTCCTTCTCCTGCCCCCTCCAAAGCAGTCTTTGAGGATTGGTCACTTTGGAGAAAAAAAAATAAAATAAAGCGTCGACACTTGACATACTCAATCCATCCATAAACGTAAACATGCCTGAACTGCAGTTACATTTTTTTCTTTTACTAAAGAGCATGTGGAAGCAATTACCTGAATGTAAATGTGATAAAGAATGGATGAAATGCAAACCAAATGATGCCTTATTACTTAATATAAAGAGACTGTTCTGCGAGATCAAAGTTGTGCAGCACAAAACATAATGGGCTTCACTGGAGAGACAGGCTTCAGAGATTTGTTTAAAACATGGCTGCATTTTGATGAAATGCTAAGCAGACAAAATTGGGGTAAGTTTAAAGAGTTTCCCAGAACCTGACCTATGATCTTCAATAACATCTTTTCTCTCCTCCCACCTTCTCCCACTCTGTGCCGTTCCCAGATGCTGAGAGGGTGGCAAGGAGAAACRTCCCTGGCTTCATTGTGGCAGGGGACGAAAGCCACTCTATCCCAAGGCGTGAAAGGGGTATGGGCACCCGCACCCCCTGAGGACACCAGAAAGGGCAAGGCCTTCTCAGTACATTTGTACGGCATCCCTTGCGCTGGGGCCTCCGCGCGCCCCAGCCATTGCTCCGTGCCCAGTCGCTACCTCAGCACATATTTGAATCACTAAAAATCAGGAAAGGCAGCGAGATCAGTTCTTTTGTTCCCAGGAGAAGTTAAGTGGAGGAGGAACCTCGAGAGTAATTTCCAAATGTTTTTCTACATTTAATAAAATACCATTCCCATCACAAGCCTGCTTTGTCCTCCACCACCTTGTCCAGTGTTAGTTTTTCTTCGCTATCACGTTATAGTGATTTATATTTTTAAGAAGCTGTATGCAACAGACAAGAAGTTATGCTGGGAACATGGGGTAGTGGTTTCTGCAAAACTCCACAACAACATCTGAACTTGTCCTCTTGGCCTTGCCTTCCCTCCCACGTCCCCCCCTCCCCGGGAGCTGCTCTTTACTGCTTTTGCCCAACTGTTGTTTCTGATCATGTAGATTGGACCATCATCTTTGTCAGAACTCTGTGGAGTATCTAGCACAATGATTGATAATGCTGGGTCCCACCATAACATAAATCAATGAGCAATAAAGTAAAGTATCCAAGTCAAGCTTAGAGAAAGTGACCTGACATTGGGCTGTAAACATTAATTAAAAAAAAAAGTGCATTTAACTAGGAACGTTGGGTCTTAAGTTATTGAAACGATTAAAAAATAATGCAAGTTAAAAAGAGCATGCATAGAATTAATGCTGGCCTATCTCCCACAGCTTTAGCTCTTTAAAAGAAATCATATATGTTAAACTCCCAAAGAGATTATTTTCTTTTGTTTTTTAATTACATGCCATAATGGGGAGCATTTTGTGAATGAGTCCGATGCTTATGCCTCCAATAAAATCCAGGGTACGGTACTTCATTCATGCTTACTTAACAATGTCACAAAGAAAAAAAGCACACCACATAACAAAATTATGATTGAATCAGATGTTTTCCCTTCTCATCAGTGAAGAATTGTTAAGTATTGTTATTGAAAACTCGTTGTTATGCATTATTTTTGCAGTGGCCACAGAGTTCAAAGCAGCTTAGGGAGCAAATATGAAACACACTTGCCACCTCAGAGAACACAGAGTTTACAGTGGCTTTGATCATRCAAACACTAATTCTTTCATTTTAGAGGAGTTATTCACAGGAATAAATATTAAAATGGTACCAAGCATTTGCACTGTCAGATCATAATTAGATGTGAACATGATGTGGCAAGACAAAAGAAAGATGGAAAAATGTAACGCCTGAGTACAGCTCACCTGAATGAGCTATGTGCTTGTCCTGATGCTGTAGCAGCTTTTCTGGCTTCCCTTCTCCTATCCAGCTTGCTTGGAGGCAGAAACCAGAGAGAGAGAGAGGAACAACAAGATGGGGGCCGGGATCAGGGTTAAATTGGCAGCACTGACGGTGCAAATCAGGGTGATGGCAATGTGGCAGAAACAACCATCACCTGAGAGATTCCCGTCCTTACAGCAGTAATTCAGCTTGCAAACATGAGCTTACGTTTGGAAGTGTTTAATCATTCCTTTCCACCATTATTCGTACCCCCCACAAAATTTTAACTCCCAACCAGACAAATGAAGGGTTTGAGGCTGCTCCCGTGCTAACAGCCGAGCAACTCGTCATTCGCTGCGACGGGAACGGATTCAGACCAATGCCTCCCGCTCGAGACCAACACTGGGTTGGCAGCTCCTCGTTAGCTCATTAGCTTCATTACCTGTGGGTAATGGTCAAGTCAGAATAATCTGCTGCTATGTGGGTCGTATGCTTGGGAGCTCATTTTGTGCCCTGCAGAGCGTCGGCAGTCCATCATTTCACTGACTGCTCAGTTTTAAAATAAAACCAGCACACAGGCTCACCCTGAGAGACATGCCTCATTCGAAACATACCGCGTGGTCACTCTTCCACTAGCGTGGCCCAGTCTCTTCCTCACTATGGTGCCATATAAAAGTGGATCATTGTTCCCGAGGAATTTTTTTCAAAATTTATTTTGGCATTTCCTTTAAGCTTTTTATTTTTTCTGAATTAATACTTGGGCTGTGAGGTTTCTGTTACTTTTCCAGGATTGAGATAGCAGGGATTTTAGTGAAAGGGTAAGATGTTAGTTGTGGGGATGGACTTCAGCTTAGGATGCTGGTTACAAGATTAGCGGGTTTGTACCGATGCATATGGTAGGGCAGGACACATTCCTYGCTAAACAAGCCCAAGTAAACAGAGCCGGTTTTGTTATGCTGGTCCCCTTAAATTCTCAATGATGTAAATGTGCCTTCCAGTGGGATTAATTCACAGCTTCAAATCCATAATGCCAGAGCCKCTCCGTGCATGCAGCACCTACTAACTGCCTTGACTTCAGGCAGATGTAATCACGAGCAGAATCCGGTCCCAACCTCTGAATTTCTTAAGAAAATAAGGGGTTTAATTAGGAATATGAGAAACTGAAAAGCTCCTAATGGCAGGAGCTGGAAGACCCTACATTTGCAAAACATACCAGGCGATCCTGAGTACGTCCATTTTAGCTGCCTGAATTCATYGACCCAAGAGACAGATTATTCCAGGTGTTTTCTCCCGACAACAGCTGGTGCTTCCTGACGGGAGGACCCATGTCGCCTGACGGACAGTTTCCGCATTATCAGTTAATGGTTGTGCTGACAGTCCAGGAGCCAAAAMGGGGTCTGGAGAGAAGCCTCTGCCGGCAGCAGTCCTGCTCTGCCAGCTCCTGGCTCACGGTAATTAGAAATCCCGGCGCCCGCCGTGCCCCCTGTGGACTGACGGTGCTTCAAGCACCCAAAAAGTGGTCTGGGTGGCCTTGCTGACACCTGCGTTTAATTACTGCATCCGGATCCGAGAGGGTGCTGGCTGGGGTGTGTGCGGAYGGGTGAGGGGGCAGGGCTGGGCACCGGTCAGGGGACAGGATTTGGAGCCACTGCTCCCAGCTAAATAAAAAGCAGCAGGTTGCCAGGGCAGCTGGAGGAGGTGCCCCCCCATCCTCTGAYGCAGGGTGCTTTTTTCTGCTCTCAGAAAGACTTCCATGCCTGGCACTGTGGTCAAGTCAAATATTAGATCCACTTCTGCAACCAACCGCTTGTTAATCCCACATGTGTGCCAAGGGGAGCTGCAGTATCTGCCCTCCGCAGCCGTGGAAATGCAACGGTATTGTGAAGAGGCAATCTCCAGCCACCTGGAAATTCACCATTTCATTTACTTTTAAAAGTATTTTCGGGATTTTTTTTTTTTCTGGGTGGTGAGAGCTTTCTTTAAAATAAACTAAAATAAACCAGATTCATCTCCAAGGAGAAGTGGGAAGCAGTTCTGAGGAAAACTAATGCTGAAAAGAAGTCTCAGCTAACACCACGAGCACGCATCAGAAGGCTACGATGGCACAAGTGTCATCTCGACTGTGTGCGGGGTGCCCAGGGGGTGCCCTGGGCTCCAGAACGATTCCGGGTGTCCTTTTGGGCCACTTCACTGTTCTCATCTGCTTTTTACGGCCATGTCACTGCTTCAGAAAGCAGACTTCGCTCTCGTTTAAACTTGACCTGCGCTGCCTAATTGCATGAGGACATAGCCCGGTGTCTGCAACATCACAGCCACTTCCATGATGAATTGGATTTGTCAGTCTCTGGGCTGTGGTCTTATAATGTGCTATATTATTAAGTTTCTTTGCCTTAAGTTGCCAGCTAATGGAATAACCTCTTTGTCTTTATTAGAAAGAGTCCCCAGCTTTATTAAGTTACATAATTTACAACCAATAGCGTAATCAATAAAACATTAACAAACATGTAACCTTAGACAAACCTCACATATTGATTTCTTTAAACATTCTCACAAAGCCTGCCTTTGGCCAAAAAAAACATTCAGTCCCAGTGGCAACCCCAAAAAACACTTAATGTGTTGAAGTATGGAGGACAAATTGAATTGGCTTCCTTGGAAATAAAGCTGGCTCTCTGCTGGTCTCTGTGGATCCACATCAGAAAGGTTATTTTTTGCACTTTGGAAGGAAGCTTCATTTTTCTCTTTCGTGCCTCATCTTTACAAGGAAAATACAGTTTGTTGCAAAATACAGCAGTTACCCACACAGTTAAAAATGAATGTAAATATTCTCCTAGCATGGACAAAAATGGATACTGTAAAACCTGTATTAGCTGCTGCTGATGATTAACCCTAGGGTTTCTCAGGTGAACTGTAACTAGCTGTGGTATTATCAAGCTTGACCTAGCCCCGTGTCTGCATTAGGCAGGAAGTTGTGTTTAATGTCATGTAAGCGACTAGTTTTCCTAACGCAACACCTCATGTAAATGTATTTTCCAACCRTAAAAAAAGCTTCTGATGTCTCTTGAATGCGGTTTAGTGGATGATACCAATATACCTGCAGTTACGCTTTTGATGCAATCGGGAAAGCAAGTATATTATTATCCCTACCTCTTCATTTTCAAGCCTGTGGAAAAAAACCCATCAGACACTGTCTGCCAGGGAATCTGTGTGCACTATCGCGTAGCAGAATTGCACCAATGATAATTTCACAGGTAATTTAGAACTGGACTGGGGGAAGTAGCAGGAAAAGCATTGCAGGGAACATTCCCACACAAGGAAGGAAGTAGAGCAGACGTGCATCTGCTCCATCTTCAGTTTCAGTGATTTGGTGAAGGCATCCACATAATTTCTGGAACAATTAAGTGCTTAATCTTTTTGTAACCTATATCCTCGAGCGGTACATTTATGCGAGGAAACTTTTATGGACTTTGCTTTTCTTTAAAAACAGAATCATCTATTCATTTTGCAAGACTTTGAAAGGCTTCCTTTTCAAAAGGGATGCAGGCGAGATGGAGCAATAAAGCTTCCCAGCAAATGTTGGGGACTAGTGTGCAGAGTTCCCACGTCCCCTTTGGAGACTTTATCATTTAACAGCCACAACTCCCCTTTATTAGATCACTATAAAACAAGTGCCTGGAGGGAGTCAGAAATGAATTGAATTTTGTAGATTTAAATGATTGTGTGGGACCTTTTTGGTTTAATATATACCCTGGAGAGGTTTGCTACTAGAACTTGGGAATTTTATAATAAGAATAATTCCTTAGCTAGAGATCTTTATCTTGTTACATTAATGATTCACTGGGGGGTTATACTGGAAAATGAAGGGAAATTTTTAAAAAGGCTATTAGATCAAATCTTCTTATGGAGACACGTACAGAGATGGTCAACAAAGATTTATAGACTGGTGAGATAAGGAGTTTACTGCCTTTGTGCTGTATGCACAGGGCAACCGGCTGCTTCAGAATGAGGTCCTCYCTGCACTGTTACTCGGTGTTGTCTCCAGATTACCATCAGCACGCACAAAGGTAGGCTTTGCAGGCTGCCTTCCACTTGTGCACTGCAAAATACGCATGCAGTACAGGAATTCACATAATAGAGGTTGTAACTACCTTAGCTTCAACGGTATGGGCCAAACTCTCCATCCAGACCCATCGTTTTACATCTCTGCCTTCTTCCCAGAGGTTTCGCAGCACTATTGCTCAGCTCTAGCTCTGCCACGTCAGTCCCAGCACATACTATTTATAGGGCCCACCGTTCCTGCTGGATTTGGTGACCGTTCAAGGTCTCTAAATAGCAACTGTGTGGTCTCCAAGGATGTGCCATTTGGAGAATGCAGATTCTACTCATACTTTGCCCATGCAAAACATTTACCACGTTTCTGCCATTTATAGTTGTCACTGTAAAGGGCTTTGAAAGCCTGTTTCCTATACCACAGGGTTTTACCTATGATCATGACCCACCAGTTTTAATGACAATATCAGGAACTGCAGGATCAACTACAATCCCCACAGCTGAAGCTAAGCATCCAAAAATAACAAGGCAATTAGGAACATGCAGAGTGGCATTTTAGGCCTGAGGAGGGTGATTTTTTCATCCAGCTAGGATGAATTCCCATTGACAGTCAATAGAAATGAAAATTAAACAACCCTGTAGCTTTTGCAAATCCAAACTGTTGAAGCAAAAATGGAAAGAAACGGTGAGCGCAGGAACATGCACTTGCACTTTGCTATCAAATCTCCATCAGGATCTGAGAAGAAATKGCTGGTAATGGATATATTTATGGTCATAGCCAGTGCCTGGAGCTTAAACGTGACAGCGGGGAAAGAGAAAGCCTGCTGGCTTTTGCTTGATAGGGGCTGCAGAGAGAGYGGTAGCCACCAGAGATGTCAAGAAGCTCAGTTTTGGCCCATTCACTAACGGCATCTGCTCCTATTTCTATAAAAGTGTGGGTGTTGTCCCAAGAGCCGTACACCAAGCACCCCTTGGTCCCCCCTTTGCTGTTGTTACCTCATCCCTGCGTCCATGATGGGTGAAAGGTAATTCCCTTGGCCACTTCCTCTCCTCTGTGTACAAATATCTCAAGATAGCTGTAAAGAACCCCAGGGAGACTTGCGGAGGAGAAGAGCCCGAGGCTGAACTCCACTACAACAGATATGAGGAGAAGAAAATCTGTAGTGCTCCTCTGTAGCTCACTGGGAGCTGAGGAAATCCCATACCTCTTGGGATCAAGCCTCTTGAGAATGATTTTTGGGATAATCCTGGACAAAGTGCCCTCCACTCTTAACAGTTTTATGAAGGCAGAATGAGAGCATTGTGAAGAGTGTAACGTGCACTTTACTCAGTACAGATCTGGAAAAAAATGTCAAAGGAAGTGAATTTAAATTCCTCTAAATGCAATTAGAGGTGACAAGATTTCTCATGGTGAGAGACTGCGTTAAAGCAAAAGCTAAAAGTTCCCATCCAGTTCATAAAGCCTTAGGTAGCTATTGGTAATATGAATTAAATTAATCAAAATGGGTAAAAGCTAATGATCCTCTTGGGAACAAAATTAGCTCCTTAATGAAAGAAATGGAGTTCAGAAATTATAATAGAATATTAGCAGATGTGCCCTTTGGAAATTATAAATTTGCAAAATCCCCTTATGTAGATATTAGTTTGAGTCAAATTATCAGTAAATCTGACCCTGGAGATGTGATGTGAATACGCGCACTACGATCTGTTCAGGAGGACCCGAAATCCTCTGTCAGCAGTTCTGCTGGGCTGGGTTGGGTGCCACAGAGCGCTTTCCCAAGTTAGCAACAGGGCACAGTCAAAACCCAAAACTTCTAATCTGCTAAACTCTTGCTAAGGAGTCCTACTGCCTCTTGTGGCCTCTGGGTTGCTGAGAATAATTATCCTACAGGAGAGATTTTTTAGGAAGACTCACATTTCAGTAGGACATAGGTGGTCCTTGTCCTTGTGGCCATCCCAGGCAATGGATGTTCTGTTCTGGATGTGGGTCACTACCTTGAAACCAAAGCATGAAGGACAGTTTATCAGCGTGGTTCAGTGTGTAGTGAGGAACAAGAGACTCATCAGAGATCCAAGACATGTCAAAGTMACAGAAAGCAAACAAAATTCCAGAAAACAAACAAACAAAAATATGATGAATTGCTCGTGTTGAGACTACAAAGAATTTATTACATGTTTTTATGGCTCTTTCCAGCCAAGAACTTTTCTCAGCCATTTATGGAAAACATAAAAGCCACTGGGAGTTAAATAGGATAAAAACTAGATTTAAATCATCCTTACACATGCTGCTCACATCAGCATACAGCTGTTTTTCAGCATTTGGAGTCCTTGAAACTTTTAAGCCATTTAGAACAGCATGTGATTGGTATGAAAAATAGCACAGGCTTTCTTTTTATAAAAAGAAATCACGCTCCGGGGTGCTGGATGTAGGGACTCCAGAAGCCAAGAAAGATGTTTGAAGTGCTTATTGGCATTCCAGGACCCAGAAAACTCTTCCTGCCTCACGCTATCTCATAGCAATCCTGATGCCTCCGTCCTGGGAACAAAATGAGGAAGACATTCCCTCTGGTGCAGATGGCTAACGTACAGCTCAAAGCATGCTTGAGTCCCCARTTTGAGGACGTAATGTACATAGTTTAGGGAATGAGATCTTCCTTTTAGTTTTGTATTTATAGCACAAGCAGCGACACTGTAAGCTTCCTCATACTGTCCTGCCAAAGTTGATTCAGCCCTGCTCGGACTGTCAGGAGTTTGCATGCTCTACTCAATAAGCCACTAACCGTAAAAAGATTTTGGACAAGGGAAAATCCAATAGCCCCCAGGACAGTAACTCCTCCCCCATCACAGAAGGGAACAATTCCCAGTTTGCACAAATAAAAAGGCAAAAACGTTAGACAAGGACAGAAAGAAAAGGAGAGGGGAAAAAGAAAGGCCCAAAACACGTCATGGGCAGTTCTCATAGAAGAAATACGCCGTATGTTGTACCCTTGAAATTTGTGAACAAATGACTAGGGGAAAGAGGGACACAGTCGAAAGCGGTGGGATTGGGATGGTGCTTGAGATCACGCAATGTTAGCATCAGGAGCAGAAACATGTGATTCTTTGGTGCTTAGTSTGAAAGGGCTTTGCAAAGATGGATCCTTGACATTATTACCACTTTTCAGGTAAGCAAACAGAAAGAGAAAGAAAATAGAGTGACTTTCCCCAAGTTTAAAAGAACAAGAGTCCTGTTTTTTAAAGGTCTTTCAGGTTTCAAAAGTTGACTTTATTCTGAATTGCAGTGAAACCCCCAAAGTCTGAAATTCTCAGCGAAGGGGAATGAAAAAAACCTCAACGTATTTCAAGTTGATTGACAGGTTTTGTTCTAATGGAAATGGAAACATTCTGTTTTGACTTTGACTTTTAAAGTTAACATTATGTTGTGGMAAAAAAGCTAGTACAAAGTAAAAAAAAAATCAAGGCAGAAAGTTGTTTCAGAATAAAAAGTAGAATGGGATGTTTCAACACTACATTGTCAGTACTTTTCCCATGGATTTTCTTTTAGGAATCTGCTGAAAGCAATCCTCTTTTGCAAAGAGTTTTGATTTCTGATGGCAATATAGTTCTTTTGCAATTTTTCTGACCAACTGTGCCAAGAACAAAACTCTGACAGCATACTTCACCATCTAAGGATGCATTTTAAATGCAAGAATAGTTTAATACAAGGAGTACCATTTTGTGCCATCAGCAAAAAGACTTTTTTCCACAGGGTATTGAAACTGCCATACTGAGTCTGACCTGAAATTAATTCAGGCCAGTGTGTCTTAGTCACTGATACTCCCGAGTTGCCTAATCTGTTTTTGAACCAGTTTTTAGTTGATAGCTGCAATGTTTAGTGGCAGAGTCCCACAGTTTAAGAGTTTATATATATTATGGAAAAAAATGCTTTTGCTTATTTCAGTCTTGCTGCTTCATAGTTTTCATTGGGTACCTCATGGGTCTTGTACTGACAGAAATAATGAATCATCATTCCCTGTTCGCCTGCTCCACAACACACTCAAATTTGTAGACCTCTTTGATATTCTCCCTCAAATGTTGCCTCATTTTTTATTACCCTGAGTAATTTTATCTCTTCTGCAGAATTTGTCACTTCATGATTCACCAGCTTTGCTGGAAAACACACAAATAAACAGAGCAAGAGCAAGAACTTTGCTGCCCAGTAACTTCACTCCCTGCCATGTCCCTTGCCCTGTGGACTCCACGAGAGCCTCCCTTCCTTAAAAACCCATGGTGAGACATCTTGTCAAAAGCATTGTGAAATATAAGTTCATTACTTATCAGCTGAATCACATTTATTCAGGTAGTTGCTAGCTCCTCCGAGTCTCTCTGATAGGTTTTAAATGTAAGACTTTACAAAATCTGTTCAGCTCTTCCCCAGCAACGTGCATGTATTTTTGTGTGTAAGAATTCTGTTTATGATTGTTTCTACAAGTTTGACTTGTCTTTAATGGAAATTTACTGATCTGTAGTTCCCAGCGATGCCTACAGTCATTACTAAAGACTGTGACACGTTTGCCACTGTATGTTCTTCTGGGGAAAAAATGACAGRTTACATACCACAATTAGTTGTTGAATAATTTCATATCTGAATTCCCTTATAACTCTTCAAAGACCTCTGTCTTGTTCTTGTGATTTGTCCAGCAATCTCTTCTATTGACACTTCTGTTTTAAATAGCTCCTTAGGCTTCTCAACATCAAATACAGTTCCGGTGTGAGACCCTATCTCACAGGTAGTGAATAGTGAGACTAATAATTCATCTTCTCTTTCCATAATGATCTTGCCTCTCTTGAATACTTCTTTTGCTTCTTGATCATCTAGTGGTTTCATTGACTCTTTTCCTGTATCAAAGGTGGTTGCATTTGTTATTGCTGTTATTTCTGCTGCTGTTACCATCGCTGGTACCTYCTATGTTCTTGGCAAAGATCTCCTGAAACTCTTTTTGTCCTGCTTCATTTAGTTTTACATTTAGCATTTATCATGCAAGAATTTATCATCTTTTCTAGTTTTCTCATTGTAAAGCTTATTTTATTTCTAATAGTTTTCTTTTACTAATAACCAGAGTGGTTTTCTAAAGGGTTGTTCTTGTATTTAGCATGGTAACTCYAGTCTTCTTGCTGTCTGCAAACATTACTTGCTCCTTCCATTTTTCTGTGCATGGGTAGCTTCAGTATTAAAGCACATTTGATGACAAATACTGAAACTTACTGTTGATATTKAGCACATGTATTACTCAAGGGTCATTTTGTGACTAGTGCTACCTGAGGAGTATAAACTGTTAATAGCTATTGGATCAGTTTAAYTTCTTTGTCAATTGTTGACATTTTTATTTCACCATTGTAAGCTGAGAAAGAATAAATGCAAAAAACCCCTGATAAAACACACTTCAGTCTCCTAGTCTGGTGATTTATCTTCTAACCCATAACACTTTTTARCCACCTAACTTGCTTTTACTAGTCCAGAACTCATGAAAGCTAGATTATTTTCTAGCTTTCYTACAGATTTCCCACCTGTCCATCATCAAACGACCCCATGTATCCAGGRAGAATGACAGCACTTCCTCACTTCAGAGACGTAGTTAGTGTGAGGAGATGGATGGTAACAAGAGCCACGGAGATACCAGCTCAGTGCATGCTATATGTGAGAAAGTTTTTCATCGCCCTCCATCATGTGATACTTATTTTCTCTGGAGGTTTCCAAACCTCARCCCCTTTATCTACTTATTTTGTAAAAATGGAGTGTACTTGCGGAGATGTAAGACCTGATACCTGTGAAAATGGATTCATAYCTACTGTTAAGGATTGCATACAATTCGCTGTATTTGGGAAGAGACATAATTTTTGTTGAAATGAACAAACTTGCCCTGGAGCCCAGTGAAACACTGGAAACAAGTTCATACATAATAGGAGGGGTTGAGACTCCTGCAGTTCAAGGTTTTATGATTCCTATGAACTGCCTTGGGGGGAATTGAAGAGTTTGTGAGCCTCGACTGAACCCGTGAACCATGTCTCCCCACCTCTGAAACATGGCGGGGGGGGGGGGAGGCACAGCTGAGGAACACCCAGCCAATTCCAGAAGAKCCAGCTGCACACAGGGCAGGAGCTCAGGCAGAGCTTAAAAGCAGCCTGTAGACAACCTTCATTTATGGCCACCTACCAGTACCTAAGGGGCTTTCTGGCAGCAAACGACAGCTGGTTCCTCCTCACCCCGAGTAGAGAGGCTCTCTCCTCTGGCAACGTGCCCCCACTGAGGCACCAAATAGCCCAGGRTGCTCCTGCACCGGGGCGGTGGCAAGGGTTTCATGGGGCGATGTCTACACAGCATGAGGCTGCTCCGATCTCTGCTAGGGCTCGAGTTGCCTTCACCTGCACCACAATATGAGGACATGCCACCCCAGTGCCCCACTGCTGTGGAGGCAGTGTCTGGGATTCAGATGCTTTGGAGGACCTAGCCAAATCGCTCGTTACGGAGCACTTGTCTTCAGAAGCCTAAAACCTTTTAGAGGTTTGATTTAATGCTCACCATAATGGCAGTACTTAAAGCAYTGCCTCCAAGGAGCTCTGGGTTCCTATTACAGGCTTGGAGGCCCCTAGAAGTTATCTAGGTCTGACATACGGCTGAGAGGAACAGCTAGAAAGAGTCACTTGCACTGGGAAATGCTTGTTTTCTATTTCCATTAGAAACAACACTGTATTATTTATATATATGTATATATATATATATATATTAGCAAAAAGGGTTTTTAAAAGGGTCAATAACTCACAGATACAGAGAGAATAATTTACTAAACTATGTGTCGCTTTGTTCATCCGGAGACCCTCTGGGCAAAAAAACATCAAGGATAACAAGCACGCTAAATACTAATAGTCACGATCATAAAAAATTACATGCATGATTAAAATAGCTGTTTCAAGGCACTCTTTCATTTGCTAATAAAAGTCTCCCTTTGAATATCAAAATACAATTTTCTATATGAAAAGGACAAGCAAAAAACAAATGACAACTTAGCYTTATTTGCAGTGACCTTGCAAGATTTCTAAAAATCTGACCTCCCTATCTTTTAAATGCATTGAATGTATGTAAATGATTTAGATTAGGATGTCAGATGTGAGATACTAACATTGGTTGATAGTGCCAGAACTGGAGAGAGAAAAAGTGAATAATGAACAACAACATAACCGGATTCAGGGTGAAGCAAATCTTTCAGGCAACTGGGCCAGTAAATAGAAAACGCAATTTAAATTAGACAAACATTACAGAATAAATCTAGAGGCAGTGAGCCAGGACAGCGAGAGTACATTTTAAGCAGAGGAGCAATTCAGAGTGAGTTGACCAGGAAAGGAATTTTCTCCAGGGGTTACTTCAGCAAAGCCCTCCGAGCTATCCGGCTGGAGTCCGAATCCGACACAAAAGGTAAGGAGAGACTGGATGAATCAGGGAAGAGGCTATAAATCAGGAGAAGGGATAACATTTCTGCACAAGGCACTTTTTCATTTGAAGCAGTATGCTCAGTCACCTTTTCACACAAAAAAGGGCATTACTGCCCTGGAGTGGGTACACCCTCAGCGACCCAGGCTGACAGCAGATTTTTGGAAGATGACTTATGAAGGGTGCCTGGAGTAGGGGATCTGCTCGGAGGAGAAGCAAGACCTTTCCAGTAACCAAGATGCTGAAAGAGCGAGGCCATCCTAGCTGCCTCGTGGCGAGCAACCTGTAACCAGAGCTGATGACCTTCTGCTCCAGGCACCGTGCAGCTCGCTGCCAAGCAGCTCTCCTGGGGAGGATTTGCAGCCTCTAATTTCCAGGGTCTGGTGAGACAGACCCTGGAAATCGGAGGCTGCAAATCCCCCGGAGAGCAGCGTTCGTGCTCCTCTGAGATCCACGGCAAACTATGCCCTTTGAATCCCTTAGCTCAGGGTTTCACCAGCCGATCCCAGAAGCAGACAGCTGAGAAAAAGGGGAGACCGGACACCCAGAYCACTCTTAGTCTTTGCTTTTCTCTCAAGCCTCTGCCACAATCCCTCCCAATTTGACAGTCAGACTGTAAATGCAGGCACCACCATCCTCCTCCGGATGCACAATCAGACATTTTAACACGTGTATGACTGTAGCACAGTCTGACRTTAGGACCTAAGGGGGGATACAAGCTCCTAGCTGCTACGAGCTAATTGCTTGTCCCCTTTAGCCCAGACAGCAGAGACCTCTGCTAGGCAGCCAGGGTGCAGCCAAGCATTATATTTTCAGCATATGGACCATTTAAATTCCTAGCAAAAAGAGCAGTTTAAACCGCTTGGTGCTCGGGTAGGATTTCTGCCATCTGGTACCCCATATCTTCTGCTGGCAGAAGCCGAGGTTGGATGCAGCTCTAGGATGGTAATTGTAGTGTCATTTCCATACAAATGGCTTGTAACTGGTGAGTTTGGGGCAGGCCCATCAGAAAGCATTTGCCTTGCAAACATTTCTCCTGCCTCTTGCTGTGTATMAGGAGTTCAAAGGAAATACAGGACCCTCTCAAGAATATTACTGGTGCATCCACAACGTGGACCTGAAAGGGATAAGGCAAAGATGTTGATGCTTATTTTGTTCATTCTTGCTGAAGACTGAACCAGGGATGCTGAAAATATCCCTCCTCTGGTGGAAGGAACAGCAAGTGAGACCTGAGAGGAGGTTACTGATCTGGTCACTGGTGGGGTTTAAGGCTCAGAAGTGGACTTGGACTCCAGCTCATTTGTAATGACCGCCAAGAAATGACCATGAAATCACAAATGAAACAACATAKCTGACACGCTTTAACAAGCAGATGAAACCCCTGCTTCATAATAGCAGCTCCTGCCTTCTCTGGAGTAAAACCTCTAAAGGTGGTCCAAAGCCACCCTCAGATAGAGATCCCTGCTTGACRTGAACCTGAGCCCCAGCACACATGCTCAGCAGACACACACTCATGCTCTGGGGTCCTTCTTGTACAAGGGCGCTTTACTTCTTTGGGGCTATAGGAAAAAGATAGTCTTGCCCTCCTGATGTCAGTGAGGCTACCTGTGTAACCTCGTTCTCAAATAATTTGCACAGGTAAAATTGAGCTCATAATTTTTCCTCTTTTTAGGCTGAAAAGTGCATACATCATTCCCTCCTCCCCACTCCAGAAAGGATCTCTGTATAAGACTGATGTCACTAGCTGCATAACAGCAGCATTTCCCAGGAATTATGCTGAGGACGCCAGGCGAGCATGAGAGATGTCGTCTCATGCAGAATGAGGGCAGTGTTATGCTCTGCTCTGCTTTACAAGGACCTTGTATCCTCCTTCAGACACATCTAGTGTCTCCAATGAGACACATCCTCAAGTGTTGCCTGTCTAAAAGCTGCTCTTTTTAGAGCCATCCATCTGTGGATGGCTACATATACCTCTGAGGGCAATTCTGATCTTATATCCCTCATCAGCTGAAGGAGGTGTACCACCTCTTACGGAATATTCACACTTATGCCACACCTAAATGCATCCTGTTCAAAATGCAGTTTGTTTCAACGTCTAACTTAAACTTAGTAAGTGCTGAACCCAATTATCAAGATTTAACACAAGCTTATTTTGCATTGGTACCTCTTTCTGGAGGTCCAACATTAACCATTAAATGATGTGATACACTAGGTTTTTTGTCAAGGAGACTGAGGGAAGCTAATTGCTGGAGTCTGCTTTGACCACAGGACTTGCTAGAAAGCCAGTGTGACAAAACCTTCATTATTTAACAATCAATTRTTCAGAAACCAGAGATGGGATTTATCCTACTGTCTAAAACTTTATCCACCTTAAAATTAAGCAACTATTCAGCGCCGGCTGGTTAGGTTGGCACAACGTCCAGGGTGAGGGCAACCTGTGGGGAGTGAGTCACGCCACTCTAAGGTGGGTATTTAACACAAGAGGGACACGTGTCCACGTCAGGATGAGCAGCTTTTCTCCACTGACCAGCTGGAGCCAGGTCACTGGTTTCGTCTTGATGCCTGACTCATGGACTGAGTTTGATGGACCAAAGTGGGTGCAATGAATGCCATTCCCAACCGCTACCACCTTTCTACAGACCTCTCCACCTCTACCTTTGGTTACAGAGGTAGGCTATAGGGAGGCCACTGGCTGAGCACACCTCCRCACTACGACCTGAGGAACCCCAGCCTGCTCCATTGCCAAAGGCTTTTTCGGTGTAGGTGGACAAGAGAGGACTGCTGGGTGAGCTATCTGTAGCACTCTCACAGTGAAAGATGTGTTGAGGAGCATCTTCCCCGTTCTGTTAAAATCTTCCCCCTATTCTAATATCTATACAGTTATTAAAAGCTCCAGGGTTCTGTGAAGTATTTTTCATTAACGGATATGAGAGAAAGGAGCCTTTGTTCAAGAGCTAAAACATCCAGGTAAAACCTGAAGGACCTTTACTGTTGATGCCTGCAAGAAGTTTTCCATCACAGACAGCTGAACAACAAAATTGACACAGATAATATTGCTAACGGTAGAGAGGTAGGAAGAAAATAGGGCCCTGAAAACAAAACCTTTCATGATTCTTTACACCCAAACCCCAACCAAGTGGCAAAAAGCACAGAAATGACTTTTTTCCCCCCACTTTTCTTTTATGTCCCATAGAACGCTAGGTGTTAACCTGGCACCTGAACAACCACGGATATATCTGCATGCCAGAGGATTATCACGTGCGTTTTACCTCCAGCGAGGTATCAGTGGATCTACAGTAAGAAAGCAGAAAGGGCTGAAGCTTTTATAAATCCATCCACCAGGCTTTTCTGTTTACTTTTTCAACTTCTGCTGCCTTTCCACTGAGGTACAGCAGTGTCACTTTTATAATTCTCTGAGGATTTGTTAGATAAATACACAGCTTATTTAAGCAGCCCTACCATCCATTTGGAGCAGATGAAAGCTTCCTACCAGCTGGAAGGTGTTTGCGGTAACCCCCTGTCCACCCTCTCTCTCTCTCTGTGCTTTGGAGGCTGCCGGCACAGGAGAGGGAGGCGCCGGGAGGGTTTTCGCAAGGCATCTGGCACGGTCCTTGTGTGACAGGCTGGCTCAAGGAAAGGCCCGTACCTTGGGTGGCGGTTGCAATAAGAGCAGCTGTGGTTCTGTTACTTCCCTAATGTGTACTTTAAACCAACTGYTTGTCTATTCGCTTCCAAAAAATTTCTTGATTTTGTGGCTTTTGCAGATTTAAAAATCACATTAACAGTCCCTAGATGCTTTTCTTTTTCTGTGATAAGTCTAAATAAAACAAATGAGGTGATCCTCAAGCCTCCCCACCTCGAGTCCTTTCATTCAAATGACCTTAGATATCCTCCCTCATCTTCAAATATCCTGGAATAATGTGTTATTCTGACCTGAATCTTGTTATATTTGGTGTTTTTCCTTAGAACTCAAGCTACTGGAGAATCTCAGGTTCCATTAAAAATATTTTTGAAGTAGATAAGTGGTTTCAGAGAACAGCTTGAAAGCACAATTTGAGTGCAAGCTACGAGATCAGCAGCCAGGTCTCGAAGTGAAGCCKCACTCGGCTTCTAGCTATTAAGATGCGCTTTGCAGCAGTCTCTTCGCTTCTGAGCACTAGCTGYTGGATCAGCTGCAACTCCCCCCGTGCTTCGAGAAGCTGCTGTGCCCCCCTGCTCCCACCCCAGCGTTCACAGGGCACAGGCAGTCCCTTCTCTGTGCTTCCCCGAGTCGCCTTTGCCGGGGGAGCCGCCAGCTCCAAACTCAAGCCACGGAGGTTGAGAAGGTATTTGTGGCCATTTGCGGGCAAAGGAGGGCATTTTTGCTCTGGGCTGGTGATGCCCAGCTAATTCACTGGTGCTGGAGATGTCTGTGAGAGTTGTGTGGCGTAACCTGGGAAYGGCAGTTGTATTGCTAATAATAAAAGATTTTTTGTGGACTGGGTARTGACATGGGTCTGTCAATTCCCATGCACAAAGCGTCGGGGTGGAGAGCAACCACTTGGTTTTCCGGAATAATTTGGAGAGGGAGCTTCTTATTTGTGAGAGCTAACAGCTTTCTCCAGAAGATGAAGTTTGCAAGGGAGGAGGTGGCRAAAGTCCTGGCCTAAGGAGAGCAGGAGATTTGACCCAAGACCAGAGGCAGTTTTGGTAAACTAGCTATCATAATATCCCTTGTATAAGGAAGTCTATGGGTATAAACAAAGTTCTTATCAAAGCATTTCTGACTATGATTTTTTTTTTTTCTASAAATCAATACGTTTCTTCCACTTGGATTTAACAGGGAAAAAAAAAATCCCAACCCTAGTCTCAGTTCGCTCGTGGCTAGACTGTACGAGTTCAGGTTCCCTATTAAATGCCATACGTTCAGAGCCATTTCTGTGGAGCTCTGCTGACTTTACTCTCCGAGGCCTTCAGCCCGGCCTTGATTTATTCTGCAGAAGCACACAGCTGGCTCGCTACCTTTCCACCAACACTAATTCCCGAAAAATACTGCTGCTCGACCTGGGCTTGACAGCAAGCTTATTACTGGGTTGTGGCGTTGGGTTTGGTGGTTTTTCTTTTTTTTTTTTTTGCCCCATCTTTTCCATCTTTCCTTCTTCTCCCTCCCTCTGTCAGAGTGACAGAGTGACAGTCACCATCTCAGGGATCTGGCACAAAAGGCTGGAGCAGCATGATGTGGCTGATACGGGCAAGAAGCCAGAACGTTTTGTGTAGGTTAACTGTCCTCCCAGGCAGAGAGCATCCCTCAGCTCAGACATATGCCAGCAGCCAGCCATTCCTCCGCTCCTCCTCCCCTCCCCAGCTATTCCTCCCACTCAGACTTTCATGCTCAGCCCAAGTTGATTAAAACGTTGCTGTCATTAAAAAAAAAAAAAAAGGGGGGGGGGGGGAGGCAGAATTTCCTTGCAGCTGCTGCTTCTGTCAGCCTGCAAGTCACTTTTAAACTCTCCCTGACAGAAAGCAGCAGTGTGCTCTGGCTTTCCTTTCCGCGCTGCCGAAGGGCTCCTGCGTGCAGACGTTCCTATGGCCCAGCCATCCGGAGGAGCCTGCTCACGATGGCGAGCAGGAGGCCTGCCAGCATCCTTCCCCGCTGCCTCCTGCCCATTGCCATGGCTGGGTGCGTGGGGCGCGAGGTCCTGGCCCCCAGCAGAGCCCAGCCCGGGGACACCGGGGCACATCGTGGTGGGACGCGCCAAGACATTGTGGCCCTATGCGGGCCATCTGGCAGGGAAAGATGAGGTGGTGATGTCCTTCCTGTTGTACTGTCACCGTGGCAAAACTGTGCGTGGAAGGCTGTCATCCCTCYCCCATGCCATTTCTGATACACTGAGGTGGGCACAAGCAAAGCCTGTGGTTGGGAACATCCCTGAGCTCCAAGTGGGGCTTTTTGGGGAATGGAGACTTGAACACAGCTGGCACGTGTCCTTGGAGTAGGCCAAGCCCAAACCACAGRTCTGTATCACACCTCACCATTCCCGGGGCCTGCAGAACTCAACTTGAGCTTTACAGCCTGAGACATCTGCTCTTGAATTCTTATAATGAACACAAGAAAGCGATTCAGCTTATCATCTCTGCTTGGACGCCAACATCAGTCCTCCACTCAATAGTCTGCATGAGCAGCTAGTGACCTCCAAAGGATGCAAACAAGGGAAGGGGGTTGCTGGGAGGGTACCATTGCTTTGACAGTAAAATATTATGCTTTACAAATAACAACAAAATATGTCCCACAAAAAAAAAGAAAGAAAAGCACAAGCATGTTAGGCCACCTTCCCAATTCTGCAAATGCTTTCACCCTCCCTGTTTCTTTTCTGTTTCTCACAAAGCCCTTCTTCCTTTTGTGCTGTCTCCATGGCCCTGGTTCCCTTCATGCTGAAGACTTGGTAAGATTTGGTTTCATAAGGCCGGAAAGCCCTGGTGTACTCCAAAATTCATTTATTAAACAGWCTTTCAGCCCTCCACAATTTAAAAGGCTCAAAAAGGATGACAAAAAAGCCAACAGCAGGTTGAAAAATCATGTGCTAACCCTTAAATCCTCGGTTTTGTTTGTACTTCTATAACTCAAGGCACAGAAAAACCACACTTAAGTCATTACAAGATTTAAGCTTGGTACCTTATTTATGGTGATCCACATTTTCAAAAATCAATGAAAGAATGATGGTTCTCCACTTCAGGTATCTCAAATAGAGCCTCGTTTTCATAGACCAAGCAGCTGATCTTCCTAAAAAGAGAAAATTTCATTTTTTAAGAGATAACTGGCCATTTAGTAAGCCAAGCWAATTAGTTTTTCCATGATTAGTCACTGCAGCGTTTAAGACCAGAAATTTTATAGGATACAGCAGATAAAAAAAGGAATGAGGCATTTAGTTGGAACAAGACTAACAAAACTTTTGCTATTTCTTCATTAATCTGCTAATAAAACATGGGTTCCAATGTATTTGTTGCACGACTTGCTATCTTAAAGCTGAACTTCTGAAATTTTCAAACCATGGAAATTCCTTTTATTTCAGTATTAATTTCTGTCCTCCATCAAAATGACAATCCATTCAAAATTTCTCCTAAGAAAAATTTCCAGGGGAAAAAAGTTCAAATCAAATGACAAATTTCTTCTGCTGAAAGTATGTTTCATTTTACTTTCAAATTAAAAAAAAAAAAAAAATACCTTCTAAAGGACAAGAAAATGAAAACAAGAAGTACTTTATTCTAAAATACTTTGAAATAAAATCTTCTTACATCTTCAAGGCAATTTTTCTTCAATTATTTTTCAAAACAAAGTATTGTCAACCTGTGCTGACAAAGTCTCACAGCACATTTTTGTTTTTTTTTTGATACAGCAGCTCTTTCCAGGCTAGAAAGAGRGTACTTTGGGCAACACTGGGCTAACCGAAACTGCACGTGTACGGGCAAGGATGGGCAGGTGCCTCTTGACTAACACGTTGCAGGCCAAACTTTGCCCTTGTAGGATCTAAAGGGATAGATACATATGACCACCGGAAAAATGGTTAATGCAATTACCAGCTGACCCATTCCAGCATGTTGATGCTGGAATTATCCAAATGACTGCCTGATGAAAGGATGCATTTGTTCAAAGCACATTTGCCTAGCTCACTAATCTCAGCAGATATCCTGTTGGGAAATCCTTTGAATCCAATACCTGATAAATGAATTTGGCAAGTGAATAAACATCCCACAAGCCTATTACTGAAATATTATGCACCTGTTACAAGAATGCTGYCGTGCATTCATTTTCACGCAGTACCATTGCTCTTTAAAAATGTTTTTTTTGATGATGGAGAAAAGCTGTTACTGAAACTAATGTTACCCTAAGCACAGAGTTACAACCCACACGCTCGGATGCATCTCAAGAAAAGCCTGCCTGCCATGGGTCGGGCTCACCGCGCGTCCCTCTTCTCAGGGCGGCCGAAGTCCACTGGAGGCAATGACCCTGCCTTAAACCCGGACAGACAGATATGCGAATTCAGTTGCCCATACTCAAGGTCTGYGTGAATTTAATTTACCCTAGGTGTGGAAGTCAGACAAAGAGAAATGCTGCAAGGYTAGGGAGCAGGGCTGTTCGGTGGTGGAGGGGCATTACAGGTACGGTTTAGGATTTTGCGCTGCTCGTGACCTATTCTGTAATCTTTACTGCAAAAAATGGTAAGCATCACGAATGCTTCTTGGTGAACAAATATSCACCTTGCTGACAAGGACTTCAGCAAGTAGGCATCAGATTATTGGCAATGAATTTTATGACTTTGACTTTAACAACTGTGCTTCATGGCTGCTTTGATCAGACAATTGATATTCCAGAGAGGTTGCCTCAACGTGGAGATAAGCTTAAGCAAAGGACTCTGCACAGGTCTGGTGAAGGAGAAAGAGTGGAAATTCCCTGAGCATGCTAGAGGGGAAGGCTCACAAAGACACACCATGTCGGACACAGGAGGGGAAGTGCTGGACAGACTTTCCAGATCATTGTTCTAGCAAATGGATTCACCGGCAGAGCTATTTCTATACCATGGTTAATAATATTCATGGAAGGTCACCTCTACATTTGTAACAATGAACATCAGTTTTTCGAGGCGCATGTTAAAAGCCAGTTGTTTAATCAAGGAAGAACACTAACTCCACTACCTCTGTCCACTGAAAAACTAAAAGCCAGAGCTTACATTTCAAACTGTGTGGGGGTCAACTACATGCAGAGAAGTCATTTGCTGTCTAGCAGCTGAATGCAATAAAATTGCAAACTTTTCATAGATAATTTGCAAAAGAAAGAGAGGCTAAATTAATTGAATAAATTATTTCCTATGAATCATTCAATTTGCTCTAATTAACAGGAGCTTGTGTACTCAGCTCCTTCTGCAGTATCTCCATGGCTGCCCCTAAGGGTCAGAGTCCCTGAGAAATCCATCATTTTACTTTCAAATGTGTTTTCATTAAGTTATAGTTGGAAATAACAACAAAAGAGATAGTCTGAGGAAGAAAGGAGGAGAAATTATCAAGGGGACTTAGTAGCGGTTGAACTTCAATTAGGGATGGCATTCCAGTTCTTCACAGAAATATTTGGGTGCTTATCTGAACTCCTGCTCACACCACCTGGATGAAGGGCTTCTCAAAAGCTCCCCCCTTCCAGATGCCACAATTCCCCTAATTAATCCTCCTTTGGACCCTATAACCCCATAGCTAGCTTGCACACTGACGTCTCCCAGGATTGCTGCAAACATTATTAGCCCGTACATTAGAACAGTTGCCAGGAAATTAGAGGGCAGGCACAGATTAGCTGGCAGCGGAGGGATGGGGGAATAAGGGAACATTAGTTCCCTCATGGGCACCGGCAGATGAGCTCCTGCTTATGCGGCACGTAACACAGTGATTTCAATGCAGCACCTTCCCTGTCCTCACTCCCAGTTAGGTTAGAGAAGCCTCTGCCTTGATGCCGTCATTGTAAAGGTTTTAGCTACAGGGTTTTTTTTTTTGCTGTTTTTTCTAAACGGTTGCATCCAATATGGGAATCACAGCCATTACAATAAAGTTGGTGGTGGACCAGAGGATTACAGTGGAGAAGYGGACAGCCCAATCCCCTCGCTGGAGATGAGACTCTCCCCTGCAAGCCAAAACCCTGTCCCATCCAGAGGATTTATCACTGGRTAAGGAGAGAGAGGGGAAGAGAAGAGGGAAGCAGAGGTGCTGGCCAAAACCACCGATCCTCAGTCAGGAAAAAGAAGCAACATCAAAGAGTTAAGTCAAGATCTTAGATTTCAAAGAACAGTTTGCTCCGAGCTCAGGCCAGTAAACATTTGGGAATTTTCRGGGTTTTGCTCATTCTCCATCCTTACCACACGGCTCAACAATTTTTTTTCTTGACCTATTAATGACTTCCACTGCATTTAGTGCCCCAGGGCCCTAACCCACATCAGAGCCCCACTGTGCTGGGCACACAGCAGCGGAGACTGCCCTGAAAAACTCACGCAGCAATTAGGCAAGGCAGAACGAAGGTGGGAAGGGGAACGGTAACGCAGGGGAGGCCCAGAKTTTCAGCGAGGTGCCTGAAGAAGCAGGGAGCCGGTCTCCTGGCACGGCATGAAGTGGCCTCCTCTACCTCATTTGCAGTCACGCTTAGACGCGGATGCTGCTCCRCATTAAACGTCGACACGCATTGCGTGCCGATAGTGGTTAAATCCTCTGCAGAAAGAGGCACCGTGTAACCCCCTTCCCCGGCCGCCCCGAGGTAAAGCCAGGCGGTTGTGTTGTTTGGCGGCTGACCGCAGCTTGGCCGGGTACTTGCAGGAACCTGGGTTTTTGCTGTTTTTCAGCACGCCAGAGTTTCTTTTCTGTCTGTTCATAGAGAGGAAGTCTGAGGGGAGATTTTAAGGGGAAAAAGCTCACACAGAAAGATCATTTCCTCTTATAAAAGGACCCTGAGAACAAGGCAAGTGTTACAGTGATTGGAGARAAACGAAATTAAAACAAAAGTCATTTCTCTGGAAAAACGAGAAGGATTATGTTCCTGGAAAAAGCCCCCTGTCCCTTTACCCAGTAGTCAAACAGAGGTCAAAGTAATCAATATTAAAGTATCCATGTAATAGGATGTTTAGAATCCAGTTATAAATTCATATTGCATTATAAAAACATCTTCTGACAAGAGACAAAATCATAGGTACAGGATTCAGAACTACTATTCCAGAGGGTATCCACAATTACGTCTAATCTGGGCAAGCTATTAAAGGAGTATATTGGCAGCAGAGCAATTATAAGTAGGCCAGTTTGTTTCCTTGTTTCCTCTGGTATTGTTCTGTTTACTATGGAGACTTCTCATACTTACATAGGCACAAGAGAAGAATCGGGCCATATGTTTTGCAACAAATACACGAACATACAGGCAAAGTGGAAGCAACTTTGCTCACCAGCTCTCTTCTGGCTGTAATTTGTGTTGCCCTGACTGAATCAGTGCCACACAAACACGCGGGATGACCTGCTTCTTTATTTACCTTGAAAGTTTGGTGGTTTTTCTTTTAACYAAAAAGGCACAGAGTGACACAGCAGTGTACCCAAAATTTCCCCTTTTCAAGGGGAGTTAAAAGGCTGGTATGTGTATGCGCATACATTTCCAACATTGAAAAATAATCTGGGGGGAACCAAGAAAGCTTGGGCCAACTCCCCCAGTTGACGGTTTTATAGCAAGGGCGGTCTGAGCTCTCTGCTTTGTAAATAAGATCAAATCCATGTACTTGCCTTTGCTTAGACAGCTCCCTATACTCTCAGGTCTCCAATTTCCTCCAGGCTGGTCAGTGCTGAGATGGAAGTTCATATTCTTTAGAATAACACCATAACAGGTATTATTCTGCCTGATTCAAGGGATGTAGGAGAATCGTGCTCTGCATCTGTCAAAGGGCATCGTTTTACATGAATGTTTTCCCTCAAAAACTGAAGTGGAAGCTGCAAAGATCAAAATCAATCAGTATGTAGAAATGCCTTGGCTCGCATTACAAATAACACTTAATAGGTTGTTACTCAAGGTGGAGAACTGCTCAAGAGGGAGGGGATCTGAGTTTCTGAAGTGCCAAGCTTAGTGGTCCTTTATTATTGTAAATGATATTGCTACACTCCAAGTATTCCTGCAAGCTGCACAAAGGTGTATCGAACATTGGACGGAAGCCTGATTTAAGACATTTTTCAGATAGCTAACTGGATAACCAACTAAAACTTCCCAAGTCAAAAGTTTAAAAAACCCACATTTTTCTCTTTCGTATTGATTTTCCGTTCCTTGGTGTAATAAGTACATCAGACTGTCCTGTTCTATTTATTGCCCATAATCTCCTTTTCTGGGCTCAAAAGCTAATAATACGCTACAGGGGACTGTTTTTATTCTCTTTCCAACCGTTCTTTCTTTCACTATCATGCAATTAAATGCAAGAGTCATGGAAATATCCATGGAAATAGTTCACATTTGGTTTTAGAGAACTCAAGCTGTGTGTATATGAAAGTGGCTTTTCATACAATTTACTAATAAATACTGAGTTTGATTCAGTAAATGCTCTAGAGACCTGAGTTGTTTTTAATACCTGCATAAAGTTATATAATGTGCATAAGTGCTTTCCTCATTGCAAATGACCTAAAGTTATTTAAGTACTTTCTTCAGTACTAATCTAAATGCACAATAGAAAAATAACAACATCCATTGTGCTAATGTTCTTCCTAATTTAATAAAAAAAGTTTTTGTGCATGCTTCTCAGCTACAGAACAACCTATTTCAACTGAAGTGCTGCTTATTACCGTCTTTTCAGGGCCAAAACATCTTTCTCTGCTTGGTAGTTAAACCTGTGTTAAAAGACTTTTGTGGTTGTCCACAACATTTGATGTTTATTCTTAACACCCAGGGAGATGAAACTCAGACTCGCTAGATGCAGATGATTGAGGGGATATTCAAGTCAAAACTCCTGTGACTGTAGTAACATGCTCCTCCTTATTTTTTATCTCATCAGCTTGGTGAAAGTGTGGCTTTCATTATCCTGCCTTTGACTTGTGTGATTTTGTACTCAGGGATATAACATTTCCAATGCTGGCCACATTAAAAAAAAAAAAMCAAACAAACAAGCAAGCAAACAAAAACTTACCACATTAGTAAGAAAGCCTGGAAAAGATTTTTCAGACTCATATCATAAAGTTTTTCATCTCAACTTCATAGACTGAGGTCAGGAGTAAATCTGCCCCCTCYCACTTGGAAATGATGCAGAAAGAGTAACCAGGATTCAGGACTGTTCAATATTTCCTTGCCTCTTTATTATCCTGATTCTTGCTATACCTAAAGGTGTATTCATCCTGTGGTATCTTTGGCACTAGGAGCCAGGACAAGACATTATTTAACACAAAAAAAAATGTTTAGTTAGGAAAAACATATTTTCTAGGCAGAATAACCTATCTGCACAAGAAAAATAATACCAAACTCTGCATATTTGAGTTCTGGCAGCTGTGGCCCCGTTTCCATGTTGTGTGGTTACTGGCTTCCGGCTGCATGGAATGGAGACCATCATGCTTCTSGGCCAAGGTCCTTGCTGGTCTCACAGCACCACCAACCATGCAACTTGCACTGCAGCCATTTGGCAGGGCTCCCAACTGCAACCCTTCCCCTCCTTTTCAGTCCCAATTCCCTTTAGCATTTTATATTGTTCTCTCTTTTCAGGTGCTCTTGTCTGCCTTCCCACTTCTGGTGCCCCAGGGCACAAAGTTCTGCTCCTACCAGCTCCCTGCTAACATCAGCCCCCCCCCAAGCTTGATTGTCTGCCTGCCCCTCTCAAACTCATCCCCCACAAAACCCCTTCTTAGTTGGAGCTCCTCCCAAATCAGAAACTACTGGAAATAAGGAAGAGAGTAGTCTAGGAGTTGCGTTAAGATGGCTTTGTTGGCTACAACATGCAAGCAGCAGGATGCTAGGGTGTACTACGCACTGCTTCAAACCCAAGGTATGTCCCATAGCAGGAATGGCAAAGGGCTGGCATTCAGAGCCACTGTGGGGCAGGGGCAGGCCAAAAGATACAGCCCTTTGCACTGCCAGTTGTACAGAATCAGCAGAATACAAGAACTGGCTTATTTTCCACGCCACTGAAGACACCTGGATAAAATACRCTACAAGTAAATTCTCCAGTTAGATGTTTATGCAAGATTTGGTGGAGCAGAAAAGTTACCAAAAAGACCTCAGACAATAGTTAGGAATTGTATCAAGTGTTACATAGAAATTATAGACTATTAACCAAGAATTCAACATTTTTTGTACCACCATCATCCACCTCCAGCAACAGCAATTACACAGCCAAGCAAAAAAATCACATGAAATCATCCCTTTATTTCTCAGGTTGTCTTTTTTTCACCTCTCCTCAACTGAGCAAGTAAAACAGCAGTAATGCTGTATCTACTGGTATCATCTACCTTGACAAAATATTTGGAATGAAGCACTGAAGAACTGCCTCTTAAAGCATCAAGAGGCAGTGGCAAGATCCTGCAAAGCTAATTYCCAGCATAAGGAATAGAAGTAGGTAGCTGGAGAAGTAGTGCTTCCAGCTCTACGTCTTACTGCTTGAGAAGAAAACATGTGGAGCCTTACCAAAGATAGGAGGCATTTATAAGTGTAAAAAAACAGGGCTGCCTTTAATGTGTCATGCATTCCAGTTCAGAACAAAACCATATATATATATATATTCAGATACATGATYTGATATGAAATAAGGGTGTACTGCTGTTTATTTAAAACCCAAAGTTTACATATAAACTTAACGAAATGTGGACAGATTGATACAAGAGGAATCAGAGCTGACATTCCTCACCTTGAACAAAGCTGATCCCTTCAGGCACAAAAACCGAACAAAAGGGTCTTTTAGTTGAACCTGCAGGGTGGCAGAGCGGTCTCAGCCTTGCCGCAACCAGGCCCTGGGGCTTCTCCACCGGCAGCCTCAGGAGCACCTTGCTTTCTGCAGGGCCACTCTGTGCAAAGCCAACCTCAGTGAGAAGTCTCACTGAGGGACATCAGTGGCCCAGAAAGTCCTAACATGGACCTACCCTACAAGAATGAAGGTCRTTCTTTCCTAATGAGTGAGGCCTTTTCTACTGACAAGGTTTATTCATCCCAGCTGCTCTGCATTCTTATAACGGAGCCCTGAGGGTTTTTCCCCCCCATTTACCTGCAAAGTACAATTTCTGAGCCATTTCTGCAGAATATTTGCATCCAAACTTTAGCAGGGCTAGAGTCACTCATCCTTAGCTTGGATTATTTATTCCTCAGCCTTGATGTGGAAACAAATCTGGTGATCGTCTTCTGCCCCTAGTCGCCTTTTCCTTGCAAAAAAATTGCTGAGCCATTTCCGTAGAGCTGCTCTCTCTCTTCCCCCAGCCCCTCTCAGCACCCTTTCCCCACTTCTATTTAATGTCTGCCCTGCTAATGTGATTATATGAAACTCGGAAAGATAAACTTTACTGAAACAGAAATGCTTGACAAATAGCCAAAAAGCACCACTGATACCCAAATGTGGAGATGAACAAGCCATATTAACATACTTGCTAGATTGCRTAGAAAGCATCTCTTTGACGGGCACACAGGACATGCTAAGAAGATTAAAACGAGAGATGAAAATAAATGACAGGGAGCAGAGAAAACAAAGTAGAGGGGGCCTGGGTGTCTCAGGGGGTGTATAATGGGATATAGAGATTTTCACCTCGAGGTCAGCTGCCTGAATCCTACGCAGGCTCGCAGGAGCAGAGCTCTCACAGCCCCTCAGACACCGCGAATGATTGGCACTAACTGATATGAAATAAGTTGTTAGCCTGGGCTTATCCCCGAAGGAATAACGGTCATACTCCTTCATTCAGAAACACAGCCTCCCGCGCCTCCTTCCTGCCTTACCTTCCGGGGCGAGACGAGCCTGGCCGTGCCAGCTACCCTACCCAAACTGGTCTAACCCAAGTCCCCGTCACTGTCTTTAACCGGTGTATCATCGCAAACGGTGAGCACCAGCCGGGCAGTTTATGAGAGGTGAGGCCAGTAACCAGGTGGAACAGAGAGGGGATCTTCCATCTGCCTCCGAGCACGGGGCGGCAGTGCGAGGACGATGCTTTGCAGACACCGGATAAAGACGCATTGCCAGAGCTGGCTGAAAAACGGAAATTCCGTTTTTCTGCAGAAGAAGGTGAAAAAAGTATGATTGGGAATTTTGTCGCCTCCAAATTAGGAGCGCACAAATGCTGAGAATTTTTTTGCGGTGCAGGAAGTCTGAATGATTTCATTTTGGATGTAGTGGAGTACTTCATATTGAAAAGCTGAGGTGACATTTTTTTGTTCTGACCTTTTCAACCCAATTGTCCTYACATTCACTCAGGAAAGCAAGAGGAAGTTCAGGTGTTTCTCACAATAACAATGCGGCATAGATTTCAGAAAAACAGATTCAGACAAAAAATCTCATAGCAAAATGTAACAAAATAGCTACTTTATTCTGAGTTGTTCTTGAAGAAGTATGTTGACAAATTACAAGCAAAGTTAAGATTAAGCCTTTTATTTCTGTAAAGTGAGTATTTTTTCAAAAAAGACAAATGTTTTAAATGGGCTCTTTTCCCCAATCCGGTGTTTAATCGCATAATACGCCACAATCTTTCTGTATGATACATCACACAAGTCATTTTAGGTGAAATCCCAGCCCTGTCAAGGTCAGGCCTGGGAGTTCATCTGGGGATTTCAGCGTAGCCTGGATTCCTCTCTAAATCCGTGCATTGTAAATCCCTGGCTRTGAAGAAAGGATAATGGTACCTTCTGTAATGGACAGGGAGTTGCTGTACCGCAATTACGGAAAACAAACAAACAAATGAGAAACTRTGCTTTTAGCTTACATTGCCTGTGCAGGCTGGTATTGCCCATTACGTTATAGGGAAAAAAGGCACATCCTTGCCAGTATAGCTCTTTCCAGCCTAGGTGCATTTCAGTGGTAGAATAACTTCCATCTCCATACTGCTGAAGTGTCCCCACCTACCGTGGGGGGACAGAGAAGGCATTTCTTTCACTGCAAATTTAGGGGGCTGGYAGCAAGCAGGAGCAGTCCCACCGGCGTGCCAGCGGCTGGGAGGGAGCAGATGTTGCCAGATTTTGGTCTAGAAGCAGCCAGGTGTTAGGAGCTCGCTGCCTGGCTGCTTGGTCGGTTGTAACAAGGTGAACCCTGAAAGTTATTAGCTGATGATTAAAGCAGCCAGGCAGGGAAGACTGATAACGAAGCAGGGACCTGAAACGCGCAGCACGGGCTGCGGGCRCTTTGCAGTTGGTGGGTGCTGGGAACAGCCTGGACTAGCGAGTGAACTTGTGTCTTTCTGGCGAGCTCAGCTGCTTGCTGAGGCAGTGGGGATTGAAGCTGAAGTAAGCAGGGTACCCCCGGAGCACTTGCCAGTGCCCAGCTGAGCTGACGCAGGAGCAAACCTCCCCTTGGCCTGGGGAACCTCCAAAAGTGCTGCGCTCGTTATTGTGGCGGAGGGAAAAGCAGGTGGTGTGACCCCCTCCGAGTTTCACTCGTGTGCGGACGGGAGGGCTGGCTTAGGTTGGCATTTTAGCTGTAAATTACAGCTTGGCTGTAATTTTTGTGTGTGTTTTGGGTTTTGGTTTACTGGGACACGTGAGGAACCAAGAGGGAAAGTAAAGCAGGTTTTTTGTCATCTGCAGGTTATGTTATCCTATAATGGTTTTAGAAAGGATCTATATGTGATACAAATCAGAGAAAAAGTCATCTTGATGTTAAGAAACTGGGGGTGGGTGTGCTTATGCATGTATATACATACATGTGTATATACATGTGTACTTTATGCATTTACATGTGCATGCGAGACCGAGCTGTGATACTGCTTCTCTTAATTCTCATTTGTTGAGGTACTGTAAGTCAGTTCAACATAAACCAAGCTCGTGTGTTGAATTTTTCCAGGATTTTAGGATGCAAATATGCTGACACTGAGATCGTGACGCCTGAGCCACCAGGACCCGTGCATGGGACTCGGACTCCCTGTTGTCACGTAGAGGAAACTGCTACTTGTTGGAAAGACAGCAGGACCCCCGTAACAAAAAGCTTACATTAAATACTGTGATGTGCAAATCTAACCAAAACCAGGTGATCTAGCAGATGTCGTCAATTCTCTTTGTTGTTACATCAATGGTGTTACCCATGAMGGAAAACTATGCAAGGCAGAGCTCACGGAGGCTTTCAATGGGTTTTGGAAAAGCTTATCTATACGTTACAGCTGGAATGTTTGCAAAATGTTGTGGGGTTTTTATGGGAAATTCCTTTGCTCTTTTCAGTTTTTTATTCAAAGTGGCACTAAAAAGGACTCAAGTCACTGGTATAAAACAAATCAAGTTTTCAACAGGTAACATAGTT
Organism: Oceanodroma leucorhoa; assembly: GCA_030449065.1. Taxonomy (NCBI): domain Eukaryota; kingdom Metazoa; phylum Chordata; class Aves; order Procellariiformes; genus Oceanodroma; species Oceanodroma leucorhoa. The sequence continues at coordinate 8,363,342 of JASVER010000026.1, read as the reverse complement.
TGATGATACAGATGAGAAATGAAGCCAAAACCAGGCCCAATTTGTATCATTTAAGACAAGACAYTTAGTATAAAACTAGTTCAGGATTTATTTAATGGCAACTCTATGCCATATTTAGCACCCACGTAAGCCTCCCTGTGTCATGCACAATTTTAGCAAGATAATAAAAGCAACTGCTTGTTTCACTTACTTAGGGATTTTGCAGGACCTGGCTGTAAGTGATTTTAATCAAGATTCAGTGTTTCTGAGTAGAGTATAGCCCCGTGTAAGGAAGGACAAGGATGGTATCGGTGGCTACGTGCCCCCATCCGAGTTCACAGATCATAATCTAAAGCTGGTTGGAGATTGACAGCTCCATTTCCCAGTAGCTTTCAAGGCCTTGAAATTGGTTTTCACCCTTCCTAGGAACAAAAATAAAAAGGTTTCAACTTTTTTTTATGGAAATGTAACAGAGTCAGAACAGCCATTTGGGGGTCAGAATTTTCATCTTCTCTTTCAGCAAAAGAGAAGGTGAGGACAAGAAGAAAGGTCGTGAGAAACTGGGTTCTTGTGCTTGCACTCCTATGTTCAGAGCAACACTTTTCCCATTTAATGCAGTGGGGAACCCGGTTTCCCACATCCACAGCTATTACTCAGAGCTCCAGGTTAGCAAGAAAGTTACTCGCTGTCTTTGGTCTGTTTCTTCTCCTCCATCTACTAAATGAGAAATTTAATCAAATCCAATTAATTGCAAGAAAATTTCGTTTGGCTGCGTGTGTTCAGAGCTGCTTTGCTGTCAGCCCGCCCCGGATGATGGGATTATCTGTGCTTATTAATATGATTCCATTTAACTCTGCTGCTGCTTGATACTCTGAGGCACAAAAATTTGTGCAGCAAAGCCTGTTTCTGGATGAAAAATATGCCTCTTTTCCATAAAGCCTTTTGCATACTCCAAGCTTTATTACCCTTCCTCCGTGCATCTTAAGTGCGGGCTTATGCCCTTGCAGGATTGGAGCCAAAATGCACCAAATTCCTGTGCCGTCTGTCGATGCTGCTGACACACAACATGCTCCGGGCCGATGTGAGCCCGTGGAGTCTCAGCTGCTGTTCTCCATGTCCCCACTTACCCCCTTGTTAAGACCCCACAGACTCAGAGTCTCAATTCCTCTGGTCCTTTGCCAGTTAGGAACTCTATCTCCAGATTATCAGCAGAAGGGTGATTTTTCTTCCTTATTTGTGCGATAACTTTAATCTGGTTGATTTCTTACCATTCACTACTCAGAGACAGAAAAAATGTAATAAATTGAAGTTTGCGTAGGAAATGGAATACTCTTGAAAAGATCATCAGTTAGATTAGGAAACAAAGATAAGCTTCACAAACAGTAAGTCTAGAGCCCAAACTTTCATACGTCTACGTCAGTTAACTCTCCTCTCCCGTGACGTCATCGTTGCATGCATCATCGCAAGCCGCTGCACTTGCTGCATGCCTTGAGCCTGCGCCACGCTGCAAATGCTAGCGTCTCCTTCAGAGGCATTCGTTCTCCAACGGCAGTAACACAGCCCAGCTCCCATTCAAAATGTGGTGAGAAAAGATGGCACCGGGCATGAGATTATTCTACACCATTCATAGGGCAATAAATAAAGCTCAAGCCGTTTCCTGAGGATCCGGGATCAGCTGATGTCCCATGCAGACTCCTAATTCCTCAGGGGAAGAGCAGTGGGAGTGCTTTTACCCTCCCTTTTCTGTGATGTGCTGCTCTTTACTGAGCTGGGCACGGTGCGTGGTTTGGCTGCCTCCACCCCCCAAAATTAATGCTCATTAATGCCAGTAACTGTGTTCCTACAAAATCCATTTCATGTCTACTTTTAATAGAAGCTGCTTCGGATACAGTAAAACCTCCAATTAGCCCAGGTACTTTTGGGAAGGTAATGGACAGGAAGGATGCTTGTAAGAGCTGAAGAACAGCCCTAGTGGGAATAGAATTGGTAGGATTCTAGATTTAGTAAAGACTGCCCTGATCACTTCTAGCCTATAGCTAAATAAGGAATTATGGAGACATGTCAATGCAACGGGGAGGATAGAGGAATTGAGGAGCTTGAGATCTGAAACATTCCCATGCCCCCTGCTCCCTGACCAGGAGAAAGTCACATTTAATGTCTTCCTATTTATGTAATAGAAAGAGTAACACAGGCTCATGTTTGCTAAATCCTGAAATTAGAAAGGAAGGGTAGTAAATATGGGCAATCTACTTTGACTTAAATTGAGCTTTTAAAAAAAAACTTTTAAATAACAATCTAATGCACATTATATGTCTCTATATATTTCATAATAGCTTTTGGAAATACATGTCATGATCTTTATTTATGATTTAATTGTGCTGGTGTCACCCTGACGTGATTTCATTTGAATTATAACTCCAGTGGGAAATCAGCATGTCACCTCAAAGACAGGTGAAGTCTTTGGGGGACAGTATAAGAGAGAGAGGCAATCTGGGAAGGAAATTTCAGAACTGTGATAAAATTCATGTGATTTGATATAGTGGCTGGAGCTAAGTGACACATTTGACTTCCTGCATTGGTCAATAATGATCTATAGTAGCCCAGTTTTGAAACTTTCTTGTTTTTTTCTGGTCTTCTCGTATGGTGTGGCTCGATCTCCAACTGCCTCATCCTTTATCCCATGGGAATCTCCAATCTCATTTTCAATACCAGTACCTTTACTGTGCAGTTCGCTAACCTCTTAKCTGAAAAACTAAGCTCGCACAAAGTTAAACAAGTATTTTTGTGTGTCTCTGAGAGAGTTAAAAAGGAGCAGAAAGAGGCAGTCAGTCTCCTGTTACTCAGTCAACTAACAACCGGTCAGGAATAGGCAGTGGAAATAAAAAATCTTTTATACTACAGCAAGATTCTCAATAAATACAGAAATTTGACCTTTTTCCATACCTCGATAGGCACCCAAGAAAGACTTAAGGAAAATAAAAGAAATTAGAAAGAGCTCAAAGACATTAAATATAGGCAAAAATTTTGGTAGTACTCTATTGCCAAATATAGCTACTGTATCATTCTCCTTCTTACTGTTGCTTTTTTGTCTATCAATTCTGTAAGAATTAAAACTTGCAGAAAGAGGGTTGGCCTAAATATAGTTAAAATGCCAAATGACTGGAAGTGAGCCCAGTAAAGGAGCCTTTACTTCATTTCTCCTTGAATGGGTCACTCAAGACAAAGGTTGGCAAAGCACGCAGCTGCGGCATGCAATGCTTTTCTTGTTCGCAATTCCATTATTTATCCTAGCATTTATAAAATGTATTCTTTACAGCATATCCGGGGACATATAAAAAATGGAAATCTACAAGTATTATAGACCACTTTAGACTACTTCCTTGGAAGAAMACTCTTTACATTCCTCACAATAGCTGTTCTGTAAGTCAGAAACGGAGGAAGCAGACAGGCTTCGTATCACRGGCTCGTACTTTTTTCAGAGCAATGGAAAAAGGAAATTCCAACAGTTGGGGCCACCACACCCCAGCAATGCCTCTTTTAGAGCCCCAGATTTTAAGTCTTTTGGTTATAATAATTGTTCTAGGCACTTCCAGCTCTCGCCATCGCGCACTGCCAACACAACGCGGCTCACAGAGAGACATCATCCGCAGCCTGAACTGCTTCCATAGAGATAAGAAGCCCAGTGCAGACACTGGCGTAMTGATTGAATAGACTTTTTAAAATTRAAGTAAGCRGGATAGTGTGCTTCAAGGCCTGTGCTACCCAAAGTGAGCTGTAGTCATCACAAGTAGCAAAGGAAGGATGAAGCAGGAGGAAACAACACTCAGACTGGACCACAATTCTACCTGGGGAACCAGGAGCAGGCACGAAACCAGTAAACTCACTCTTCCCCCGACTATAACGATTTAATACCATGACTAGGGGCTACCCCTGCACAAACTCTATGTGATTCCTCTGACTTAGCAGCACTCATGAGAAAAGCTAGCCATAGACAAACAAGCAAAGTTGTTGCAATCGTCTCTCTTGACGTACATCTGTTAGCAGAGCTAATTGTTCCAATTATCATCAGTTCTAACAATTTGATAAATCATTGCATAGTTCATGTTTAGTATTAGTTTTATATTTGTAAATATCTTAGGAAGATGTTGGAATAAAAAATCAATTGTTATAAAATGGTACAGTATCTCAGAAAYTGACAGAGGACTATATTCACATCTTTGAATGACAATGGTTTTTAACAATCTATAATATGCTCCTTATGCCTGTAATGTCCTGACGTCTATTAATTATTTATTAAACTTTTTAAACATCACCACTGTTTAAAAATCTGAGCTAAATAAGTCTGTGGRCATTATAAGGAGTAGAGAGAAAGTGAAGAGGAAACTGACTGATTTAATGAAAAGGTATTCTTAATGTCTCTAGCAATTTCTCACAGTAGTAAAGATCTTAAAAGAAGAGCCAAGACTGGGAATTGGCTGACTGACTGAAGGCGGTGCCACACACCAATAACAGAAAATCTGGAAAAAAAAGTGTTGGTTTTTTTTTTTTTTTATGGAGTAACATGATAACCCAAGGAGAGACTGATGTACTGCTTAATATGGGAAAGTTTGAAGATGCATGTGTTTTCTGAAAAGCACAAGTTTTTGACAAATATTTGTCACCTGGAAAATAGCACTGCTTAATCAGTCAGACAAGGTGCTGGTGGATGAAGCACAATGTGCTGTTCCTGCGGAAAGCAGGAGAGAAGTTACCACATCACACTCCGATCTCTCACACTGTAGCACAAGAACATGACTAATAGGTTGGGTCAAAATATTTACATTTAAGAATATTAATTTGCTTCTTCCCAAGAGGTTCTCTAAGCCTTAATGCATTGCTATTTTTATTTCTTTGATTCATATCCTGGTAACTCTAAACAAACACGTGCTTGCACGTTTACAGCCAATCTAAACATCCATTAAAACCACGTATCGTGTAACCCCCTGCTTCCTTTTCCTATCCACCTCATGATTTGGATCTGTGGGCTGGGGAYACGTCTGACCTACTTGATGGTGAAGCACCTAATTCCAACTCTGGAGCACCTAATTCACTTCTCTTACAGAGTATTCCTGCAAACGATTTCTACCTGAGAAGGATGGCATGCGGTTAGACTTGGAGACACACGTTGCTGTTGTCAAGTAGCTAATGGGGAAAGAGGCAATATGGAAAAAGGCAGGAAACATAAGCTCCCCTTGTAGGGTTATCCCCCAGCCGTGCTGGGTTTCCAGTGATCCTGGAATAAGATATCTGAGGTTGTTACCCCATGAAGAGACTGCTGAGTTTGTAGGCTTCTCAGTGGGTTATTTGGATAGAGCKGCAAGCAAACTCCCGAGGCTGGCTGCTTCAGAGAGATGCCGGATGCGGACTGAGTTGGGGTTGTYTGAATGCGTCCATTCATTCTCCATCATCGTGTCTGCCCTCTTTTCGGTCAGCTAAACCTTGGCATCTCTGTGTGCCAACTCAGTGTCGCCCAATAGACAAGAGCTGTCCTATCAGTGACCTTTTTAGCCTCTGATACCGCTCTGAATGATGTCCTTGGGAAAGGGGCCCAGCCCAGAGGGCAACGGTGTGAAATGTTCTTAGAGTTTTTTAAATCCCCTCATTCAAATTAAAAGTGGATTAAGTACTATCCTGGGCAGTTACTAATCTGATGGATATTAACTCCAACATTATTCATATAAATATGACAAAATGAATGCAATTTGATCATATAGAAGATACTAGTTCCAAATCAAGTGACATGTTAAAATCAAATCACATCAACACCTAGCTCTAAACATTTCTACAGCAGGTGTTCCTGTTAGGAGAAACCACCAGCTCGCCTTTGTATCAGTTTATAAGCTTTTTTGTGAAAGACTCTTCCAGAAAATTGTCACCAAGAGGCCCCAGAAAAACCTCTGGAAGCTTAAGAAAGGTTTCTGCTCYGGGGATCAAACCCATCCCACCAGTGCCAGAGTGACGGAGATGTACAACGGGCCCAAGAACACAACAAAATGATTTACATACCAGGTTTGAGAGCTGGTTTTTATCTACTGCACACTTAAACCTYGCACATGGTGATTTTATGTTTTTGCACAAACCATAATCTATCTGCTACTAAGGGAAAAATATTTTAATGCATTTAGTCAGCCCTTTTGCTGCATGCCTAAATACTCATCTGAGATTTACATGAATCTTGTCACATACTTAATTTATCTTCCATTTTTGGTAACTGCTCCTAATAGGATTACTTTGGAAAACAGCAGCCTCTTCCTATGGGCTCCACTTTCCAGGGCAATGAGAACAAACAGTCTCTCCGCACTTTCCAAGTTTTCCACAACGCTGGTTGTGGCCAGGCATGCCGGCAGGGTTTCGGAGCGGCGGTGTGTGCCGCAGCTCGACAAACGATGCACAACCGGGCCTCCTGGCTGGAGGCTTGCAGAGGCTTTCCCCCCCCCCCAACCCCCCGAAGCCGCACGGCAGAATGATGGAAAGGCACGACGGCCCTGCTCTGCATCACATGTCACTCACCGAGCTGGGGGACAGCTGCCAGTGAAGGCCTTAAAAACTGCCTTTTTCCACCCAATTGCTTCCGCCCCCCCCGCTTGTGAGCCTGCCCCAAGCCCTCTCGGAGGTCTGCACCACCAAATGCAGGGGAGTGCTGTGCCTGCGCCCACCTCCCTCGCTCCCAGAGGCGACCTAGAAAGGAGTAATAAATTACATGTGCGAGATGCTTACACGTCTTTATAAGGCATAGAGATGCACGAAAGGACTTTTTCCTGATCTGCTAGGTTGTAAGGATTTAATAAATATATTTAGAGCCAGTGCCTTTTGCTCTCTGCCGGGGCATTTTGTGACCTTTTTTTTTTTTTTGTTAGAGAATTAGTGGGGTTAATGATACGGCAAATGCAGTTAACTCTCTACTGCCAAAGGATGTGACGGCTTGCGAGAGGCCCTGCAAACGCATCTACTTGTGTTCCCAGGTAAGAGCTGTACTGTTGATAYTATCGGAGGTTTTCCAGTACCTGGGGTGTCCCGCCCTTGGGGGACCAGGGAACCTCCTGAAATGAGGATATAAAATGAGAAAGCAGTTCTACTCAAACTTTTACAGGTTTTGGGGACTGCTTTTGTGCTAGAGCACCCGAGAGAGGCTCGCACACGTGAGACGCGGCAGCGSGGAGGAAGAGGAGCAGCTTCCCCCYGCATTGCCGCCCCGCTGCACGTGCTGCCACCGCAACACCGAAGGATGTCTCCACGGCTTGAGGAGATATTAAAAAGGAACAGAAAGGAAACAAAACACATCGCCTGGTCTGACTAAAATGTGTGGACCTGGCTTAGTTGCCCAGGGTAAAAAAGGTGCCGTGTCGCACCTTTGATCTCACCGACGCGAGGTGGGGTATAAGTGTCAAGGTCTTCTCTGGAACCACAGGGTGTTAATCACCTACTTAGAAACAGCAGTAGAGATTGAGTTAACTATGAAAATACTTGAAGCTGTCTCCACCTTGCAAAAATTTAGTCCTTATTTTTATGACGAAAGACTTCCTCAGCTGCACGTGTCAGCAACGCGTTCCTCACTCCAGGTATTTATCTAGTATAATTAAGTGTGGAGTAGGGTATAACATTGCTGAAATGCAATATAAATTAATTCTACATTCATAATGTATAGTCACAAGAGCGTATATTCATCACTCCTCAATTTTTTAGGCATATTTTGGCAYTTTTCTGCAACAATCTCTTATTTCCCTGGTTCTTTGCCTGAAAAGTAACATCCAACTAGCCATTTATAAATGTTTTCTATCTATAGCGTCATTATASCCCTATATATCTTCTCCATTTCCATGATGCATACAGTATATATTTTCCACTTGGTAGGAAAACAGATGAGCAATGCTTTTGCTCCTGCAGCTGTTCATTATGCAAAGGGGAGGCCGCTGCAATTTTCCCAAAGAGAGCTTAGCAAGGTTTCTTTTAATTTCTTTTTTGTGGTCTGCCTCTTCAGCCAGCAATTCACTCAGCACCTTGACCATGAATCCCTTGTAAATTGGCATTTGCTCAGGCTGTTTAGGCACAGTACTTAACACTGGTCTTAGGACGTTTCTAATTACTGAATGAGGGGCACCATGTGACAGGTTTATAGTTTATTATACTGGGGTGGGCCAAGTTGTAACAACATTTTGGGTCAGGCCAGGGTCTCGAGAGATCATTAAAATCTGAAGTAGGCCACTTGACAGTAAATACCAGCACAGAACTGAATTTGATTCCCGTAGTTCTGAAAGAAAAGAAAGCCAACTCATTAGCTAGCTGCCCGGGCTGATTTCAGACTGTATTATTACTTTGTTCTTTTACCTGGCACAACGATGTGTTCAGATATTTACTGGTTGTTACAAGAGACCAAGGCAAAGAAACCTTCGTGTGCTGGTGGAAATCATGCTCTGGCCAGTGATAAAGCATTTATTTTCTAGTTCATGTTTTTAACAACAATGACCAACAGAAAGAAGAAAAAAGGAAAAAAAGAGGTCTGCTACATGAAAGATAAGGATTGATCAGCTGGCTTCCATAAAAACAGAATCTTTGATCCTTTGCCCAAATTTGTACCAAATTTGCTGAGATCAACATTTTCACTTCCCCTTTCCACACAGTTCCTCTGAATTACAGGAGACAGCCGTAGGCATGGATTGACAGCACCTCCAAAGACGTTAAGTAAACACACCTTGGGGCTCATCACCGTTCCGTCTGTGGTTCTCTAATGTCACTGGGTTAAAAACCAGGACAGTTAAAAACTATATTTCTTCTGGGTACAAAGAGACTGGTTTAGAGGTATGTGGAAAAATATTGCTTATTTTCATTAATATATTCATGTTTGTTAACTTATTTCTATAAGTTTCTAAACCAAAACAAGTATGTACAAATATGTATTTGAAGATTATTCTACAGGAAGACAGCTAAAATAAGCCTAAATTAACAAAACAACTTTGCCTTATCCCTTGCCCACATCTGAAAGCTATAAATTGGAAACTAAGTAAATGGATAGAGAGAGACAGAAAGGACTGGACCAAGCCGTGAGGTTTGCATCTAGGTACGAATTCTCTCGAAGCTGCTGAAAGCAAATTGAGAATGGATTTTTGAATTCAATTTAGAGAAATAAGGCTAGGAAGTTTTGCCAGGGTCATATACTGGAAAGCTACTTACTCAGAATAAAAGCGCCCCTTCTAATACAACTTGGTTGGTATTAAGGTAATTAACTCATCCTTCCCCCCTGAGTCTTCCCTTTCCTCATAGGCATTTCTGCATTTTCTTTTGGTCTGAGCCTTCACCTCCTGGCTGCTCTGGTTGTGTTACAATGCATCCCCCGGCAGCTGATCCTCCCACGGAAGATTTCTACCCGTCAGCGGGCCTGCAGCCACCTCTTGCCTCCTGATATCAGCTCTCTGGGGCAAGGACCTTCTCTACCACCCTTGCACCACAGCGACTTCATTCATGGGTGGGCTCAGTGAACGCAAACGATTGTTCAGTGATAAATCACTAACGTTGCAGGGGATGGCTCCGATGGGATGACCCAACACAACGCCTCACCAGTACCACATGGGGAAGCCCGTCCCCCTCTCCCACCTCTCCTCTCCATCCCTGCTCCCGCTGCCCGCCTGGTGCCTCCAGCACCCATTTTGCCCCCATTTTAGCTGAGAAGGGGAACAGGAGCAAGCGGCTGGAGACAAGCGGGAGGGGAGAGGCGGGGAAGGGAGGGGAGAGCAAGCCGGCAGCCGGCAGCACTGACCCGTGAGACGGCTGGAACCGTAACCTTGCAGAGGAAAATAGACACTGGGAAATCAGACAGGTCTTTTTCTTCTCAGAGGCCTAAAATTAAAGGACCCGGAAGCACACAAAGCTGTGCCTAAGTGAGAAACCAAGTCAACGGAACAAAGCCAATTTAAAATAACTAAGTAGGTTTGGTCCCTAAAGCTCATGAGTTATCGGCACGAGCTCTCTCTCTCCATTCCTTTGATTTTCCTAAGGATCACCTCRTCTGCCTCGTTCTGCAGCACTTTTGCACCGGTGGACTCCAAAGGTCCCCTTGCAGGGTAAGCCCTGACAGACACTGAAGCTGAGAAACGTGCTCTTTGCTCTCATGGTTTATCTTCCAAGTGGGGCAGTGGGCTCTTTCAGTGCCAAAAAGGGAATATCAAATTAATCCAGGAATGCACTGAAGCGCTTGGCACATCTACCGCAAACCTGGCTGAGCTCAGTCACAAATCACAGAGCTGCCTTTTTTTCCTGTCCGCAAGTATAGTACAGTGATTTAGACACTGTGTATTTTTCTGTTATGGCTGACAAGGTAGCCAACATTTCCTAAGCCTGCAAAGAGTTAACCTTGGCTAGCAACAGAAGGAGGGGGAGAAAGCAAAAGACAGCTCATAGGGTGGAATTAAACCCCTGTGCTATTAAAACTAGTAAGGTCAGTATCGCTGCTCGCTGAGCTCATAACAAGCCCTAGATTTTCCAAGCGTTTTCCATGACCTTGTCTAATCCAAGCAAGGTGCTGCTGTAGTTGGTCGCAGTTGTATAAGAAGAGACTGGGAGTGAAAGGGAGGAGAGGGAGGGAGGAGAGGGAGCGAGAGCTTGAGCCTCACCCTGAAAAGGATTACAGCACGTGCAGTTTTATTTCATGGTCTGCCAAATGCCCCTTGCTGTGTCTCTGAATGGAAAATGGGATAGAAGAGTGAGCTGGAATTTACAGAGCCTTTGAAAAGCAACTGGTGTCAGCATGTGCTCCAAATATGCCAAGTACTTCTTTCAATAGAGAGAAGGCCTCTTTTGGCTTTTATGGGGCACATGACAGTAGGCAGAAGACAACAAACATTGCACTGCTGTGACCCCGGCAGAGAGAGAAATCTTCCCATATCTCCCCACCTACGAGGCAAACAGGAGGAAATACGATCGCAGCTATTTTTGTCCTGCATGCATCTCACGGCAATGCTGTAGCCAACATCTGTTAAATACAGCTTAAAAAATGCACCTTTCTCGGACAAGACGGGAGCGTGATGTAGCTTGCTGGGTTCCTACTGGGTGCTCGGCTCCTCCGAGGCAGTGGGTCTGGGCTGTGACTCAATTTTTCCCTACAATTTTTTTTTGTTTCTTAAGCTGAAACATTTGTCTCATAACCCTCCACCTGGGGTTTCCAGTACCAACCCCRAGAGGTGAGACCTGGCAGCAGGAACACCACGTCTGTTGTATGGGCATCCTACGTGGCATGGCTGTGACCTTAGCTGGACCACATGGTCAGAAAGTGTCCCAGTGGTTTTAAAAAAGCTTTYAGCCGAAGAAAGCCTTGCACGAGGTAGTGCAGAACAACACGTATAAGCACCTACTGGTTCCTACTGGAAGACAAAGCCTCATCCAGTGGACGTTCCATGAGCTGTGAGAGGAGGTGAGCTCTGGGGTGGCTGCTAGGCAGGAGAGGAATTCAGGCGGAATGATACCCATGTGTTTATAGGGAGGTTATATGTTATTGTTCCTTCTCCTCGCGAGCTTTGTTTATTGTTTTTGGAATGGGATAAAGAGAAGAAAAATTTGGACTTAAAAATAACTTGAGTAGTCTGATGTACAAAGATAATATACATGACAGCCCAAGACACAGATTACGGGAACACACAAATATATATTTAATTATGTATTATTTTTAGACACATAAGAAGTATGGAGAGCCTGCTCCTCCAAGCAGGGGAGTAATTGTGCTCGGGCAYGGTTTACCCGACTTCAATAAAAATAAAGTGACGTTCATGAGAGCCTTTCGCACGAGCCTTTGAGCACCCCCTTTTTGCTTGAAAGAGAATCAAGCATGGGCTTACAATACTTGGCTGGATGGCGGCCCAGCTTGTTTCGAGACCTAGCTCTGAGCAACGCGTGTGCTTCTTCCTACAGGCCTARAAGGCACACGCGGTTGAAAACTCTCCCCTTTGTAGCAGCTCCCTGTTTCTATGGCAGTTGCTGAGCTGTTAAGGTCTTTAAAGAATGTCACTTCAGATGATTCACTTTCAATGACAGCATGCCTAAATGCAAAGTTAAAAGGGACGTGCATGTGTGTGTGTGTGTGTATGGACATATTTATGATCCTCGATGAATGCATTGTTTTACAGAACAAAAGGTTTGGATGCTCCTTTTCGAAGCAAATACGTTAAATGCAAAAGCATCTGTGATGTTCCTAAAATTAAATATACTTCAGGAAATGAAAAGGCTGAGATTCTTCTAGCAGTTTCAGCTTCCTTGCACTATTCGTAGTGTAGCTGTTAAGGCATGTATATTAGTGCACAAAAATAAGTTCCCTACGAAAAAAAGAGGGGGAGGGTGAATAGAGGAGACAAATAGGTTAGAGAAGAAAAATTTCACCCCGATTGGCATGCTTTTTCTCACCCTTTCCTAGCAAAAACCAGAATGTTTTGAATCAAGACAGAAAAGTTTCTGTCAAAATGGAAAATATTTACCGAAAGCTTCAAATGACTGATAGTAATGTCCTGTAACATAAACTGCGAGGCCGCTTTCATTCTAGCATCGGGCAGGTCTGTGTCAGCAACCCGCCCTTGTGAGAGATCCTGCTCTGTAACCATCCAACAGGCAAACCACCATGTGCAAGGGTAGGAAAATGCCACATTCCTAGAGTTTACGTTCCTAAAATCATAGTCGGAAAGGGGGAAAAATAACATTTCAAACTAACAGGGAGTTGCAGTATTTTTCACATTGAAAATTGCCTATAAATAGGTCATTATTTTCTATTTGCATTGAGGCATAAAAATATTAGCTTCACGGAGAAACAATGATAGGGTAGTATGTTCGATAGAGTAGCTACGTTGTTATAATTGGAAACAAATACTGGTGAAAATGGATCTAAAGAGGCTTGTGTTTCATTTGGCAAAACTTTGACTTCAACGAAATGTGATACTGTGGTACCTTGCAACGGACAGGACTAGAGTTATAGCGTGAAAGTGTGGAACGGGAGGGTGGATATGCCTGAAGGTGGTCTTCACACATTACATACTAACATTTTCCTTCCCTGTCCCCTTCTGTATTTAAAATACATTTTCAGCTATGAAATGTGATCATGACAAAACGCTATCGATACTCTCATGCTGTTTGTTCGAAATACGGCGCACAAAGGGACAAAATTTYAAGTGGAAGTAAGTGGTGATGATGACAGACAGACTCGACAGCTAAATGTGCAACAACATCCTACAAGGGCTTTGCTGTCTAGCCTTCCAGAGCCAAGCGCTGTCAGCATACTTTAAATGTTAAGTTTCTCCACAGAGCGCGTGGTTGCTATGATCAGGGTATAGGAAACCGCTCACCGTGCCATCTGCATCGGTAACACGTTGTACAGCGCGTGCCTTACGTTTAACTCCGCTCCATATGGGCACTGATGTTACATAGGTAGCATATTGTATACAGGGCTATGCAAATATACATGTATATTATATCAATTTCATATCCATTTCTTCCACTCTGTTATATAGAGCTGGACACAGGTAAAACACCAATCCGGGCTCAAAGAGAAAACATGATTTTCTTACGGCTACGTCCTTGCTCTTCACCTTAATACAGCCTTGAAACTCTCAGGTCTGAAGAAGAAAAACGAAATCTGGTGTGTTTTAGTATCTGGCTACCAGCAGCCCACATGCGTTCAGGATACGAGCTTCCCAGAGGCCGCCGAAAGACAGCTCTGCAGTTATTTTCAGCAGCTTTAGCGGGGCCTGGATGTCAGGCTTGCACTTTAGATGTGCCCAGAGTCCCCCCGCAAYGGCACCGCCGTGCAGGCAATCCCACAGTCCCCCCTTTGTGACTGTCTCTCCATAGCAAACCCCGGTCTAGACAGGACTGGGCTAGAAATTCCCAYCTCGCCGCTCCAGCCAGACGGTATTTATCATCACCTTGAATGTAATGCTAGCTTGAGACCTCTGAATATATGAATTGGTGTGGTTAAAGCTCTGCTGAGAGCTTGCTATGCTCCGGTCAGGCTCCGTCAGCTTCTGAAAAAAACTCATTTTCCAGAAAAGTCTTTGTTTGTCAACAGAAAATAAAGTCTAAGTAAGAAACTGCRCCAGGCAGGGGGTAGGGTGGAGGGTGCTCGATGCGGTATCCGAGAATTGCCTGCCTGCTACCGTCCCTCCTCCCGGGCGTTTTGCTGATGCTGCTTGAATTTGGGAGGGGAGGGACAAGGAGGAAGGGGGCAAACGTTTCGCCCCGGATGGCAGGCAGGGTGCTGGTAGGCAGGGCTCTGCGCAGTCACGYTGCCTGAATAGGAAGCCCAGCCTGAGCAAAACAAAACCACAACCAGGCAGTTTTCCCTCATTTAAAGGGGTTCAGCTTGCTTTGTAACAAGAAGTAGAAGAAGYTCTTCTTGTAAAACCCAGGCATGGGTAGCTTTTCTCTCTGCTAGMTGATCCCGTTCCTTGTGTTGGTTAGGGAACCCCTGCCCTTGTCGCTCCATCCCTACGAGGCACAAGCGTGTAGCCTGGGGCAGGCCTGTTGTTTCAGCATCCCGAGGGGACTATTCCAGCTGCACAGCCTCAGCCAGGAGATGAAAGCTTGACCGATCGGATTTAACAAGTGGGAGCCCAAATTCTCCCCCCCTCTCCTCTCCCCTCCCTCATTTCTTTCTGGAGGCTCCCAGCAAGCAGGGATTATTGGAGTAGGATTTTGGGAGGCACCTGACATACAATAACTTTTACAACACCAGCCTGGGCTGACGACCAGCACCGCCTCGCTGCCCGGGCTCCGCAAACAGTGCCGAATAAAAGTAAACCACTCGCGCCAATAGACGGTTTGATCTTTACGAGTTTTCAGAGCCATTCCCCATAAACCTAAGGGGGACTCTCTGGGACTAAGGGAGAGCTCGACTGCATGAGGTTGAGAAGTCAGCTAGGGCTGGAGGACACTCGGCACCTGGCGGGGTCAGACCCTTCCCACCTCGGGCGCAGCCGAGCTGGGTGCTTTGCCATCGACCCCAACCGAGCCGCCACCTCACCCGCGACGTCCATCACGGCCAGTGGCGGGGGCCCAGCTGACCACAGCAGTGCTSGGTTGCATTTGGAAATAAGCCAGATCTCAGGGTTCGTTATCCTTTGCAAATCGCAGGGTGAGGTGAAAAAAGAAAGAACAGGAACCCTGACCACTTTAACAGCAGCAGGGCAGTATTTAATTTTCAATCGAGTACCTAAAACAGACTTCAAAGGGCATTTAAGCTGACAGTTTTATTTTCTGAGGGAGTAGGAGGAAAGATGAATAAGCAAAGAGTCAGTTCTTTCTCAAAATAATTGCAGCCTTGACATATCTAAATCAGTTTGTAAAAGAAAATTCAGGGGCAGTTGATCTTATTAATTAGAGATGTACCAGGACTGTAATACCCAGTTACTCAAAGGCAGCCAGGTTTGGGCTGAGCTGGGGCTGCAGGGACCCCAGGGTCGTGGCACCCGCACGGGATTGAAAAGGACGTGTAATGACTGCATAGCATCTCTGACACGTGTTCCCAGGGTTTTGAAGGGCACTGTCTTCTCCTTTTTTGTTTGAAACTTGTATTCAGAGAAAAAAAATACTCCATTTCCCCCCAGAGTGAAAATCTTCAGGGAAGTAAAAGGGCTAGAATAGAAAATAAACGTGTTCGTCCTTTCCTGCCTTAACTCATGATGGATGACTGGTAATGGGTAGACAAATAAAACTGTCTGTGGGCTTGTTTGGGCTTAGATAACCATGCAATCCTTCTTGCTTTTGGAGCTCAAGGAGAAGACACAAGGAACGGAGAAGCCAGGACTCTTTCTTTTCATAACAGCCAGGCAGCTGGCAGTAAAGCTTCCTCCCTGCAGGCTGCCTGTGTCAGGGAGATCAAGACAGATCTCCCTGACAAACAGGGAGGGCAAAACACAGCTCCTTTTAGAACMGAGATGCCCATTTCACAGGGGGACCCTTTGCATGGCTGTGCAGGCAACAAACTAACTGGAACAGGGAAGAGTCAGCAGCGTGTTGAGCTCATGCAGCTCATTTACTGAAATATTTAGGATTAGAACTATAGTTAAAATTATCATTCCTAGTGAAAGGGGGAAAACATCTTTTCTTTTTTCATCTCTCTTCTTTAATTGAATTACAGCTGATTTTTCCCCTTCATTAGCTGAAAGACTTCCAAACTACCCTGATTTGCAACAGCCAGGATCCGCAGGCCTGACCCTGAAGAAAATAAGAACAGGTATTTGGGAGTAGAGGGGAATAAAGCACACCCTACCTCCTGTCCCTAAGGCCTCCCTGTTACTCTGGAAGCAACTCCTTATCCCAGGGGGCAGGTGGAATTTTTGGGATCCCCTTAGGAARACAGTGCACTACATTTCCCAACTGATGTGGCATTCTGAACAAAGTTTTTAAGCGATGCCTAATAAGTCTACAGGACCTGAGAAGACAGACCTCTGATAAACCACCAAGAGGACAGTGCAAGAGAGAGCTCGCTAGCCATGAAGGCACCTGCGGCTACTGAAGGAAGAGATAAAATRGCCAACCCATCATCTCATGAAGAGAAAAGCTGTCTTTTCCCGTGAACCTTAGACAATGCTTTCACAGCAGTTGAGAATTTCCTTTGAAACCCAGCACAAATTTCTCCCTTGGTGCTGGAGTGAAAAGGTAGACCACAGCTGGTCAGGCTGCAAAGGTCAGTGCTTACATGCTCCTCCTTACATGCTACCAGTATATATGGATGTGACTGTAGTTAAAGAGAGCTAATTTGTCAAGAACCTGCCATAATCCTTAACATAAGTTAATAAYTACAGAGCATTTTTGACTTTTGAGGTAGTAAACATCCCATAAAGTAGACTAACAGAAATGTACTTGTATGGGAAGCATGAAAAAAGCATTTCCCGAGTTSCTGCGATGCTGAAGGGGTTGCAGTCCTCCTGTTCAGCTGGGCCCTGGCTCACTGTCTCCCCAACGTTTTATCAGGAGCTGCCCRTAATGAACAAGAGCAAACAGCTCTTAGCACTCATGGCTCGAGTCATTCTCCTTCACAAGAATATTGGTGATCTTTAAGTTTCTAACCCTCATTCTTGCAGAGCTAAACTTGACTTATGCAAAACTGAAAAGTTCAAAGTGCAGGTTTGTTTGTGTTTTTTTTTTTTAAATAGCAAAACTCAAACTTCAAAACCAGCCTGTTATTTATTTTCTAAACAAGTATTTATGAATTTTAAGCAAATGCATGCGTTTGCAGGGAGGYTTTTTGGCATGGTTTTTGAATGCTGATGGCTAGTCAAACTGATCTGGAGAGGATATTAAACAGGAGCAAAGAGTCATTGTTGCTGGAGCATACTTTCACGATGACTGATAGAAAATGAGGGGCCATATATACATATACATACATGTATATATAAATAAATATATATTAAAAAATAAACCCAATGATTAAATGGATTGTAATTATCAGAGATGGTGGGAGTACCAAATCTATTAAAAGCCCGAAGTTTTTATGTATTTTGTCTGATGTTGGACACTGTAATCATAAAAACTGTTCACTCTCTATGGAAAGCCCAGACAAGTTTCACAGAACCAACAAGACAAAAGGCAAACCTTTCTGCACAGCCACATTGCTTTTCTTGGATTTCGTTCAAATGTAAAATGAAAACAAATTCCCATACCCAGGAAGCTGCGGCAAACTGTGGATGTCAGCTCTGAGTCCATCCCTGTGTGTTTTCAATGGAAGCCTCAGTCCAGGAAACTCTCAGCACGTGCTCAAACCCCTTTCCAAATGTTTTGTTGCAAAGGAGTTGTGGACCCTTTGGGGGTAGAAACCCTAAGACTAAAGAAGGACAAAAGGATGTGAAAAAGGAACTGCAAACGTCATCTTCCTCGCATAATTCTTTACCACAAAAGGAAAAAAATACAAACACCACACGTACACCCTTACTGTAATATTAACTATAGTTTGTGGGACAAGAAAAARAGACTTGTGGAAATTGCTCTAGGAGGAGCTGCCTTGGAGAACAAACTGAAGGATAAAAAGAGGATCGACGTTTGTTATGAAGAGGTATTTAYCAACAGTGTCTCTCCCACAACGTACTCAGGTTTTTCAGAGGATCGTCCTTTCACACCAGAGGTGGACCAGCCACGGTGAGGCGTACCCCACAACCCTTTGCAGCCACCCTGGCAGCAGCAGTGGTGATGGACACCTCCCATGCAGCAATTAGAGACTCTCCCCATCGCRTGGTGCTGTTGCCCGGCACCCACTAACACACAGGGATGGACCTTCTCACTTACTCAAGGTAGTTCCCATCCATTTGTGACCRAAATTCAGATATATCTCATTATCCCATCAGACTCCTGCTTGCGTCCTGTCCCAGCCAGGGCAAGGGATGGTGATGCCACCCTTGGGCTGCTCGGATTGAACCACCCGTGCAGCGGGACCTGGGGGTACGAGCATCCTTCCCAGCCTGGGAGCAGGCCAGGGATCCCTCCACTTCCCGTTCACCGGCAGGACGCAGCTGTAGCCCGGCAAGCTGGGCCGCRGGAGCTGGAAATAAACACGCTCCCTAAAGTTTAGGTCCGAGGGATGTCCTCCGCAAGCTGAAGGGGATCTGGCGTGTCTCCCTGGCGATGGAGGCGGTCGCCATGGTAACTTCAGGATTGCACACATCAACAGATTTTAACATGTTGGCAGTTTGGAAAATGACTGTTTAGGCATTCCAATTAGGCCGGATATTTATACGTTTAAAGGTATCACACGCTTAAAATAAAAATAAAAAACCCCCAAGAAAATCTATCTGAGAGAGGCTAAGCAGTGCCAAATTAGAAAACGAGCCCTAAATATAGCCTTAGAGAGGCGCATGTGGAAAAAAAGCGCCTAAACACGAGGAGGAAAGAGGAGCAAAGAAGGAAAACGAACCTCCCGTTGAAAACAAACACGAAGCTGCCGCGGCTCGGCAGCGGGTGACACTGCTCTGCCCCGTCCCCTGCCCATGGGTCCAGCCCCGACCCCGGCGCAGGGAGGCAGCCGGAGCCAGGGCCGCCCCGTGCGGCTCCTCCGGACCCCCGGGTCCCCGCGCAGCTTTGGCTGCAACCGGCCTTYGCCCGTGAAACACAACGGGTTCAGTGCTCCTCCTGTCCTGCTGCTTGGTACCCGCCTCCGCTGTCACCCTGTTTTCGGCGCACCGAAGGCGTCGTGACTGACTTGGAGGAAGATGGAGGTTTTGACAGCTGGTCTGGAGCCATTAAATACGGGGCTCTATCTCCTGGGACGGCAGCGTGAAGCTGTGGGGTACATACTCTAACTGGAGCCTTCAGCTCCAGCTTTGACTGATACCAACGTTGACTTTTAAATTGCCATTTTAAGTGTCAGGCTTAGCCACTCCTGGGAGCCTATAAAGCAGTTCACGCTTCTCAGACCTTTTATTTCACAGAATAATCGTGTTTACACCTAATTCAGGTTTCCAAGGTGTTTATTTACAACTGGCTAGAGCTAGAGATGTGGAGACAGACCCCCAAACTATAAAGTGGTACTAATTAAAAAGGACCCTTGGAAGCTTTGATCCTGGAGCACTGTCRGGTTTCGAAAGGGTGCAAGCTCCATGCCTGCAGAGTATGACAGCCCTCCTGCTGCAATTAGAGGGATGACTGTGCACACTGTTGCCGAGAAAGAGGAACCTGCCTCCAAATCAAGGAAATCTGAAATAATTTAATCACACTGGGTTAGCATCTCCACGCAGGCAGGGGAGAGGAAAGATCCATGGCCACAGACATCAGCTTCAAATCTGTGACTGTTTTCCTCGCAGCCTTGTCCACGTGCCAGCCCTCGTTTCGGCAGAGCCCCCTCTCACCCTGACCCACCAGCAGTTCCAACGAACCCACCGTGTGCTTCTCCCCAGGCCTTCTCCCCCTTCCCTCCCGCCACTGCAAATTCACAGTATCTGTTCGTGCCTTCCTCCCCATTTGTGTCAAGTCCAGACCTAACACCCCCCACCCAGCGGCCGCCTGCCACCCCYGGCTGCTGCTCGTACCCTTGCCGTTGTCACCTCCCCCTGCCCCAAACTCCCTTCTAGGTGACTCCGGCACATCCCTCCCCCAAAGYCACCCACACACCCTCCCCTCTCTTAATGTCAGGGATCTTCCCAGCTAGATCATTCCACTGCTGTAGCTTGACTGGATGGTGCGCGGTGTCAGCTGCTTCTTCACGCCTTGACCCACCTCTTAAACCCTCCATTCCTCCTGCTTGCCTTTTTCTTGCCATTCAGCATCTCACTCCGGCCTCCCTGGAGCAAAGTGGTGAAAACACGGAGACATTTCAACCATCCAAACTTCCTTTCTGCCTCCTCCTCTGCAACCTCTTGTCCTTCTAAAACGCAGGATTGTTTCATCCTCCCCTCTAGCCCTTCCATCCATCTGGGCTAACCTCTTCTCACTGTTTCCTGGTTCTTTCCTCTCCCTGCAGAAAGATGTCCAGTAACCCCACCTTAGAGAGCACCTCGACTCTTGACTGCTTTTGCCTCTTCAAGTAGGGCCCCCCTCTCCTCCCCTCCTGAAATACCTATGCATCCAGCCAACCACTGTCCAGAGCTGTTTTCTTCTAATTGCATCTTGGATGCTCTCCTGCCTTGCACTCAACAGAAACTTCTTGCCAGAGTTTCTAACTGCCTCACCTTGGTCAAAGGTCGGGGCGCTGCTCCATCTTGAGCTTCCTTGACCCATAAGCCATCCATAAATCACATGATTGAGGGCAATTTGCAGGTTGGTATCTCTTGTCCCACTCTGCCAACCGCACAGCCATAGCCACCCTGCCTCTTATACCTCTCTCAGCTATCGTTTCAAACTCAACTGAGTGGAAAAAAAGGTTCCTAAACTCATTTGATGATAGGCTCATTTGGTTCACTGGAGTTATTGCCATGTTAGCTTCTGCTCAGACCCGTATGCTGCTCTSTGGGCATTGTGTTCAGCATACATCTCTCTCTATGTTTTTATTTCCTGCCTATGGCTGAGTCATGTAGATTGGCTTTGCATGGTAGCTCTGTGTCATGCCACACTGCTAAAATTCTCATCTTCATCACTGCAACATCCTTTTATCTGGCCTCCTCACTCCTATTCACCCAGGATGTTCCTAGAGAACCCATGATCCTTGTCCGTTATTTTGATCCCATTCCTTTTTCTTTCCACTGTTTTCCATTTGGGCTGGCTTTCTTAAATGTTCAAGCTGACCATCCTCACACTAATGTCTCGTGCTCAGTATCAAAAGACTGTAAATTTTCAAACCAGCACTCCTTCCAGGAGTTCCTTCTCCAGTGAAAAAGTCTCCACACTGACACCTCATTAGCCCCCTTTAATCTTTAATACTCTTCCTTATCACGACATTTAAGCAAAACCCAGTAACTGTTAGACTCCAGTTGAGATGTCTGYCTCCCATGCTGACCCATACTGTGCAACGGTTTGTGTGGGCTCCACCGTCTGCCTGTATCTGCCTCGTCTTGTACTCGCGCTGTGAGTAGAGGGGCAATCTTTTGCCTGCGCTCGGAGTGACCTTGGCTACTTGTGCTTGTCACCTCTAGGTATTTACAGTGTGATAGCTGTCTCAAATTAGCCACCCTGACWTAAAAAACACAAGGCCTGCCCTTAATATTGGTGTAAGGTATCTAATTGGCATGAAAATAATTTCRTTAGATTTGTAAAGAAAAGAGGACTTTAAATCAAAATAGTCAGTATTTTTATCAAATATCTATAAACAGAATAAATTATTCATGAACCCCTTTTTACTCTAAAACAAGACCTTCCTTTCTTTCCACATACCTTTCCTGCTTAATTAACTACCATATCAATAAGCCAATGAAATTACGGAAAGTTGCATTTACATAATCAAATCTATTTAAAATCAATCTAATTAAATCGGTGCATACCTCTAATGTAGACATTTAAACCAGTGTAATCCTTACACGCACTGTTTTTAGCTTGCATTGATAAATCACTGTAAACTGATTTAAGCAAAGGATTAAATTGGTTTATGTGCATCTAATTAAGATGTTTGTACTGGTTTAACTAGATCCATGGTTAAACTGATTTCATGAAAGTGGTGCAAGTTTTTCGCATAAACAAAGCTKTGGCTTCCTTTCCCTCTGGTTCCCTTGCAAGTCCCAAGTCATGGTCTGCAGGCCATTCACTGGCGGGGTCTGAAGAGCCGACAGATCACATGGTGCTAATGACCCCCAGCTCGTTTCCAGGTTTTCAGTCTCTTTATTGCTAGGAGGAACTTCAGGTCAGTAAAAACAGCAGGAGAGAAGGAGGAGCAGTCAACCTAAGCTGACCTCTGTCTCACGAGCTCTCCGGTCTGGTGAGGCTGCGTGAGTCACCCCAGCGAATGCCTCTCCCGACGGCTTTTCGTGCTCATCATCCCACAGCTCTCAGATCCTCTCCCGTGAAAATTCCTTCTGAATCAGTTAAATTGTGGGACGGCTCATTTAATACCAGAATGGTGCTACGCTCATTCCCCTGAAAGCCATATGAGAACCTACTCTGTTCCTCCAGATTCAGTGCRCGTGAGGATCACTGTTGGATGAGAAGAGAAAGGGTCTGCAATTTGTAGACTCTACTTTCAGTGTTTCCTTATGAATATTAGAAACACTTCTCTTTCACACCAGGCTGCAGGTCCACTGGACACTTCCAAATTTATCTTTTTAATTCCCAGATCAATTCAATTGCAGTTCAATTCAATTTTTGTAGGTTATTAAAAAAAAAAAGAAAAAGAGAGAAGAAAAGAAGCAGCCGGTTTTGGGACGATATCTTCTTGTCACACTATCTTAGCTATTGTATTTCATCTGTATTATCCTGCATCTAAGGGCTTTGTTTGACTCAGCTGTAACCTTTCAGAGCTTCTGAATGAAGACAAGGAAAGTCAGGAATTAATCTGTATGCTAAAGCTTTTTAAGCCATTTCAATTGCAACATTTCTTAACCTATAATTTGGCATAATATTGTGGGGTGCATCATGCTGTGGAACTAACTGTTCTTAAATTGTTCTATTTTAATGAGCGAATTTCTCCATTTTAAGGTTATGTCATGGTGAAAAACAGTCTTAATTTTAATGAAACAAATATTTTTCTCTCCTCATGTTTCTATGGTGAATGTATCAGCCTAAAGCCTTGAGGGTGCTGCTCTTTTTTGCAACAGAATGTCTCACTTATAATTTAATCATTCAGTTGCACAGAGTAAATCTGTAGCCCATATTACTCTGAAGTGGCTGCCTAGCAGGAGGGACATTTATGTCCATTACACTTTCTTATCCAAGCAATGGCTAAACACAACTAGGGGATGCGACACAATTTTATAGCTTTAGCTTTTAGGAAGGTCATTAGACTGAACACTAAGATGAAAAACAGATGAGTGTTGGATCCCTTTCAAGCTTATCAAAATATGGCTACCACTGTTATTTCCAGGGGAAAACCCCCAAGCTGCACAAAACTGTGGGTTCGTAGGCCAGGTGTTAGGAAGAGCTGAGACACCTGCGATCTGACTTAGAAACAATATTTTCTTCTCAACGCTATTGTCTTAGTCTTTGCATGCATGATACTTCTAATCCGCTTGCCAGCATATGCTTAATGCAAAATGATCTGAAGAGCTATTTAACCTTGCCGCTTTGCATGCAAGCGGAGATTTATGTCTGCAGAACAGGAAATTCACTATAATGGCAAACATCTTATGCCATTAAATGGGCTGTTGAACATTGCTAAACTTACTCGGAAGGAGTTAAAATCCCTACGTTGCTTACTATGATTCGTTACAATGATTACTTCCTTCTTGTTTGAACTTTTTTTGCCAGGAGTGGGTATTTAGTCCTAAAAAAACAACAGGTGACGGAACCTGGAAATCAGATAATTGAAGCGTAAAGTTCATCCTGCTACGCAGAAAATGATTGCGTTTATGAGTCTGCCCTATCCGTGGCAGCAATCTTCAGCTCTAAACCCAAGCACAGAATATTAACTGAACACCAGTGCAAGTACAATTAAATTGGGAGTAAATCATACATCAAAAGCTAGCCACATGCTTACGTACTTGAGTGTCTTAGTCAGCAAGACTGGGACGAACACTTCTGGAATAATTCAGCTTGTACCTGCACACACACACACACACAACCACCTGAGAACAGCACACATACTTGTAATCTGCACTTTTTTAAATTCCCCCAGCTGCACGCTAACAAATGTCATCAGATTCAACAGACGGCAAATCAGGTAGGCAAAACACAGAAACCTTTTTGAAAATCTGCCAAAACAGAATCATCTCGAGATCTAGCTGCCATTTAGCGCACAGACTGTTTTGTGTGACAGGGATGCAGACAAAACCATGCAAAGCGAACAGCTTCATCTGGATACATTTCTAATCAATTCATCTGAATCCTCAATCGTAGATGAAACCRTGGTTAGCAGAGTCCTCCTCAAAACTAAATATAGATCAATAAACACCCTATAAGCTGGTGAAATAAATCTTAGGAGGGAAGCAAGATTTACGCTAATCTGAGAGGGCTCCTCAGCAAGGATGCTTTCCTATTCATTGCTTCTTTTTTAAGGGTACATTTTATAACASCCCTTAATAAAAGGAAAAGCCGAGTTCTGCGCAGGAGATCCCTGGTGGGRGCAGAGTCCTTCCCCTGTGCTCCTCTCACAGGAAGATGTTACCTACCTCCGCTCCGGTACTTCAGAGTTACACAATATTTAGAAATGTCACCTGCAGTTTCCAAAACCTGTTGACCTTAAGCCCACTGGCTTATTTGGAGATTTGCCCTTTGAGAATTATCTCCTGTATTGACAGCTATGGATATGTCTCAGCTAGGATACAGTATGCTTTCAAAAAATGTATTTAAGTACCATGTTAAACCTCTGGTCTAGGCTGAGTARGTTACTTTTTGATGTGATGACTATGCATCATATAAGTGATGCCATATAAACAATATATATACACATAAGTAATATAGATATTTATGTATATATRAATAAGAACATACACATTTTCTAGATAAGCAACACACATACATATATATATATCTATAGACATATAAATACCTACCATTAAAAACAAACCAAAAGCTCCATCAGTTTGGTGCATGACTATGCAGGGACTTTCTGTTGCAAATGTTGCTCAAAGGTGTGAAACTTTATCACTGTGATTTATTCAGGAAATAAAACCCCCCAAATCCTGCTGTTCGTCTCATCCAGTGGGTTTTTTCGCTGCTCTACCCACTCCTCAGTGCTGCCTCTAACCCACGGTAGCCTACACGCTATTTTACTGT
Organism: Oceanodroma leucorhoa; assembly: GCA_030449065.1. Classification (NCBI taxonomy): domain Eukaryota; kingdom Metazoa; phylum Chordata; class Aves; order Procellariiformes; genus Oceanodroma; species Oceanodroma leucorhoa. Next base: position 8,338,073 of record JASVER010000026.1, on the reverse strand, counting down.
CCCCTTTCAAATCCCAAGTTTATTATAATAATTTGGCTCACTTCTGGCTCACTGCCATATTCTCTGTGCAACTCAAGAACCCTATTTCATTGATACCTCTGGGATTTTCTTTGCGGGGGGCACTGGAAATCACCCATACAATAAGCTTTTCTTAGCTTTCATTCAATAGTGGAGCATCTGAAATTCCAGTACCTTATCTCAAACCTAGAAACTTCCAGGACTAAAAGCCATTTGATTTTTTTTTTAATTATTCTCCTTATGACTGTTACAGTGGAAAGGGAGAAGGAAACCCTTATTGTCTAATCTAGCCTCTGTGAAGATGTCATCCTAACTCCTGCTTGTTAGAGAGCAGTTTAAGCCATGGGACCCTAAAGCTTTACATTCCCTCCTGGGAGCATTACCTTTAAGTATAACCTCTCTTGATAGTCTTTTGCATATAAATGTGCAATCCCTATCTGAAAGTTGCTGAATTCTTGGCCTAAGTGATTTTCTCAGGTAACCAGGTTTTCACACTGTTTATGGGGAAAAACCCTTTTACCACTTTTGAATTTACCATCTTTTGATTTCAATGACTCTTTCAGCATTTTTATTTTAGCGGATGGGGAAGAGATGCTCCCATTCAACTTTTTCTATGCTGTTCATTCTTTCATAGACTTTTATCTTGAGCCCTCTTGTTTACCTTCTTTCCAAGTGAAACCACCTCAGTCTTTTCAATTTCAAGCATGTAATGTTATATTATATAGTATAAGAYGAGCATCTATCTAAGCAGCAGCAGACAGAAAACATGAAAAAGAATCCTGAATTTAAGCACACAGTCTGCACCATCTGCCATAAATTGTAAGAAGTCAATTAAAAAGTTCTTTAGCCAGTATCAGTAATGTATAATGGGAGCATTTACTTGATTGCTAATGGCTGGGTTTACATGATGTCTCAAAGCATCAGTTGTGAGGGTTGGCAGCAGCACAACATTAGGACTGTGATCATCGCTATAAATTAAGTTTATGTTGATATAATTAGCAGTTGCAAGCTAAAGTAATATTTATATTGATCCTAGCAAAATCAATGCTGCACCAGTGAAAACATACTCCAAAAGTTGATGCGGCCTGTGTCATGGGATCCCAGCTGTTTGCTTGTTCCAAAAGACGGGAAGATGGAGAAGCAGTTCAGCTGGTGCTCAGGGCCTCTGCAGGGGCAAAGCCTACTCCTTTGAGTCTTTTTTCTGGGTGGGGAGGATGGGGAAAGCCCCAGGGGAATCCAGCCCTGAGTATGACGCAAGAACTGTACAAATAGCAGGGTGTGATGTTTATGTGCATTTGCTTTAGTCCTTCTCTAACATGCGTTTACAGAGTGTTGACTGCGTTGATTTTGGTGTGCTAAAACACAGCAAGTTGTTCTCTSTAAGCCCGTTATGGAAGGATTAGGAAGAGGGGAGCCTGCAGCATTGCCACCGGCTAGGAGCRCACAAGACAAGACAAGATGGCCACGCTCCTGTCTCTGGCTTGCACCTGTGTTTAATTAGTTTGCTCAGGAGCAAGCTACGTCTCGAAACTGGATCATTTGCTATTTGGATTGCYTCACCTCTCCCAGAAAGCTGTCTCTTTGTTTAACAGGCCTTTAAAACTTTCTGCTTTTGGWTCTCCAAAATGTCTCACAAGACGTCCTTTCACTTTGGTACATACCCCAGTGCTGGCAGCAGTTTACATTAAACCTCAGCTTAATTGCATTGTATAAATAACATTTATACTGCGGGAATAGCTACAGGCCCCAACTGAGCCGGGGCCCTCTGCTGCCAGCCCCTCTACAAAAGGCAAGTTAATAATAGCCCTCGGAGCAAACAACTCAGTGTCTTAGTGCCAGGTACCTGAAGCACGGGACTTGCCGGGACAAGTCGCAAGTTACATTTCTGCGACTCTTCGAGGGGCTGAGACGAGAGTTACCAGGGAGCTGCTGCGTTACTAGAAAACCCAGCCGAGCGCCCAAAGTCTCCCGCAAGAGCCAGCTGCAGACCCAGCCCCGGGTCCCCGGGCCGAAGGCACCCGCCGGCCGCCGACCTGGGCAGCAGGTCACGCCAAGCCGCGCTCAGCCCGGGGTAAGCCTTGCCTTTGGACGAGACCCTGAGTTTCGTAACTCCTGAACAAAGGGAAGGATATGTAGCAATAGCATCATTTTTTTTTGTTTCTGACTGCTACAAACAATGTGATGTATGAAGAAGAAATTACCAAAAAAAAACCACCCACCCAACCAACACAAAACACATAATTATTTTAAATTAGAACAGCTAAAAAGCAAAACAACAACAACAATTGGGCTGAGCACACTCTTCRAATTGGAACAAAAACAGGAAGCTAAACTCTCTGCTGGCCAAACTCCACCAAAGTCAATGTTTTGCCAGCAAAGAATTTGGCTCMGAGTTTCCCAACAGCAATAATAAAGCAATAGATTTATTGCCTAAGTAAAAGAGCAGACGCTGCTTTACGTATTTCAGCGCTGTGCTCCCAAAGCCTTCCTCCAGGTGAGCCAGCGCGATCGTGATGATATGCTGCTAGTCCCTAAGGAACGTGCTGATGAYGGTCAAGTGAACCAAACCAGTAAAATCAACTTCAGGCAAAACAGAAAACAAATCTGCAATTAAAGTTCCAGGTAARTACACGGCTATGACAGTGAGAGGACTTACAATGTTCCTGTTTTCACTATGTRTGGCACAGAGAAGAGCGTGATTTGGACAAAGGGATGCCATCTACCTCTAACTAACAAAATCAGAAATAATCACCTTTTCCACAATATGCCTGCATGGGCGCGATTCATGTCACACTCACAGAAGCAGCTCTGACAAGAGCCCAGCGTCCGTGTCACCAACTCCATTGCACAGCCCACATAATGAGGGTTTTTGCCTGCATCTGCTCTTCCRCTTGGCCAGTAAATCTGTTGTTTCACCGTTACGCTGCTGTTCAGAGAGCTGGAGCTTCGCTCGGGCGTCCTGAGGGTCTCGCGTTGCTGTTTGTGGGTGAACCGCCAGAACATGGGGCAAAGGGAGGTCTTCGGTGAAAATACAGCACATCTGACCTGTTTTCACTTGGACAGATAGTAAGAACTGAGAGAGAGTAAAAAGCACAGCTGCCCATGGGTGCAGGAATGCAAACACTGATTCCCACCTCACGGAGGTTGCTGAACTTCTGGGGGACAGCGAAGGTGGTGCAAGTGTGGGCACGTGGGACATGGCTCAGGCAGGGGCCTGGCACTGCCATGGTCCCTGTGGCTCAGATGAGAGCAGGAGAAGCCAAAGTGTAATTTGGCCCCAGTCCACCCCATCAGCTGTACCCCCCTCCGGAGCGGAGCAGCCGTCAGTCTCTACTGGGGAAGCTGACRGGGGTCTGCTGATCACAGCCTCCACTTTTTCAGAACAACAAGGCTGCTGATAATATTGGGAAATTATGATTTCAGCTGTTTCAAGATCCATAGCATTTTATTCTCTCTTAAAMCATAACCAGGGGAGCAATTCTGAGCCTTGTTAATCAGAAAGGCCCTTTTAAAGTGTCGCACTGTCAATATAAAACTTTACAGAATTGCGTTATAAATGCTGGTTTTAGACAACTAGCACATTTTAATRATGTTTTTAAACGCCATCTTACTTTCACCCTTGCTAATGAAAGGCAGATAACTGAGGACGGACCAAGTCATAAAAAGATGCAGAGRTGTGACCCTCTTCTATGGGGCTGGAGATACCCCTTCAGCACCAGCCCCCCCACCTGTAGCCAGGAGGTCTGGCTCTGCACTGGCTGCCGGCTGCTGTGGCTCTGCCAAGGGCGGGGAGAGGGGTAACAGGCTACTTAACGGGTGTATAATCTTTCCACGAGCAAAGGGATTTGCCGGCATTTAAAAGGGGCTTTTAGGTGTTATGGGCAATGAAAGTGTTTTTAGCTTGCTCAGGATCCCTTGCTGCAATAACTAAGATATTTCAGATCCCAAGCTAGCCGTTACGCTGCTCAGCAGAGTCTCATATAGACGCTGCCTGGCTGCAGCCTAGATTCAAAGGCTATCTCCTAACACAGCAAATTAAACCTCTTCCTCTGCTAGTAAGTAAGCAGCCGCAGAGGGTGGCAAACCTGCTCTGCYGCACGAGGCAGCCCGGTGCTCTTGCATCCCTGTGAACCAGCCTTTCCCAGTGCTCCGAGCTGGGAACCGTTTTGCCCACTGATGCCTGCAGCGTTCCCGRCAATCCCGACCTCGATCCAATGTGCAATTCAGAAGTTACTGCGCTTCGCGCAGGGAAATACCCCTGAGTGGAAGTGATGGGTCTCCGCTGTTTAGCTGATTATTCAAGCACAATAAATACATAATAAAAGCATTATACTGATATGAAAAAAAATGAGGCTAATCACAAACCACTTCCTGCTTATGAAGAACTTGGAAGGAAGTCTGTAAACAGAGATCAGTGTGACCCCACCGTCCTTTACTCTCCCTGCATATCACAGAGGTGAGACGTGATACATTCCAGAGATGGAAAATGAGGAGAAGACACAGACATGGACACACACAGAGAGACATTTATCATGCAGGAAACTTTGCTGGTATATAGCATTTTCTATKATTAAAGTGTGGAGACCAATGTAGGTAAATTTAGTACTGAAATAAGTCTTGATTTCTGAATAAGATGCAGCTGAGAAAATGCCCAGCCCTGTGCAGAGAATGGGTTCCTGCCTAAACAGGGACAAGCAGAAACGACCATGGCAAACTGCTGAGGACTTCGTGTGGCAGCCGGTTCCTGCAGTCAGGAGGAGGCTCCGTTGCCATGCAGATATATATCCAGAGGATGTTCGTGAGCATCTCTAAGGATCTGTTTACGCTTGGAAATTGTCATTGCTCATCTCTGGATTAAATTTGACTTTGTGTGGGGACAAAAAGCCTTTTCCTTCCAGATCACAAATATCCTACTTTCTCCCCTGACCCTTTTTTTTCTCCTCAGATGATCTGGCAGTCTCAGCCTGCTCTAGCTGACTGTTGGAAACAGATGTATTTCGGCTTGGAACAAGCTCCTCTGCAACAGGCTGGAGATGGACACTGCTTCATTTTCTGCAAAKGGCTTTGCTCCTGGCAGTCATCCTCCCGCCATCGCCCGCTGCCCTGCGCTCCCCCAGCCTGTGTACCTGTTCGTCTCCGGTGCTTTGAAGCTGGGGTGGATGAGGAGGGGCTGCACGAGGAGGAAGAAACGGAGGGCTCATAGCGGGTGCCGCTCAGGAGCAGCGGAGTGTGCGATTTACACCCCTTGCCCCCCCATCTGCCTTTACACAAAACCCCCCTTCCCAGGAGGATGAAAGGGCATTTTATAAATACAATTACGAAACTGTTGGGATCAATACCACGAGGYAGATGGATAGCTCAGCAGAAACAGATAGATTAGATGGCGAGATAAAATAGATTAGTCAAATTGATCCGGGGCCGGTGAGATAAGGCCCTTCTGGAGCGGGCGGCAATGGTGCGCGGGAAGGATGCCTCCGTGACCCCCGCACCTCTCCACCGCTTTCCTGTCTCCTCTCCCCTCGTCCCGCTTCATGCTACACTGAACAAAAAGAACAAAAAAAAAAAAAAAAGAAAAAGCAGAGATAAACACCACTAGGCAACTCAAAGCCCTTTGCTCCCCATCCTCCCCCCTCCCCAGCTGCCAAGCCGGAGCTTTCAGCTGGRTGCTTTTCTTCTCCTTTCTAAGTCGGGGTCCCAAAGTTTGCCACTGACAAGAGGAACAATAGAAGGAGTCAGGAGCTGCGGCTTTGAGTCCAACAAAAATGGGGCCTGCCACCGAGCGTTCCCCTTCCGGAGAATAAGCGTGGTATAAAAATACTGGCTTGAATTATCTAGGCACACCTAGAAGAATTGCATGAACCCTGTTTTACTAGAAGGCTCGGCAGAGAGGTGTGCATTGTATACACATATTATAAGCATACTGGCCTTTCGTTTTCATTGCAACACATGTGCCCACACAGATCCCTCTAGCAAGACTGTTGGGAATGACAAATCTACCCAAAACCATACCTATCCATCAAAACCCAAGGAAATAATAGCAAATACTCCCTGTGTATCACACAGCCAATTTACCGTTGCAGGAGAAATCTTAAYTTTTGGAACACTTTTGAGCGCTAAATTTCACAATCTCTATGGCTTTGTATTTAAATTCCTTCTACTCCTCCACCCCCGCCTCCCCCCCAAGAAAAAAAAAGAAGAGAAAATGAAAAATCCAGAGACACGCTGTTTTTATAAACGCAGTTCCATCAGCGGCGCTTGTAAATTCTTTTACCTTTGGCTATTTGGCTCACATGACCGACGTGCTGTATGTTACAAAAAAGCCACTCTTGAGAGGAGAACAAACACGCCACTTTTTTCGATCCCAAACTGCCTCTGCCCTACGGCTTGTGCCACAGCCAGGAATAAATGGATGGGCATTCAGCGAGGCTGGGGGGAGACAACCCAGCCTTGCTTTACGCCCTGAAGGACTGAGACCTTGGCGTGCAGATTTTGCCAAATGGTCAGGGCCCAATTTATCTAACAGACCTAATGAAGCGCCCAATTCTATRTTACAGCAGCCCATGGAGTTGCATCCCCCTCTCCGTCCTCCCCACTGCCCATGTCTGCAGGCTGCTGGCTTTTCTCTCTTTTGACCTCATGGTGAGCTGGTTTAAGGGGCTCAGCTGGGAGAAAACTAACCGTGCTGGAAGAAGAGAGGCACTCGGTGCCRTGAGTGCCCTCGGAGGTGGCTCGCTCCGGAGCCAGATGGGGGGGGAACGGGTAGCCAGGGACAAGAGAGGTAAGGGAGGAGTAACATTGCCCCTTTGAGCGGCTCATAGGTGATTAGTTCAGCTTAGCTATAGCCTTAAATGACACCCTAAGCCTTAAAGGGCCCAAACCAGGTGTCTGGCACGAGGAACTGATAAACTGGATCCCTGGTCTTGCAATGAGATTTGTTATTCCCTTATAAAACAGCACCAGTCAGAAAAATWGAAGTTTTCTTATGACAAATTTCCTTCCAAAGAAAGATTGAGTTTATCAAAGTTTTCCTTTGAAAGGAAAGACTGGAAAAATAAAAAGTCCCAAGTCAAAATACTTCTGCCCAGGAATTTTAGAACCGCAGAGTTTCACAGCGCTCAAGAGACCCTCGTCCAGAGCCCTGCCCCGAGGCAGGATCAGCTGTGCTCAAAGTCTTCCCTGACAAACATTTCTCTGGCCTCCAATGGTGAAGCCATTGCCCTAGGAAAAGGTTAGCCAAAAGTCTCATGCTTCCATTCTCCCCCAAGGCTTAGGCTGTTCAGACCACATCTCCCAAAATATATGCAGTTGCTGCGAGCAGAGACAGGAGCTGGTTTAATCAGGAAAACTCTGTGAAGAGCATCACGGAAGACCTGGTACCTCTGGATAGTCGAAGCCCTTCAGCAGCGCAGGCACATGGAGAAATCTGCAGTGTGGCAGAGCACTTGGAGGACTGACCTAAGTATTTTTGGATTTTGACACCCAGCTCTRCTTTTCCAGTGTTAAGTGTCTCAGCTGGATCTAACAGGTAGGCACAYGTAGGAAGCCCACAGCGATCACCTTCTATCACACATAATGGATTGCCACAGTCTCCTGCTGGTGGAAAAGTTAATGCACCAGTAATTTCGGTTACTGGCTGACTTGAGCAGCCAGTAGCCCAGAAGGTATGGAAAGTGGCTTTTGCCCCTGGGTAGAGCAGAAGTATGCAATGAGTCTCCACAYGATCAGCGGAGTTGCTTCTTGGCTGGTGTTGACCGGTAGAGCAGCATTTTGTTCTCCAGAATTTAAGCTGCAGAGAACCTGAGCCATTATATTAAAAATACTATTCAAATCTGGTTATATAATAAATTGAATCTCTTCCCCCTGTACAAATATGGTTTCTATCTGATTCAGAGCAGTTAATATACAGAAAAAGTTACGTTAGGGAAAAAAAGAAAGGCTAGTCAGCTGTTCAAAGGTGTGACATCTATGAAAGAAGCCAAGTCAGAGAAGTGTAACTGATTAAAGTGGCCAAGTTAAACAAGATACAATTAAAGCCACTGCTTCCCCACCATCTCCCCAAAACTTCCAAGTAAGGCTTTATGAATCCTAGGGGACCAGGTTAGCCCTAATTGTATCTTGTTTAACTTGGCCAATTAAACAGCAAACTCTTCTCAGAGTTGGCCCTGCCTGCAGATATCACACCTTCTTTGCTTCTGACTGCTTTCTTCACTTTTTGAAGCATATATACCATATACTTTTATTAGCTCTTGGGAATGTGTTTCTAAAAATGCCCTTTGGCTAATACCGATCACAACTATACAAACAGTATTTTCAACTGCATGCCATTTCCCTGGAATAGCGGGAATTGTCACCCTGAGCTGTGATACCCTCACCTGTAGACTCTAAAGAGTGGACGTTGATCGACTTTTCAGAAGGATTTGGGAAAAGACCAGAAACACCTCTTGCCTCAAGTCCCCATTCGCAGCAGGCTGGAACGGAGCTGAATGCGAGGAAAGTGAGCTGGCGCTGCCGACATTTAGGATGGACAGAGCTGCTGCTTTTCAGAGGAGACAAAGGCTGGCACCTGAATGGAAGAAGAGGCAATTGCATTTCCTCTGGGATAAGCGAGCAAGCGAGAGACAGAAATGGCTTCCTTCCCCTACAGATTACCAAAAGATGGAAGGGAAATGAGGAATTTGTTACTGCTTTTCAATAATTAATTAAACTCAACATTTGGAATTTTATAGGCCTCTGCCTCAATTAATAAAACACACACAATGTTTTTAGAGAGCAAACCGGTCTTCTGCCTGCAACAGGATTTTTTGTTTTGTTTTGATCTATTTTACAGTGGAGGAAACAGTCATTGCGGTTATGTGAAGATCTCACACAAGCATCTGAAGCTTCAGAAGCTCATTTAGTGCTCAGTTTTACTAGTAGCTACTCCACATCTGCATGAGGACTACACGCTGCACATAAGACCAGCCTCAAAAGACCCCCAGGTCAGGGGAAACCCTTAATTGTCTATTAAAGAAAACGATACACAAATACTCRATTCTTACAGAGGAACAAAGTAATCGTTCTTCCTACTCTGAAGAGGGGGAAATGGGCAAAGTGACCAGAAAAGCTGATGACAGAGGCATGCCAAGCCCCAAAGCAGCATCACACCACCACATTTATGCCACAAATGGGCACGCGCCAAGGGRCAACATGTCCTGCTCTCAGGCAGGAGAAGAGAAACGGGCATCCACGGCTCTAACCCCAGCTCTGTTCAAGACTCATCTCAAACAAGCACCTCCAACTCATTTTCCCATAAGTAACACAGGSACAAGGCTTCCGTAACTCACTGAGGAGCGGCAGCTGATAATGTTCGCTTACCACCTTGAAAAAGCCAGGTGCCACACAAATGCGTATGGGATGCTAACAACATACCTATAGCACTTTCTGGGTACCAAGAAGAGCGCATGCCTTTGTCCAGGGGTGCAGCACCAGCAGAATCAGGCTCCTGATGAATTATGAATGATTAGGAAACACTCTTTAGTACTGCTTTGCCTTCCACTTCTTAAAATCAAACCGCTACTGATAAACTTGATTAAGAGTACATTTGGAAAATGTTTTGATTGCTGTTTGTTGAAGTTTCCTACGCATTAAAATGCCAAAGAGTTTAAAAAAAAAATCACGCATGACAAGATGCCTAAGGAAGTATGCTAAGTAATGCAGAACGGTAATAATGCTGCTGGAGCACCGTGCGAGAGYGCTTCACCCACTTGGAATGGGAATCACCAGATGGCACTGTAACAACACATAGTTTTCCAAATTCTTTCTCTAACTGGGCAAGAACTGCTGGGTTAATGAAGAGACAATACCTTCTTGTTGTTATTGTGACTAAGTCGTTTTGGGGGTGGTTGTGAGAGGGGGAGCTATGACAGAGCTTGCTGCTTCTGACCTACCTTCACCTAAAAACTCGGGTTGACCCATGGATGGTARCTCCCTACCTGCCTGGATGTTGCTTGAGTAGCTCTGGCTTATGTGTACAGTTGAATAAAGAAGGTACACTAACAAGCAGAGTCTCTCTGTCATCTTCATTTCGTCTTTTACAGGATTTTGAAACCATCTTTTAGCAGGAAATGACTATATATATATAGTTATATATGTACATAAGTATGTATGTACAGACATATACATATGCACATCTTTTGAATTAATCAAAACACAGAGACTTTCCTAAGGTTATGAAGAGAGGCAGTGGCAGAGCAAGAAATGGAAGCCAAGAGAACTCTCTAATAAACAGCTGTAACAGAAGTACCTTATTCATGTGTGAGTCACTAACACATACTTACTCTGATAACAAATAACGCATTCTTGGAGAGAGTCTCAGTTTTGATTTATGTCACAGTTTCAGTAAATATAGAGGAGCTGCCAAATTTGCCTATATAAATCCCAGTGATCTCATATATTTTAATCAGAAGTTTTGGAAAAATTAGGCAAAAGGACCTTCCACMCCCCCCCTCTTTTTTTTCCCTTATTAATATGGTGCTCTGGCATAAGGCTCTATTTTGAACTCTGCTGGAGGAGCGAGCATTTCTGAGGCCTGTTTATGACAAGATATAATTAATACTATGGAGRGATTAAAGGAGATTTAGAGAAAAAATATTGTACATATTTGGAGTTAAATAACAATTTGGCCTCATTAAAACAGGTTTCCATTTGCGACTAATTTTATTCCTGGTTACAAAGGCCATCGTTTGTCTGAGCAAAGATGAAAAAGTAGCTGTTAACATAGTGCAAATGAGAGTGAAATTGGAAGGGACATGTATGTTAATGAGCATCCGACTGCCCTACAGTGCGCAAAAGCAAGCAGGGGAAAAAGAAAAAGATTCCCCTGTTATTGTTGAAAAGCTAATGATTATTTGACATGGCAAGGAATGTCCTGAACCTGCAACCTGCTTTACATGAAGATACAGTTGTTTGCAGGATCAGGGGCTACTTCAGAGCACTTCGAGGACAATACTAATTTCTTGGTAGGATATTAATTATTCATTTGCAATTTTGGAAATAATTTCATTTCCTTGCAAAAGAAGATCTGGCAAGGAGTGGCCATTAGCTGTGCACTTGGAACCTACCCYGGGTACCCGAGCTCTGGAGTCTGTATGTGGTGATGCCCTTAGCTAAATCGCCGGATGCATATGCAAGTTGTTGATTCTCTCCCTCAGTGCAGAATRTATCATCGGGCTCGTGAATAAGCAGAGCGAGCGAGCCATGTTTCATGCACATTTATGCAGTGYGCACACTCATCAAAGCCAGAGGGACCACATCGTCCTAAAGCCTGGGCAGAATTTGGCCTAACAGATTTGCATTAAAACTGTACTCTCTGCTTTCGTGGACAGGACTCCAAAATGAATATTGAAACTTCCTTTCAGTTAAAGAAAACTAATTGAAAATGAAGATGCTCGAGTTCCCTCTTGCCAAAGCACTTGGACAGAAAAGAGACAAGAGGAGCCCTGTTCCCCTGACAGCGACTTAAGCAATAATAGACCCGTCCCTTTTGAACRGAAAGCCCATAAGCAGGAGGGCAGCGTTGAGGGCAGAAGATGTGCAGGAAGGACACATTTGCTGGTCCCAGCAAGCAACTCCATTTGTTCTGTGAGCACCCAGAACGCCGCTACATATTCCCGAGTGCTCCCCACTGGCACCTTAACTATTTTGTGTGCAGCCTTGTGGGTGCCTTRTACACATCCACAAACAAGCTGAGCATTTTTGACACCTCTCTGCCCGTAGTAAAAAACAAACCGTCTCCATCAACTTGGAAAATATTATGGAAAGTTTGTCTTGAATTGTGTTTGCAGCAGCCTGAATTTGCAAAGGAGCTCTTGTCTGGTGCACCCTCTGTCTGCCGTGAGGGCGAGAGAAGCGGCACTTCGAGCTCAGAGAAACAAACTTGGGCAGGAGTTAAGCCTGGGAAGGCATTTCTACTCCCTTCCAAGTGATGCCACAAGCAGAAAGAGAGCTCTTGGACACACAGCCAGCCTAAAAAGCACTATTATCTCTAAAGCAATCGTTTTGCCTGGTTGCTGAAAGTCTAAATGGGGGTCAGTAATGTCTCAATCCAAGGCGCTCTATTGTTTTAAACATTACTGTGTTTATTTCACCCCTTCCCATTCATTATGCAAACAAACACTGTGAGATAAACAAGAAGCATGAATAGTTGCGTGGAGCCTGCCAGAATTCCCAAATATTTCATATTTTGGCCCCTGGGATGAATTCAGWCTCCAGACCACCTAACTGGAGAACGAGCTGGATGTTGTAAATGCGTTTGGCCAAGATTACAAAAACTTTTGAGTTAAATCATTTTGCACTGCTCTGCTAACAAAATTTCCTCAGTATCCACCTATGTTTTTCAGATCACGCCTTGCCAGGGTGGTCTTGTGCTTGCACACCAGCCAGCAGCCCGTGGAAATACCAGTTCAGTGATGGCATTTCCAGTGTCTGCCAGACACGGGGCCTCTAGAGATACCTGGGTACCACTCGAGATAACTGACAGGCCGTCACCCTGGCAAAGGGTTTGGAGATAGAGAGCCAGGCTCAATAAGGGGTTTAACTAACACTGCTCACAAGCCGTTATGCAAACAAATGACCTTTCTTTGAGCTTCATCATCTATAACACGCAATTGTTGAACAGATAAACGTGGCAGAGTCCAGGTAAGTCAGCCACTTATTGGGACAAGTAGTTCAACCATGTAAAGTATGAGATAATTTTCCTGAGGACCACATCCACAAGGCATCAGTCCTACCAGTGTGGCATTAAATGCATTGCCCTGCTGAGATAAACTGGGGTTTTTTTTTCTTTCCTCTTTTTGTATCCCTTTCTCCTCTGCCTTTAACACCACTGCCTCCTCTGTGCTCTGTGCRGGTGTAGTTTGCCAGGCTGCTTCATCCCTTCCCAGGTGTGAAATAAATTGTCTTCAGCAGAGTCCACAGATTGGTCATACACTTCACTTTCTTTGTTTTTTCTAATTCAGTCTTTTTCTACATCTACTCTCTAAGAGACCTATTTTAGAAGTTTCTTCTTTTCTTGTGTTCATTGGATTTCTTGCACTGGCTAGGAAAAAGTACTCTGCATATTCTGACTTATAGTGTTGTCTTACAAAAATATATAATCTGGAGAGAATGTATGCCAAAGCAATAGGCTATTAAAGTTGCTATGTCTAAAAATATGGGTTCATCTTTCTTCCATTCAACTGTCTGCCTGGACGTACAGCTCCCCAACTCTACTAAAGGATTTAAAGTGATGATGTCAATCAAATGTTGATGGCACATCTTCATGGCAATTGTTTTACTGTGATCGAAACTGTTGTACATAGTGCCCATGTTTCAGTCAACATTCACAAATGCTCTATTTCTGTCACTGTATTGATGTGTGGTTGCTCATCCTTCCTGGCTGAAAAATGAGAGGAAGAGCTCTGGTTGTGTTCCCGTGCTAAGCCGCATAAACACAATATTTCCAGAGAACTGAGAGGGAGTTTGCGGCTTCGTCCTGGAGAAGGGGGGAGTGAAGATGCATCCCTCTCTTAAACTCACCGCTCTCAGTTCTGATCTTCCAGCAGCTGGCAAAGCAAGGCAAGTCAYGGTAGAAAAGTTCAGTAGAAAAATAAACTCTTTTATGTTAAGACATTCCTTTTTCACTGTGAAAATACCGACAGTCACTGATACCTACTCCTGCAGCAGACAGTGCCCCCTCGTAAGTTGTGGCAAAGCAGCACCACCCTAGTAGATCTACAAAAGACTTTAGAGGACCTGGCACATATGCCAGTGAGCCTACAGCCTAAAAACCAAACAAAGAACCAGACAGAAAAGCAAACCAAAGCCTTAAGGAAAAGAGCCAGCGTAGCGTGATCATGGGCCACACTCCCTAGCATCCCGTCTCTCTGAGAAACCGAAGCCGTCCTCACTTTCTTCTCARCTAAGGTATAGGAAATCACATTAGGCATTCCCCTAAACGTTAATGGTTGCCRTTCACCTTACTTTTTATAAATAAACAAGCAAAGTTGCATTGTAGGTATTTACCATCACCACATRTACTGGAACTAGAGAGCCCATGAGGCTTCCCCAGGGAAACAAACAGTTTCCACAGGTCTGCACCAAAGTACTTCTGTGCTAAACCCACCTCTCCACCTTCAGCCTCCCTCCCCTCGCGTAGTCACACACGAACCCATGCGCACAGCTGAGGGTCCTGCTCTGAAGAGAAAAAAGAAAAAAACAGGTTTCACTTCAGCTTTGCATTGCAATTTGTCTTCCAATAGTTGCTAGATAGCAGCATGAGAAACATCACTCTCAAACCTGATTCAGCAGAAGCTCTTTGCAGCCAGAATACGAAGCCCCGCACGAGCCTCATGGGGAAGAAGGAGGRCTTTCAGCTGTGTTATTTTATGATAGGGCAAGTCTGACTCCTTACAAACTTTATATGGAGTCGCCAGGGGAGTAAGGGAAAGGAAAGAGGATTGCTAATAACATACTCTGTCTCAGASGTTCCTTCTCAGCACGTCCTTGTCCTGGACACAGATTTATTTATCTGACTTAAAAAATTCATACTTTTTCACAAGCAATTTAGCAACAGACGAGAACCCTGCTTAATATTTGCAGAAGTCAGGCAGGTTTACCTTTATTTCCAGATGACAGAACTGGTCTGGCTGGGGGCCCATGCAAAAGTAATCCAATGTTGTTATTGTTACTAAGTTGTCCTAAAGAAAGTTGGAGGCGGTTTATCTTTTACAGCGCTCCTTTCTAATGAATTGGCAACACATCTGACCTGGGTCCTTGTATAGGGCCTCCCTTGAGCCCTCTCACCCCTACTTGTTACTGGCTTCCTGCTGATTTACAACAAAACTTTGACATTTGGTCTGCTCCTTAATAAGGGCCTGTGACATTGCCCAGGTATGAAAAAGGGGAATAAAATTATGTGGGTTAAAAATGATATAGCTCTTTGAAGGTGGAGACAGCAGAACAGGGCTTCAAAGTCCAGAGAGAAAAACGATACCCACAGAAGGCTCTTTGTTYGGACGGCTTGGCTGGCATAAATCTCCCGGCTGCAGTCCTTTATACCGCCTCTAATTATTTGAAACTCATTTATCACTTGAGCGTCAAATAATTAGAACTGGTGTAAAGAAACAGAGAAGAAGAAGAAGGCAGGCAGGCAGGAAGAAAGGAGCGGAAGGAACAGACATCGTAGGCCATTCAATTGGGTGATTTTGAACAGGAAGACCTTATTGAATTATCTTGATAAGGTGACTTGAATAATTCCTGAAGTTCAAGGAAAAGCAGACCAGGCACCTTTATTGTCTGTATTACAGGAGTATCAGAAACCCTTGGGCAGCAAAGGAGAGGTGAGATRCTGGAGAATACAAACTTAGCAAAGAAGATTCAAATTAAGCATCGGAGCTGCGATAACTCCCTGAAGTTCCCGTTTGAAAAAGCAGTGCTGTTTAGGAGCGCTGCCTACAATTCAATACAGCGTTACAGCTCTCCGGTGCCAGAGAGATGTGAAAAGGAACGTACGTGTTCTTGCACACAGTAAATGCCAACCTAATTGAGTTCCTGCGCTGCAGCATGAGCAATGCAATGATCAAGCACTTTGTTCAAAATTTCCTGAAGGGCTCAAATCCTGCCCTGACTTACCCTTTTTTTGCAAAACCACCAACTTCAAAAGGATTGCACGGGTTAGCAGTGAAAACAGAGTATTTCTTGCTGGGTGGTACTTTATTGGTCTGGCCAGGAGCCAGTGCAAAAGTAACCCGGTGTTGTTATTGTTATTCAACTGTTCTGAAGTTCTTCTATAGAATTATATAGYGATATTCACTCCCCTTGGTCTTAATGTCTTTTATTATTTCTCTACTCTCTGCAAAATTTTAATACAAAGTAAAGTTAAGTTGGGCATGACTTTTGTAGAGAAAATCTGTGCCTCTCTAACATGACCTCTGTATCTAGACAGGTGGCAATAAACAGGGGATAAAGGCAAGGTTATCACACTGTTTTCGCTTATGAAAATTCCCCTAGAAACACAGAAAAGGATGAGAGGGAAAAGACATTAAGATGGAGGAGCAAAAAAAAAAAAAAAAAAAAAAAAAAGAGAGAAAAAAAAAAAAAAAAAAAAAAAAAAAGAATGCACGAAGCTGGCTGAGAAACAGAAAACACACACGCGGAATGAATTTCCAGAATTACGCAATGGGATCTGCGTTATCAGGTACAGGGGTCAACACGCTGTAGCAACAGGTGCCAAAGATATCACGCAAAGATTTCCAATGGCCCCCAGGAGGACGGGGAAGGAGGAGCAGCCGCGCATCTGCGAAAGGCAGCTGCTCCCTGCTCCCACCGAGCTCAAACCCGAGGGGAGCCGGGAGCCGAGTGCGCGTCTCACCCGGCCCCACGTCCTTATCTCAGGCCGATCGGTCGACGGGCGGCATTTTGCCTTGTTGAGCAACACCGTTTGGCGCCCGCGGAGTTCCTACCGCTGCTTTTAAACTGTAATTTGGGAAAGCAAGCGCTGCMTGGTATGCCACCGTGGGCCTGCTGTGCCGGTGACTAGCCTGAAAAGGTGAGCGAGTTGAGGAAAGACAGAAAAAAGGCTCCAGGGCTGCCAGTGAGGGACTGGAAGGAGAATCGGGACAGGAGGCATGCTGGTAGAGAAACGCTGCTGGTTTTGATGGATGCCTGCTGGGACCATGAGCAAGTCAGGGAAGAGGTGCTCAGATGCTCAAGGCACCGAGTAATGGAGCAAATACCCTGCAGCAGAGGTCTGGGCTCGGCATCGTCTCCAGTGCTGGTCTGGGAGCCCGAGCCCCATGGATGAACCGCAGAAGCGCTGGGCTCAGTGGCCAGCCCCCGCTGTCCTTCCCCTCCCCGTAGCTGTGCCTCCAGCTTGCCTTGCAACCCCCTCCTCCTTACCCTCTTCCTCCACGCAATGACCCCCTGCGCTAAAAATACCCCCCTGCAGCATTGGTACAATAGATAAGCCTGGCAAAGCTCTTGTGGGAGACGCTGTGGCTTCACATCTGCTTGTTAAAAATATCACATATTATTAAAAAAAAAAAAAAAAAAAAAGTTTCTTGTGACTAATTTCAACAGCAAACCATATGGTCTTTTTACTTCTCCTGCACTCATAATAATTAAATGGCTAATTTCCCCTCTTAAACTACCTTCGGCCCACAGAAAGAAACAAAGGAAATCACAGCTATTCAGCTACAAAACATCTTGTTAAAGCACAGCAAAGAGTTATGCAATTAACCCCACAAAAGCCGGAATTTCACAGTTATATCTAACACTCCGAGTTAACAAGAACAGGCTTTAAATTGAGCCTTTTTTTTTTGTTGTTGTTTCTGTTTGCTGGCACGGCAGTCACAGTTAAGGTCAGGTGTCAGACCAGATTTAAGCCATAAATGTCTGTTTCCTTGTTTTTTTGTGAGCCGGAGTCAGCGCCGTATTGTGATTTAAATCAGCCGCTGGGTGCTCTGGAGGAGGCTTCCATTAAACTGGGAAACAAAGAATATGATTGCTTCCACGGCCCAAACGCCTGCGTATCGCCCCGCGCATCGTACATCGTACGTACTGCAGCGAGAGCCCTCGACCCTGGGACGCCGCGCGTGCGTCCGACGCCTTTTATAGCTTCATTTTGGGGCTGTTTCGGGGCGGCTCGGGCCTCGCCGATGGCAGCTGCCAGGTCCTGCCTGCCGGGGCCTGCCCAGCCCAACCGCGCTCCGCTGCCACCCACCCACGCCAGAAACGTCCCATTTTGCAATCCCATTCGGAGTCCATCAGGCCGTTGCCCAGGAGCACTGGGATGCTAGGGATTTTTAAAATTTTTTTTTGGCGAAGCAGCAGGGAGCCCTTCTCTGTGACACAGATTCAAGAAAATACTTTAAAATGCGCCTGATTTGAAGCATGTGGCTGGTTCAATTTAGGTAAAAGGAGCTGGGATGGTCCTAGAGAGATTATTAAATTAGCTGAGAAGGTGCTTGGAGCAGAGAAGCAGTCTTTCATGCTAGACTCGGAGCAAGTCAAAGTCCAGCAAAGGAGACCATGCTGCAAACTGATACTCCTGGGTGATGCTTTGAACATCGTCTCTTCTTATGGGGTGTGGGATTCAGCGGCTGCCCCCGAAGGTGGCAACTTCGCTGCAAAGCCAAAAGCACTCAYGTTATCTTTCATTATCTTCCATTTCCTCCTGTTCCTGGTTAAACAACCCCAAGGTCTGCAGTCCCCAGGTGGAGCCTGGGGACCCCGGCGAGGGACAGCGGGATGCCGCACGGGGACACGTCCCCGGTACCCAGCCAAGCAACGAGCTCTACCGGAGGAGCAGYGGTTCCATGGAGGAGGATGGCCGGTGGCACGGTACAATGATCGGCACCGTAATTGCATTCAACGAGACAGAACAGCGTTTCTGAACTTGAGGGCTTAGGTGAGTGTGCCCATTCACCTGCTGTATTGGAGTGCTCAGATTGGCACTTAGGAGATTAAAAGGGGTATTTGGGTGCCTAAATGYCTGTCTGAAAATTAAAATTTAGAACTGGGTGCCTTCATTTAGACAATCAGGTTTGAAAATTACAGTGAGAGATAGGATGCCTGAGTATAATTTAGAGCACGAACTCATTATGGATATTTTTATTGTTTAAGAAAATCCTTCCTGACTGGAAACGAGGCAATGACCAGGACTGTAAAGACTGAAGAAAACTATGATGGCGCTGGGCAATTTTCTTGATAAGATGAGCCACTAGATGACACTTTGCATAGTAATATGATGGACTGAACATTTCCATGCTACATTTTAATTTTCTGGCTTGGTAAAGCCTATTATGGGCTGGTGCCAGGCAGCCCACAGACCATAAAGCTAACTAGGGCCTTCCTAAAGTACCTGCCTTCCTGATAAGGCAGGTGGCCGATAGCTACGTCTCACACATCCAAGCAGAAAGAAAATAAAAGCAGAGTGAAGAAATGAGCAGAAAAAGGACGACCAAAGAGCAACAGAGAGGGAGGGTGCTGGGAGCTGGCCAGGGGAGGATGTGGTGAAGAGGAGGCATCACGCATGGGAGAAGGGCAACGAGGTGGGACACTAAGAGATAAGAAGGGGTGAACAAAGTAGCAGTCGGGTCTGAAGAGATAAAAACTGGTGACAAAAATAGTAGTGGGAACAGGGAGGAAAAGAATAGTGGAGCAGGGGAAGACCGAGCAGAGCAGAATAGAGAAGAACAGGAGAGTGCCACTCGGGAGGAATTAGAAGCTAATTATCCACTCATAAATTCATAGCAATATAAAATACCAATATTTCTGTCAGGAAGAATGCTCCATGTGTTTTCCCAAGCAGCAGCCTTCAAAGCCAAGAGAGAAGAAAGAACAGGGGAGAGCAGACAACATGACTGTGTTTCAAGTTGGTTTCTTATATTACAGACAGTTTATTTCTGTATCTAGCATTAAATATAAAAACATAGAAGAACATATTTTGATTGTGCTATGAGGTACAGTTGCCACTGATTAAAGAATTGAATTTAGAAGGAGACGTTGCTCTCTGTACAAATAGAAAATAGCTGATTTAGATTTCTTACATTACACTATTTATCTACCCTGTTTAAGAAAATAACTACACACAGCCACTTATCAGCATTTCTCCCTGTGATGAATCTCCAAACCGCAGGATGGTTGCAAGGGAGTCCAGCGGATTTTCAGGAGCAGGCGTACGTGAGCTATGCAAAATAGGAAAGGAGCAGATGAGATACTGAGGAACCTTTTTCTTCCTTTGCTTACTGCGTTTTGTTGCTACCTTTGCCTAACATAACAGAAGCCCAGTTTAATATTACAACACAAGACAGCAGTCATAGAGGTGTCGTGTAGGTAATTCTTACTGATTACTTCTGACCGGCAAAGAAAGTCAGTTAGTCTGAGCGCAAAGGAAATTTTTTAGTCTTTCGTTGCTTCTGAGGTGTCCCGTGTTTCTGCTGTGGCTCTTGGGAACATCCTACTCAGAAACCAGTGCTTCAGAGTCACATAATGCCGCCAGAAACAATCGACTTTAGGAGTGGGGTATGAGGACTCAAAGAATCAGTAAATGTGTAAATCCACAGGATGGTGGGAATTTGGCACCTTACTGTCGCTTACAGATGCTAACAGAAAATTACTGGGTGCAAATGGATCTCTAATTATAGCCCACTCCTCCACAGCTAACGTATTGCCAGCATTATCTGCACAAAATATTTCCACTTTCCCTTAGGGATACCTACTTCTGTTTTGGAAAAAGAAATCACAGTGGCTTGTAATCTAGAACACGGCAAAGTCATAGCAACAGAACAAATTAATCTAATTTAACAATGAGATTGGTCATTTTTTAAAGGTGAAAATTAGTTTACAATTTCCATCTGTCCCCATGGAAGTGAAAATATATTTTGACTTTCACATCTATGTCTGACAATCATAATCCATAATACAAAGAGTAATAAAATTTCCCTGCCCTATGACAAAAAGCTACCCAGAAACACAGGCAAGCGTTTATCAGTTCCCTCTCCCACCTCACCAAATGCGGATGTTTAAAGTCAGGTACTCCTGCCCAAACTTGCCATAGAGGGACCCTGGAGCACCTAAATGCTTTTGCTCTTTAGAATGTGATTTTAGGCTCCCAGTTGCTGGTTCTCGACTGGGAAGACTGGGAACACGTTACTGTCATAACACATAGCACATGTGGCTTCTTCTCCAAGGGTCGGCATCCGATTTCTGTGCAGAAAGTGAGGTGAATAGCTTCACAGCCATTCCCTGCAGCCATTTAGTGGCCTGTCTAAACTGCTACTTGTTTTAGAGCAACTGGAAATCTTTGCTGAAAGGATACGTACAGCCATTCCCAGGGAAGAGAGAGTGTTACTTTGCTGTCCAGTCAAGAGAGTGTTACTTTGCTGGAAAAACAGGTACAGAGCATTATCCTAGAAAGCACTACTAATCCTTTGCTTCTATCAGCACTTAGATTTGCACAAAAACAACAAGACCAAGTGGTGAGGTGAAAGACATAACTCAGGCGTATCCCACACAGCTCTGGTGTAGAAAGTGCCAGCAGAAAATCTTGAAATTCCTAAGCTGAATTTTTCTTACTGAATCAAGGCTAACAATTTTATTTTTATATTGATTGCCTCTTGCATTCTGAGGTCCTTGAATGAAGGGCGTTTTATGAATGTAAATTTGATGGACTGATACATTTATATTCATGAGAATGTAGCTGGAACTAAGCAGGTTAGTGTTAGTTTACACTCCAGTTCTGTCAATAATAATCAGGCAAAGGAGGGATTAATGGCTCACCCTTATAATCTAATCATATCAATGCTATCCGCTAACCTGGACAATGCAAGAACATATCTGTTATGTCAGGCTTGCATAAGCAACAACTTTCCAAAACTACAGTTAACATTTAGAAGATGTTGCGTGGGTTTTGGCACCCATTTTCATCTACCATTTGCTGCAGAAACATTTATGTATAGCAACGCACAAACAATTCAGGGTTCACATCACGGRGGGGATAAACTATGAACATGAACAAAAGACGGATAAATTTACACAACTGAACCACGGGTGGACAGCAGGTATCCGTGTCATAGACGAATATAAAACGAGAACAGAAATTGTAATGCAGCTGGGCTCAAGCCCGTTTGCCTAGGCAAGGCTCACAGAAAAGAGCATTTATGCCTCTTGCTAAGCACTGTGGTAAGCATGGTAACACCCCCCAGCAGCAAAATCCACGCTAAGAGCCTTCCACGTTGCACAGCTGCTCCGGTGGTCCACTGACAACGCTTGCCATAGGAGCGCTGACATACACCATACGTTGATATTTTATCACTCAGGCTGCCTAACCTCGTCTGGAGCAGAAGCACAAACACAGTGATAAYGTGGGCAGCTGCTAGCACCCTGTCTGCGTTACTGGCCAAAGCTTGCACGGTGGCCCTACCTCTGATTGCCCCACTGTTGCTATCACCGGCAGCAGGACAACAGTAGGAGGTTTCTCGAGCAATATTATCCCACCGCTCAACCTCCASACTGTCCATTCTCCTCAGTGCAAATCTTCATCATTTATTTTTTTTTTTTTTAATTGAACTAGCATCTAACCCAACTTCCCCTGAAGTTGTTGGGTAGAAGATAGGTCTTTTGGCTCTAGCCGGAGATAATGCTTTGACCACYGTGGAGAGGAAGTGTGCATCGAGCCCGACATCTGTCAGAGTCTGTAGCCCTCCGCTTGTCTGTGCCAGGAAACRCAGTCCAATTTCTGCGCTCCTGTGGTCTAACTGACAAGCTGATTTCTCAAGCCCCTTCAAACTCTTGATKCTAACATCCTTCTTTCTCAGGGGCTTTTCTTACAAATCAAAGTGATACCGCAGCTCGGAGGCTGGTGGGGTAGAGGTGACAGTGGTTCTTGTTCTGATGCTTTTGGTCCCGGTTTTTACAAAGGCAGCAGGGACGTGGGCCACAGCGTGCGTTGCTGCTGCTACGCCTTTGACCAGCACGTAGACCAGAAAGTGGCTGGATTTAGATGACACCACAGTAAAAAATGCAACCACCCTGACAACCTCAGGCCTCCGAGAGCCACTGCCATCCGCACAGCTAGAGGAGAATTAACGAAACAGTGGGAAATGAATGTCCATGTGTACCTCGTAYTGTATTCTATTACATTAGTGCAAAAATAGCCCGAGTGACCTCGTGGAGCACTTGTGTGATGAGAATACCCTTGTGAAGCTACAGCTGTTTTGAACTATTAAACGTTCATAAGCCAGACATAATTTCCCTGCAATGCTTCTGCTAAATGAGTGGCTACGTATTGCATTAGCATTCCCAGATGCCCTCCCTCAGCTCGAGCAGCCTGGGGGTAAAAAGGCAGGAAGGCTCTGGGATGCACTTCTGCGCCTGAGAACTGCAGCGCAAATCACCCTAATTGTTTGTTAGATGAACAATGATCACTAATTAACATTGTTAAAATGTCATCAATGATCACTAATTAACATTGTTAAAAATTTGTTAACAAAGGAAATTTAACAATATCTTAATTAGGAAGGATTTCTAATTTGTGATATAGAGCATGTTAGACAAACAAGGCACAACTCTCCCTTTGTTTTTCAGCTCTGCAGCAGGAGAGATTACATGATATGACACAACACATTCTGCCTTTGCCGTTTATCATTCTACATCCTCGACACACTTCTGCTGTATAATTACAGCCAGGGCTAATTTCACCTGTGTTATTGTTTGCCCTGTAATTTAGAGAGAATAGGCCGTGTTGATGCTACGTGATTTAGTCTGGGGCAGTCAGCTGGCTTTTTGCCACGGGACTACTGCTCACACGTTACTGCGATGAAGTGCATGCATTGCAAAATAAAAAGAACCTTTTCAGTGTTTTAATTTACTTAATGATACAGTGCGAGGGTAGCAGCTTTCTTCAGGTTTTCTTTTTCTAAATGTAATTTATCCACAGCCACTAACCTTTCAGGGCTGTGTTCTACTTCAAAGCCACTGTACATTGTTGGAAAAAGTCCCCTCCTATTATCTATTACTTAATTATTAAAAAGCGTCTACTCTGTTTTCATAAATTATCTATGTATCAGGGATGTTGGCTGATGAGGAGGAAAGACACACACACATACATGCATGCAGGGTTGGGGAGGTTACGAAGTTAATTATTCCTGATGGAAAATGAGTAATAAATAAAAAAACCTGAAGATATTTCAGACAGTCCTGGAGTCAGGAACTGAAAAGGTTTTGAGAACTTCCGTAGCAAATTATCTTTAAAAGTAGTACAGATAAATTGGCACACTTGCCTTGGTTACGCTCTGCCAGGCAGAATACTCCAAATATCTGACATCGTTCYTGAAGGGACCATATTTATCGCATAATGCCAAAGTCTATCTCTAGTAGACTCCTGTTACCAGAGCAGGTATTTGCCCATTCGTTTTGGTGGAACCGATGTACAAATCCTGCTTATAAGGAAATACAGATAAATGGCTAAGGCTCTGCTTGTTTTTATACRTAGGAATATAAAGATTTCCTGTTTCAGCACAGACCTGTCCATCTGGTCTAGGCTCTAATTCCATATGTTATGTGGAGATCATCTGCTTGGGGTGATGGATCACCCTTCCTTTTCTCCCTTTACGAGGTACTTCTGCACCTTTTTGTCCTCTACCATCATCCTTCCAAAGGAAGGACTGGGAAAACTGGGATTCACTTTTGCGTGGAAATA
The DNA here is from genome assembly GCA_030449065.1 of Oceanodroma leucorhoa. NCBI lineage: Eukaryota > Metazoa > Chordata > Aves > Procellariiformes > Oceanodroma > Oceanodroma leucorhoa. Next base: position 8,313,838 of record JASVER010000026.1, on the reverse strand, counting down.
GTCTTCGGGGCTCCTGCCTTCTAGCCAAACATGCTCACCACCACCTCAAAAGCAACCTGACGGGGAGTGAGAGACCTTGTTCCTCCTAAAAAACACTGCCTGCATTCAGATTGCCCAGGAAGGCTGGGAAAAGTGTTTGATTCCTTACAGACCCCCCTGCATTAACCCTGGTGCTCACCCAGGCTGTGTTCAGCCCCCAGGGACGCAGGTTGCGTATGCCCACAGYGAGCTGCTCGTCCTGGGGATGTTTTGGGGAGGAGAAGGTTCCTTCAGCCCCTCGACAAACATATGCAGACACGGGGGTGTCCCGCTCCCTACGCCAGTGAACACTCTCACACACAAAATGGGACAGCTCCTTACCCCTAAACCATCAGCGTACAGCCTGATGGTTAGAGGACTTTTTCCAGAAAATGACAAACGTGGGTTCAGATTTCCCCCAGGTGCAAGGGGAGTCAAACTTCTGACATTCGCTTTCCTTAAAAGTGCCAAACGCTGTGTCTGGGGTTTCACTGAAGGTTTCCTGGCCCACRTTTTGTTTTCAGATTTTGGTTTAGCAAGGAGGGGGAAAAAAAAAAAAAAAGTTAAAATTCTGTTCACTGTTATTTTTCTTTTTTAATTCCTTGCTTGCTTGGGGAATAAAACCAGCAAAAGTAATTATTCTCAAGGTCTTGTCTTGCCTTCCTAAAGTGTTATTGGAAATTCAATAACACTTGTTTTCTTAGGAATGACATTGTTTGGCTCCAGTTGCATAGGGACACTTACTTTGTCCCTTCTCTCCCTGCTTATTGCACCCTCATGAAATGCATTGCCTTAATGCATAAAGCCATTCTGATATTTGTTCTCAGTCAGGTTTTCTAAAAAAGACCCTGCTGKTTTTAGGCCATTGTTAAGTGGCAGTCTGATGTACTTTTTCTGGAAGGTTCATTTTTTCAGACTTAGTTGACCATGTAAGTGCCGAAAACAATACATATCGTTGCTTTAATTTGGCTTCTGAGAAAGATTTTTCATCTTTTTTTTTTTCAATAATCCAATTTTAAACTCTGTTCTTGAATTATCCTGTTTGCCAGCTAATCCTTTTCTGCTTCAGATGCTACAATTATATTCTGAGGTTCTTCTGAATGGTTATTCCAAAATTTTAGGTTTGCTGTAATTAAAAGCATCCTCCTCACATGAGACCATGTRTGCATCATTTTTATTCCTATCAGGTTCACCACCCCCTTCTGTGTATCTCAAAATGCTCTACCTGGTTTCCAAAGCTCTCCTCTGACTCCCTGTATTTTGCTATGTGACCTCTCATTTACTTCTTCTGCCTCTTTAACATGTCCCTCATCATGTTCTGCAGCTGGGACTGTCACCTCTTTGGCCATACACAAGACAGAGATACCCATCTTTCCAGCTAGATGAGCTGCCTTGATTTAAACAGCCCCTAAGGTGCTTTTATTATTTTTTTTTTCCACTACAGTTCTGACATTTTTGCCAAACGGTAGGTGTGCTGAGTCTTGGGCATTCAGGAGAACATCTTTCCTTGTCCTCGTGCCATAACCCAGTTTCACCGGTCTGTTCATACCTATCCTACCCTGGCTATATAGATGTCAAAGCCAGCAGCGAAAAGCTGTTTTGAGAAAATATTCACTCTCTTTCCCCCCCCATACCTGTGCCTCAGACTTGATATAGAAATAAAGGGAAATTTTAGGAAAAAATGAAAAAATTATTATGTGAAACACATTATCGCAGTATAGTCACTGAAGGGATATTTAGAATATGGTTTGAAATTAGATTTTTCCTGCTGCACATTGAATTATTATTTTTTACAATTAGCACATCAAATTGAGTTACTTTTTTCAAAATCATTTTATATTGTCATTCTAATTCCTGTACGTCACAGATGAAATTTAGTGCTGATCCTTAATATGATGCTACATTAACCACACTATCAACAACACACAGAAGTATACAGAGACATCTATGAAMATCATGCTGATTTTCCAAAATTCTTCTGTAGAAACTTGAGGGTTTACAGCAGCTGCATTATTAGCTTTCTGTAATATAACCTTGTGATTTGTTTATATMCTAACCCTATAATACTTTCTATTTTCAGGATTTTACTTTTCCTTGAATTTTAGTGACCAAAAATACCCCTGAAGTACATTAGTGCACAAAGCAGCAGTCTCTGAGAGTAGGAATTTTAGGTCTATTCAGAAGTAAAGAACTGATGTACTACATACGCATACCTAGCAATATTTTATACACCATCTCTAAATCTACATAATACAGTTCAGACTCTTTAGGAAATAAATAAAAGATTATTTTTTTAAAACAAGTAACTACTGTAGCTTTCAGTTTTCTCCCCTCACGTCTAAATAGGGAAGGAGACAAGAAGAGCACATGAGATCTTYTTTTCTCCCACACTGTCAACATTTCCAGAAATTTCAAATAATTATGGTTACCAGGAAGAGGTGGGTGAGAGTGCTGGGTAAGRGTGGGTGATGCTTAGTAAGACTGGGATTAGCATACAGCACTCCCTCCGCAATACCGACACATGCCTTCTTAAGGAAACTCCATAGTAGCAAAGCCAGCATTTGCAAACCGTGATTTCAGCAGAAAGTAAGGGGAATATCTTCCAACTCCTTTCACCAAACTCCCTAAGGCACCCCATACACACTTATCATCATAGAAATGTATTGAAATAAAAGATAGTATGAATACAATGGTTAATTATAAGGCAATGAAACTACATAACAATAAATGTAAGGTAGTAATAATRTACCTGAAAAAAATGTAGCATAAGCACACGTTGCAGACAGATGGGAAAGATACCATTGAAACTACCAGGAGGTGATGTAGGATGGCAATAAAGGTTTGTCTGGGTCATCATCAAGCACAGATGGTGTAGGAACAGGGAAGCAAAACAGTTTCAGGTGCAACAGGTTGAATTCCACTTGAAACAGGAAAGGCAACACCAGGGGTCAATGGGCTTTTTAAAAAAAACCACATGAAATGAATGACTTTGCTTTTTGTGTTTATACATTTCTTGATGAACTGCAATAACCTTGGTAATCTTTATGTTCAAGCTTCAGTTCATGTTCAGATCTATTTCTAACACAAAAAGAATTAGCTATGTGCCTTCTCTAACAATGTAGAAAGATTTTTAACTGTTAACTGTCATTCCACRTTTGTATCGCCTTCTCTCTCTTCCTCTGCTCTTCTTTCATAGAATCACCAAGGCTGGAAAAGACCTCCAAGATCATCGTGAAAAAATATGGAATTCTTCACGAATTTGTGTGTCTTTAGCAGGTTCAGCCTCAGGTAACTCTCTTGGAATACCCATCTCTTCTCTTTCATCAAATGCATCTTTCCATCCAAGGCTTACTCTTTGAGCTACACCMTCAACTTCTTCCTCAGACCCTCCAGAGCTGTGAGTATGCACCTTCCTCACGGCTTTCCAAACACCATTAATTGTCTTGCTGGTTATCGAGTCCCATGTAGCAAGAATATTTTCCAAGACATGTCAGGTGTTGAAACTCTTCCGAAACTTGCTCGACCAGTGTCTTGTTTACCTAGTCCATCACTGCAAGTAATTGCATCAATGTTTGTCGTAAATAAAACGTTTTAGAGTTAGCAATCGCTCCTCGGGCTGGTGGTTGCATAACTGGGGTGGTGGCAAAACCGCAACTTGAACGTTTGGCTGCAAATCACCCGGGTGAGATGGATGGATAAGCGTGTTACTGAGGATCACCAAGGCTTGTAATACTGAAAATACTGGAAACCACCCATGCCCTTTTTATTTGAAAGCTAGTGAACATGGCCCACGTAGGTCACGTAGGCCTTCAATACCCTTGGTTTTGTGGGTGGGTGCCCGCAGCATCACCCCACAACATGTGAGCTGGGCTGTGTTTTGCAGCCTTGGGTCCTGGCATTCACTTCTCCCCTGAAGGGTTGAAGGCTCTTGGTGGCGTGGGTTTCCAAAAGAGTCCTCCTTCAGCTATATTGACCACCTGCTGTTGYGTGTAGCAATGCTGTATAAGTTTTCAATTGCTTCTGCCAAATAATACCAGAGCATAGTGGGAGAGAGCTCTAATTTTCATCCTCCATCTGCACTGAGCACATTTTTTGATCAATGGCTTCCTCATATGACCGGTTATATTCACGGATAAACCACTTGAGTTTTGCGCTGGTTTTTAATGAGTCAGTATTTCAGTTTATTGATCCTAGGCTATGCACAGCCAAAGGCTGATACAGATTCACCATTTGCCCATGTTCTTTGCATTGCCAGCTTTGTTTYGAAGGATAATAGCTTTCGTGGACTTTTTGTTGATATTTTCTGTCAGGGCTGAAACACACTTTTTCAATGCCACTGGGCTTTTGGAGATGTTGTATGCTGGAAGACTGTAAAGTAGAAGAAATCTCCTAGACTCCACAAACGCRTGCTTTGAACACCTGCAGCCCTGCCAAATCCACATGGAGCCCACAATCCATCTTGCACCGCAGCAAGGTGTCCATGGAGTGCGCTGCCACGCTATTGCAATTCTTCGCAACTTCTTTTTTTTCTCATTGCAATTTTTTTTTCCTAAACCATTCCTAAATCCTACTTGATGTTTCTGAATTTGGTAGCGGGGAAGGGAAGGGAGAGGGGTTTAAAAAGTAAATTGTGCAGGCGTGAAATCAGCAATGTGGAGACATTTTTTCAGAGCGACTTTCGGGAGAGCTGCGCAGACGCGAGTGAGGGTGGGTTGCTGAATGTGCAGGTTAATCCAATGGACAAAGAGCAGAGGGTGCAAGAGACTGCCTCATTTCCCAGGACCTCTGGAAAAGCTCAGGTTGAGAGMTGTTAGCAAGCTGTCCGGTTGCCCTTCCAGTACGATATTTCTGGCCCGGCGCTGCGTGGCATACTGAGTTCCTACTGAGGTCCTGGGGCTGGGTCACAGCCCTGTGAAATTGAACCCTAAAGGGAGCCTTCCCCCRAGTCTTCTCCCAAAACCAGAAAACAAACTTAATGGCAAGCCTGAGTGAAGGTGTCACCTTCTACACTTAACTTACATCCTTTTAAATCAAAAAAWTTTGATTTCCAAGTGGAAAATTGAAGTGAACCTTGGAACATGACTACTCCTGCTACTAGAATAAATACCTAAATTYTTAGAAACCTTCCCAAACTTTTCCAAAATAACCATTTTCTGATGATGCAGCAACCTGTCCATCGGGGACAATTTATAGGTGTTGTTTCAAAAAAAAAGCAACATAGAGGCAGAGAAGAAATATTACTTAGGAAAATAATAAATGTCTCCTGCATTTTACATGTTGAAAAGGTTTGACTGTAAATTCCACTTTTGACATTCATCCCAGAGCCACTTTAAAGGCAACCCACAGACTCTACGGGGAGACAGTAAACACTAAATCATAATTACCTCATAAAAGGGGAGCCTGTTTCTCTGAATGCCTGAGATCTGGTTTTGCTTCACAAAAAATATCATAAATCTATTGTGTTCTATCCAGTTTTATTTAAGGCCAATTAGTGCTTATATTAAAAAGAAAAAGAAAGAAAAACAGAAACAACACCTTCCAAACTTTGCTGTCATTCATATAGATGTGAAACCCTGATTCTCCGCTCTCATTAAGGAGCTGTTCATTAGAGGACAGCATGTTCCACGAGAGCTGAGGTCTTATATTAACAGTGAACTATGGAAAATCTCTCCCATTTGGCAGCCCACATTAACATTTCTCCTGCAAAGGGATTTCTTTTTAATGCAATCTAGTGCTCTATGTGTTACTGTACAGAAGAAAAAAAAATATTTTTCAACAAAACCTTGACTTGGCTTTAATATCCCACAGGGTGACATCTGACACTGTACTGAGAGAATAACACCTCTCTGGGTAATCTTTCCAACAGAGCCTGAAAATGAGCAGTCTGTGCCATTAATATGGCCAATGTAATTAGCAGAGCAGTATGACGGATCTTTTTTTTTTTTTTTTAATCAACATTTCCTAAAGCTATTTCGCCAGCCGAAGTTCCTCTAGCCTGTGGAGTCAGAGAAAGCTAAACTTGAGCATGCCCAAATAGGTTGCAGTTTTGAAGCACAGGTAGGGAGATCCAAGGTAATGTAGCTGCCTGCCTTGGACATGATTTCCGAATAAAGCACATCATCCAGTTACYAAGAATTTAAAAAGAAAAAGGTTTCTAGGTGAAATTAGGTGAAATTAGTCATGCCACAATAATATTTCAAGGCCAGGGAGAATTTTTTTTTTGTATTAAGAAAGAAATGAAAGGAGTTTGATTTGTGGTTCTTTGTCAGCAGAGAGCCAAAACTCTGGGGGAAGGGTGCTGACGTTGTATGTTCAGATTTGTTGGGACTGTGGTTTTGACTAGTTTGGATATAATCACACGATTATCGCACCTCTATTTATTCTGCTTGTGTGGGAAGGGCCCTTCTCTTTGCAGGTCAGCACGCAGTCAGAGAGACCAGTGGCAAAGATGTATCACGTCACACTGTAGAAGTCACCAGAGATGCCTTCAGGAAGGGCTGGGACCTACAGATGGCATTTCCCTGGTCACAGCTGGCCTTCCTAAGCAGGGCTGTGCTGGGAAAGGGAATTGGTGAGGATGATGATGGCTGTTGGAACATGAAGGGCTGGACGTGGCCAATGCCTGCTCTCACCTGGGAGGATAAAGGATTGGCAGTGGCATGTCCTGSGATGTTGAAACCACACTGGTTCTCTACTAACAAGACAGTCCTGCTTCCTTTTTAAAAAAAATCCAAGGCTCTGGGGATTATGCTGACCTTCCACGTGCAGTGTAGTTGATTCAAGACTCTCAGATCTGTATTCAGAAGTACAAAGGCACGAATTTCATTTTGAAACGTAGCTAGTGAAAGATAATGAACTCACCTAGATGAATGCAAAAGTCTTGACTCAAAAGTAGGTTATCACAGCAAAAGACACAGGTTTTAAGAAAAACCTGGTAAACAGCCTATACTTTACTAATAATTACTATCTCTTTTCACGGGGAGAAGTGATCATAAATACATTCTACACTGCAAATACCTAGTGCATAGAGGCTAAAGGAGCAACATCATTAGGACTGTACTGATCATTAGGTCTTAGCATTGTTTTGCAGGAGTATTATTTCAAGATATCTGTATTGAACAGCCTTAAAAAAAGCTAAGAAAAGGAAAACATCAGCGGTTGAAAATGGTTGCATACAAGATGTATTAGAACAGGTAGGCTGGATTTGGCACTGGCACAGTAATACGGAAGTTTGAGCATACCATCGAGAGCAAACGGATAGCAATGAACAAGCCAAGCACTTGGCCCTTTGGAGTTAAGGGCTGCAATCTCCTTGCAGAGCAGCAGCAAAGTCTGGTGGGTCCAGGGTGGGATCAGCAGGAGTGAGGTCCTGAGGTCTGACGGACTAATCCCAGATGCAAAGTCAAGGGAGGCGTTTCCACTGAATTCCCACTGGTGGGTGCATTTGGCTCTAATTCTACTTCGACTTKTGATTTAGTAGGAAAATCCGTTTAACCACTCTGTCTGTAAAATTAGTGTATTTCCTGTCACATACAACCTTTAGGCAAGCTTTGATGGACTTCCTTGTATGTGAGCAAATTTTTAATCTCACGAAGACAGGCTGTACAGCCTTTAATCTCTGATCTTTTCTTATGCAAGGTGTGGTTTCTATCGAGTTCTGGATGAGGAGTACAGAAGGAAAATGTCTGTCTGCTTTGATTCTKGATTATCATAGCATCATAGAATCATAGAATACTTTGGTTGGAAGGGACCTTTAAAGGTCATCTAGTCCAACCTCCCTGCAATAAGCAGGGACATCTTCAACTAGATCAGGTTGCTCAGAGCCTCCTCCAACCTGACCTTGAATGTTTCCAGGGATGGGGCATCTACCACCTCTCTGGGCAACCTGTKCCAGTGTTTCACCACCCTCATTGTAAAAAATTTCTTCCTTATATCTAGTCTGAATCTACCCTCTTTTAGTTTAAAACCATTCCCCCTTGTCCTATTGCAACAGGCCCTGCTAAAAAGTTTGTCACCATCTTTCTTAWAAGCCTTTAAGTATTGAAAGGCCGCAATAAGGTCTCCCCGGAGCCTTCTCTTCTCCAGGCTGAACAAACCCAACTCTCTCAGCCTTTCTTCATAGGAGAGGCATTCCCATGATCATTTGATCATCTTTGTGGCCCCTGATCATTTTCGTGGCCCTCCTCTGGACCCACTCCAACAGGTCCATGTCTTTCCTGTGCTGAGGGCTCCAGAGCTGGACGCAGCACTGCAGGGGGGGTCTCGCCAGAGCAGAGCAGAGGGGCAGAATCACCTCCCGTGAGCTGCTGGCCACGCTTCTTCTGATGCAGCCCAGGGTACGGTTGACCTGCTGGGCTGCGAGAACACATTGCTGGCTCATGTCCAGCTTTTCATCCACCAGCACCCCCAAGTCCTTCTCGGCAGGGCTGCTCTCAATCCCTCCATCCCCCAGCCTCTATTGATACCGGTGGTTGCCCCAACCCAGGTACAGGACCTTGCACTTGGCCTTGTTGAACCTCATGAGGTTCACACGGGCCCACTTCGCAAGCTTGTCCWGGTCCCTCTGGATGGCATCCCGTCCCTCAGGCGTGTCAACCGCACCACTCAGCTTGGTGTCATCTGCAAACTTGCYGAGGGTGCGCTCGATCCCACTGTCTATGTCACTGATGAAGATATTAAACAGTACTGGCCCCAATACGGACCCCTGCGGGACACCACTTGTCACYGATCTCCATCTGGACATYGAGCCATTGACCACTACCCTCTAGATGCGACCATCCAACCAATTCCTCATCCACCGAACAGTCCACCCATCAAATCCATCTCTCTCCAATTTAGAGCGAAGGATGTTGTGGGGGAGCATGTCAAAGGCCTTAACGGAGGTCCAGGTAGAAAACATCCATTATGATGATCATGGCAATTCTTGGTCCAGAATAGCTTCCCAGAAAATAAAGTATTACAATTAGATTGAAGTTAACTTCTCTTTCTTTCAGAAATAATTTTTAAAAAGTTTGTGTAAAGTTTAATTACCTTAATTCAGCAATGGCATGATAAAGCAAGTTACATTTAAGCCACACTAAATGCCATATTCCTATTTTTCTTCCTTTATCACTCCTTAAAAGGGTGCAGCTGAGAGGGAAAACTGTTATCATTTTCCTCAGGAACAATATAAATCTTTATCTGTTAATGTTTTAATGTTTATCAGTTAATTATAGATCTTTATCTACATAATCTTTATCAATTAAACATTTCAAATGCAAAAAGTATTAGCACATATTCAAATTACCAAGCATTAATATAYAAAATCCCCCTAAAAGATTTATTTTTAACATTTTCATTTTTTAAAAATAGCATATTAGCAAACACCATCAATATCATATTTGCTCACATGATGGCATCATGCTGTGATTAAAAAGTCCTTGATTTGCAACAGCCAACAGACTGCCAGCAGCCTTAGAGCTGTCATCTTGGCACTGGAGGCATGCAAGGGGAGGGAAAGTGAGGAGGAGGAAGGGGGAAGAGTGGAGGAAGCATCCACCTATGAGGAAAGAAAATAACATCATCAGATAAAACAAAAAAGGCTGTGCAAATATGTACTTAGCACCCGAGAAAAAAATAAATGCTTTGCTGCATTCGTTGGAGGTGTGATTGAACAGTGAGTAATGACTTAATGAGTTTCAGGAAAAAGTGCCAAACCGCTAAAAAATAATATTCCTAAGAAATATTCACAATTAATGTTGACCTGCCCTGGTCACTAAGATGCAGGTGAGAAGAAATGAAAACTGCCTACACCCATATGCCTAGTATTTCCTTCAGAAGGCCCTGCACAGGAGAAAATGCCATCAACAAGTTAGCTCGTATGCAGGTACTTGCCTATAGATAGAGCACAGTGTTTGTTTTTTAACATAAAAACATACACAACCCCAGATAAAAATCATAGGATCATAATTCAGGGTGAGGGAACCCAGGAGGTCCCTAGTCTGACCACTTGCTCAAGCACGGCCAGCTATGGGATCTGACCAGGTTGCTCAGGGCTTTGTCCAGTCTGGTCTTGAAAACCTCTGAAGATGGAGATGCACAGCTCTGGTGAGCAAGCTCTTCCACTGCTTGGCTGTCCTCACGGGGAAAAAGGTACTCCCTTAGGATATAAGCTCTTTAGGCTATCGGTGTTTTTTRAGTGCCTGGCATAACCGTGTCCTTGTGCACACCCAGCTCCTACTGCAACCATAATAAACCAGGGCAAAATGCCAGYGGTGATGGCAGAAATGCACATTGAGAACACTATTACGCTGTGGAGCTGAGCCCTCATCCTCTTAGCAGGAGCATGAAAAAGTGACTGAGCCTTGTTTAGCTGAAGTTTTGAGTGTGAGGATGAGGGCTTGGAGGCCCCGGCGCAGCTCCAGCACCTCTCCTGCTCTTCCTCTTTCGGCACATGCAGCAAACTTGCTGTGCACGCCCGGTCCTCGCTCGCTCGCCCCCTTCCAGCCATGGCATCACGCTGCATCCTCGTCCCTCACGCTGCATCCTTGTTCCTCTACCTGATTTTTGAGGGCAATCTGGAAGGAAATATGCATCTTAACCATGKAAGCTGATACAGGAGTCGGCTTAAGGACCTGGAAGTAACAGCTCAGTAACGTTCACTTGGAGGACTCATGTTGTGTGGGAACTGACATTTAATGATAACGGTGGCTAATTATTTCACTGCTGATCACAGCATAAGCCTCCTGTAAGCCTTATCCATTGAAATTGAGTATCTTAAGAACTAGAGGAAGATGCTACCCTCACCGGTATATGCCTGCTATCTCTGATAGATTTTCCAGAATTGTGCTTACTTCCAGTTCAAATTATTTCAAACAACTAAGTTCCATGAGTTGTCTTTTAATGGTAAGTTCCTCCAGAATTAAATTCATTTTTCTACCATGTCAGTTCCTAGAGGTCATAATCAGGACAGATAACCGTTCCCCTAGGCACCGCACAACTTCCGAGAGTTATCCTCGCTGGAGATCTGTGCGATCCACACCTTTTTTTATTTTAACTGGCATAAATAGCTGTGCTAGAGGCCACTCAAAAAGGGCCAGGTACTGAGCAGGTTCGTCTTGCTCACTTGCAAAGCCAGCTCCACACTTTTCCTKATCCAGCAGCGTGACTAACGCAGAGAGTGTCTTCATTTACCGAGGGAGGACCCATCTGTACTAACACGGGGTAGAAGAATTACAAGCTGCTAGAATACAATGCACCGATGTAATTAGTTCACTTGTAGCCGGCCCCTTGATTTAACTAATTGCTGCCGGTTATACCCACTGGCCCCAAGCAGTTCCCCCAGAAGGACGCAGCCCCGGAGGCAGATCCCCGCCTGCCCCGGCGTGTCCCAGGCGAGCGGCAGCATCCTGCCCTCCCACTCCTCTGTGGGGCCGGGGGAGCAAGTGCCCGGCCCCCCGGCCCCCACCTCCCCTCCCAGCCGAGCTTTTCCAGCAGGCATCCTTCCCCCGCTCCTTCCCCATCCCCGGGCGAGGCTGACAGATCGGGCGCTCTGCCAGCATCCGAGACACAATTACGGTCACACATGCTGGAAGTTGAGAGAAAACGTGTGGGATTTATTTTATTTTTKGGGGGGGGGGGAAGAGAGRCGGGAGAGGGACTGGAAGGCTTTTAAGCAGTCAAGGCCTCTGACAAAACAGGATTGAAAGCTATGCACCATATTTCATATAATTCAAGGCTGGACCGCATGCATGTGTTATTAGTTCTCAAAACCATTGTGTACGGCAATTTCTGCATCCCCAATGAGCTTTTCTGGCTGGGAGGCCAAAGGAATAGTTGGTACYGAGCCAAAGCAGTTTAGGAATTTTTCCTGAAGGAGGGAGGAAGAAATGTGGAGCAGAAAGCAAGAAGCGCTCTTCTTTGAGGGCACGACAACCTCTGCTAACGTTTCCTAAAGTTTCCAGTGTCTTCCCCTCCAAACTCTCTCTTTTTGTAGGGAAATCCCCCCTTCCCCTCTCTCCAGTTCAGGGACAAATTAACATTAGGACAAAGTGGTCTGTCTCCCGGCGGTGCCCGACTCTTGCCTCCYGGGGCAGCTATCACCCAGCGACAGGAGCCGGGGATGCTCTGACAGATTCCTAGGGTCCTCACAAGTCAGGAGAAATCCGTTACCACAGCTTTGACAGATGTCTTACACTCATCTCTGGAGCTTAGGAGGGAGGCGAGGGAGGAGGAAAAAGAAGGAGGAGGAGAGCTGAAAGCTTTTCAAACACTATTCAAACAGAGGCTTTTTTTTTTTTTTTTTCCAAACAAGGCGAGAAATTAAGGTGGGGAAAATACTTTAAACCAAAACGTTTATAAATTTATAGCTTCACTTTAACCACAGCTTTATTTCTCTGTCTGTCTCACACCATGTTTCCATTATTGTCGGGAGAATGAACTGCATGCATGCCAAATCAGGTCATTCACAAATATAGAACGAACGTCTGTCATTACAGATTTACCACTCCAACTACGGCATATCCCTTCTGTCTATAAAAATTCTGATCCATTAGCAGGGCAATCTCTCTGCGTGTCAGCCCTTTACCACTCCATGCACCTCAACAAACTGGAGGTACAGCCTTCCTTCAACAGGCCAGCCTACACATTCGCTCCAAAATGACGGTAGGACGTGTGCGTGATGTCCATCAGCTCTACAACAAAGCCAAATTTCTTCATGCAAAAATTTACAGCAGACTGAATCCTGGGCGAGCGCTGCACAGACTCTGGGTAACCCCCAAACCCACAGTCACCGTCACCCTCTCATCTTCTTTGGAGATGACGTAACGTTGCTGATGCACAGAAAGAGACTCGCCCAGAGYCATCCCGGTTCCACTGCAGAGTGAAGGAGAGCCCAGGTCTCCAGACTGCCAGGTCTCTGCTTTAGCCTTGGCTGCCTCGAGCGGCGCGAGTCAGCCTAACGGTTAGGGGCTTCCTCATACCCATTCTGCTTCAGGATGGACCCGTGCTGTCTAAACATACTCTCGCAAGCTGCTCTGCCATCATGCAGAATTTCAAAATGACCCTAAACCAGCAATATTTGGGGATTCTTTAAAACAAAGCATCGCTTCAGTGCAAAGCCTGATTTTCACTGTGAAACACTGACAGTCAGTCACGAACCGAGTTCGTGCTGGACAAAGCACGCTTTTCATATGGGGAACTTAGGCAAGGAGAGACTGAGGCCCAGATTTCCAAACTTCTTAGGAACTAAACCTAAGTCTTGCTGAAGTGCCCTAAGACACTTGATGAAGAAGGGATTTTTCATATTCATAMAGGAAATCTGAAGTAGAGCATATCTTCCAAAATCAAGATTAATGTCCCGATGAATAAMCTGGCCTCTCCTCTCTGGTCACACCAGCTTCTCACAGTGATGTCCCAACTTCTCACAGTATAGAGTATCTGCTTTCCATTTTGGAACACACGACTGTTCTTCCGACAAGTACCCCAACTAGAGAAAACAAATAAATAAATATTAATAAAAAGAGACAACACAGATTGCTTTGTCCAGGAAACTGGATGTGCATACAAATCTGTGTTGCGGAGATAGTGCTCTGCATCGTACAACGCAGGTAGTCTGAAATCCGAATTTTAACTTGAAAATCTCCATGGATTTATTTGCCGTCTTGGAGAGCAATTAGGCTTTCTCCAGTGGACAAAGCATCGCTGTTAGATTGTCACAAATGCTAGTATCCACRGTTCAAACAGCACAGTGGATAAAGCACCTGTTTAAGGCACCACTTTGTGGATTTGTAGTTTTATTTTAGAGCTTCAAGGGATTTTTCATTTTTAAAAGGAAAAGAAGAAAGYAAGAAGCCTGGGTAAAGTGGGCATTTACTGACAACAATGAAGCTGACAATGTACAGGACTCCAGCTAAAGCTAAGCCTCTCTACAAATCACTTAYAATCTAATAGGCAGATGTGCAGAATACAGAAGGGGAAGGGGGTGGACAGAGGACTCAAGAACTTACTCAAGTTTGTTCCATTTCCTGAGGAAATCACAGGAGAACTGACTCTTTAGCGGGGATTAAAAGGGAAGGAACAGTAGCATGGCAACTAAGGAGGGAGGCAAATACTGCACAGGGAGAGAGCATTACAGAAAAAGGCAGGGGGAAGGCAGATAGCTGCGGTGTTGCCTGGGCAGCAATACCATCTACRGCCATGTGTGACACAGCCCGAAGAAAGCCTTTGGGTTTCTTCCACCCCTTTCTTTCCTGCGTGCCAAGAATTAATAACGTGGTTGCTTGCATGGTCGTCCAACGGTTCCTCAAGCTCTCCCACCAGCTGATTCATACTGAGTGACAGGTTTCATGACAGACTCTATTCGGTAGGTCCCCACACACGGACACGGCAACCTCCATGAACACGGACCACGAATCAAGCTTGGCTCTGGCTTCAATGCTCAATGCCGGGGAGAGGAGGGGAGGGCAGGAAAGCTGTAGGAATGGGCCCCAGCAGGATGCACTGGCTTTAACACTCTGATGCTTGCCAGAGGAGAAGGGAACCTGAAATATGAATGCTTTGTAGAAGTTAAATGGATAAACCTCCTTAGATACAAAAGGGTCAYATAATAAACCCACCACCACTGAAGAACTCAAAGGCTGCTCTGCGTTCCTGAGGGGAAAAATACAAAGATAAGGGGAAGAGCGAAGGACAGAACCCTCAGCTGCATCTTTGGAAGTCTTGATTTTGTAATTCCATGCCAATGCCACTCTTAAGTGAAAGGCTTCGAAAAGCCACTAGTTTTTAGATTGCTTATCAGTATTTCTGATTAAACAACACAGTACAGTAAACAATACTAATAAGCTGTTTAAGCCAGCTGCAGCACTGTTAGGCTTATGAACATAAACAGACAGGCCACTAAACCAACTGGAGGAGCTCTTCCACCRAGACAAATGGGTGCTGCCTAGAGCTGATGACAGATGGTTTTAGAGCAGGTCAGGCATGTGGTATCTATGTAGCATCTTGTATCATATGGAAAGCAAATTCTCTTTCACGCGGTTTGCTCCAGCTGAAGAAAAAAAATCTTTTTTGATTTTATCGCCACATCATCTTCTGATCCCCAAAGGTGACAACGAATTAGCATCATTTCCTTCTAATTCRCAGTGATAACCTTCCTCAGAAACACAGGAATGGGCGGTGAAAGTCTAAAGTCTCTTGCTTTATTGGACACAGACATTTTAGTTGCAAATACCTCTGCTTATGAACAACCTTCTCAGTCTAGCATAGTCTCCCACTCTTCATCATGTCCCTCAGTAGTCATGATGAGGCTTACCCCACTGCCCAAGGCTGTGCAAGTAACTTTGGTGCTGGTGACAGATAGAGAGGGGACAACCGTGGAGAACACATCTGCATGTTATGCTCACACCACCTGGCCAGTCTGCCTTGACACCGTYCCTGAAAGGACAGTTTCTAGCTGTGGGTGTCTTTGCAGCACCCTCAGAGGGTGCCCGGTAAAGCAAAATTTTGTGTTGGCAGGGATTGGAAAGAAGATCCCTAACTCATTTCAGATGCTAATGACGTACAGCCAGSATTAGCCCAGGTCAGCGATGAACTCCTGACCTGGAGGGGAAAGACCCTGCCACCCGTTTTCAATCCCCTGAGCTGCTCAATCCCGTGATAATGTCATTTCTGAAACAGCGCCAATGGAGCATAAAAGCAGCAGGCAGGACAGAAGGCATCAAATGCTAATAGCCACTCCTTAACAGAAGAAAGAGTCTAATCCCGGGCTTTGAAAAGCACTCAGCCCCCRCATGCTAAAAAGAGGTATGCTGGAGAGCTCTACCCTGTGTGTGCCAGAGGACGTGGGACAGCARATGCACGTGTACCTGCGAATATACTTTTTCTGACTGCATGAGGAAACCTTATGTTCCCAGGCTTTCCAAGGCACAATTAAACCAGACCTTTATTTCAAGGGCACTGCCAAATAAGTGGCTTGTTT
Source organism: Oceanodroma leucorhoa (assembly GCA_030449065.1). NCBI lineage: Eukaryota > Metazoa > Chordata > Aves > Procellariiformes > Oceanodroma > Oceanodroma leucorhoa. The sequence continues at coordinate 8,297,865 of JASVER010000026.1, read as the reverse complement.
GAACTCGACTCAATCAGGAATTGAAAACACGGAAAAGAAAATAGGAGCAAGCGACCGGATGAGGCTCTGCAAGAGAATTCAAGTCTGACAGATTTATGGAAACCTTGTTTCCATATGGATCAGTACTGCTGCCTCCAGAGCTCCAGCGGCAGCAATCAATGAAAACAATGCTAGCTCCAGCGGATGTCTGCATGCTTAAAAAAAAACCCCGTATATGTGTTTTTACATAGAGACTAAGTAAATAGAAGTGCAGAACTGGGGTGGCTTCCTTGTTCATTTGCCACAGCAGGCATCCCACCCCGGGGACGCGGGACTCTGCTCTGATGTACAGCTGCGCTGGTGGGAGGAATCAAAAGAGCGAGCTGATTTACCGAGTTATGAAACGGTGACATACCCTGCATGAAAATGAAAGGAAATGTATCCGGGCAGGCAGCGAGAGCAAGCCGATGGGGGGAGGCGGGGGTGGGAAAAGGCAACGTCATTAGATCTACGGTCATACAGTTACAAAGTCAAATGGATTTACACGGAGAAGTCTTGTCCCGCTGCTGTATAAATATCAAACGGGCTGTAATCCTATTACACTTAAACACCGGGTAGTGATTGGAGTCATGAAACACTACTGTCTCCATAAATCCCTCTGCGTGTGTGCGTGCGCGCGTATGCACGCATACGTACATCTGCGAATTATTGATCTCCAGCAAGTAACAGTGATGAGGCTAAATTTGAGTGTGGAACAAATTCTGATGATGTCAGTGAGACGTCAGATCGAGAATACAGCTGGAAAGGGTCATGGTGCTCCTCTCCGTCATCCACGCCTGGAGGGTCAAATTGCAGCCAAAAATGGGCACSGCCTGCGCTCTTCCTTCATTTGCCCTTTTCTGAATCTAGCATCTGCAAGCTTCAAAGAGGAAGGAAATTTCATTTCTACTGGCTGGACTGCTGAGTAAGAAGGAAAAATCTGCAACTGAAGCAGAAGATAAAACAAAAAAAAGGGTGGAACAACTTGATTTCCAAGCAGCGTAAGAAATCAAGTTTTAGGAAGATGCTTCATCTTTACAGGGAAAAGCACTTCCTCCTTCAYCTAGATCTTTAATCGTGCCCCTGTTCCCCACCCTTGGCATCTGGCCACGTCTTATCCTGCATAAAAGTAAGTGCTGCCTCTTCCAAGAACACTTCCTCCTCCTGATTAATTCAACAGTGCATCCACAGCTTTCCCTAGAGTTTTTCCACAGRAGCAGCTGAGCTAGGCTCAGAGATAACTAGTAGATCTCTTGCTCTATATAAATCGTAAGCCGGACATCCACAGCTGAGTTAGACAGGCAGGCAAATCTGACAGTAAACAAAGCACAGGGAATGATGCCCATAACAGGAAACTTGTATTAAGTAAGAAGGCACCCAAGCATACGTTTGTTTTGCATAATGCATTCAAGGTGCTACAAAATGCAAACCAAACCAAATGAACCCGAACAATTGATATCAATATCTCTGTTCAGTGATGGAGATGTTAAAACCTGTGACCCACCCCTTGCCCAGTACTGGCAAGCAAATTTCAGTGGCGGCTGAAGGGGAGGCAAAAGCTGAGTAAGACATACTAAACACAGCACCTTCCTATAAGAAAAAAGGTAGGATCTAATGACAAGGTTGATGCTTAGAGCTGGAGTTACGGCAGCCAAGCTGGGATCTGCTGATTTCTGTTGGATAAGTGTTTGACAGGAGATTTTACACACCCTGGCACAGAAGGTAACAGAGGTCCAACAGACGACAGAGTGAGTTTGGGATTTCAGAAAGCCAGGATGAACTTCTTGAGATATGGGGCAACCCATTCAAGTCTCCCAGGGCCCTTTTTGCCCTGAGAAAACTGGGAATAGTTGCAATTCTCTTCCTCAAAAGCATGTTGTGATGATGATACAGCATAAATTGGGATACAATTATGGTTATGGGGGCCATATGATAGGCAGGCATAAGAGATAGGCAGGCACCCAATATATCTCTCTAGCTTATATAAATGGATCCCTGAGGGCAATGAGCATGAATAACTTATGAACTGTCAATGCATCTGCTCCATGAAGAGAAAATACCATGAGTTTGCCTCACCGTAACCTCCAAAGTCGATATTCATGTGCATGCGGATGGTCCAGTTCGTAATGGGGAAATTAGCTTGTAGGTGCACATATGACAGTGGAAAAAGTTAAAGTRCAGCGATAGGAAAATAGGAATCCTCACCTGTATTTGAAGTGAGAGAAGAAGCTTAGATTCCCTCTTTTGAACTGCCTTATATGGTGCTGCAAGACACAGCTTTAGGAGTTTTTGTACCGAACGTGAATCCAGGTAAATGTGTGACAACAACACGTGCATATAAACACAGATGCAGACACAGACTGACAGGAAAGGAGGAAGATAATCCATATTTTTGAAGTGTCCCCCTTCCTCTCCTCCACAATTGTATTTTCATATGGTGGTTTTGCATCCATCTAAGTAAAACATTTGCAAATGGGGTAGGCCCTAAGGCTCTAAGATAACCCAACTGGAACAAAAACATATGAATGCACATGCAAATGCTATGGTAAGTAGCATATGTTTTAGATACTGCTGAGATCATATGTTGATATGGACTAACACAAACCTCTGCTTTTCATCATAGACTGTACTCACTACACATAGGTAATCTATATAAAAATACGGCATGGTTTAAATCTATATGAAACGCATGTCATTTGCACATGGCAAATATTCAGAGAGGGGAAAGGTTAAAGACAGAACATACATGGAATCACTGCTACAAAATGGTTTTCCCTTTGCAGCAGCCTCGCTTGCTTTCCCCTTGTCTGGCAGAGCACATCAGGTTCTGCTACTCATGTAATCTTTCAGTTGCTTTTTTTAAAAGTGTATTTAGTTCGAAGAGGTTTGTATGGAGCCCTATTCCACTGGAACATGCAGTTCTGTAAAATCAAAATGCTTTACAAATTCAAGTAATTTTTTAAAATTACAATTAGGAAGAAACACAAGAAAATATGTGGCAGTCTCSAAGGAAGCTGCTTAGACATCTTTAAGAAAAGTGTTGTCTTCAGACATCCTGAATTTTCTTTCCAAAGGACCTTGTGTTTCTCGGGTTTTCTTGCTCTGCAGAACAACACGAAATCTCAAAACACTTAGTGAAACAGCATATRCATCTTCTAGCCACTTCTAACAGAAGAAAAAAAAATTACTGCAGAGAACATATTTGTGCCTACTTATATAATACACAGAACTTTTGGAACTCAGAAAAAGATAAATTAATGTGACACTACTGGAATTGAATGAAAGATCTTTTACTGCTTTGAAGTTAGCAAGAGGTYATATGCATTTTTTTTAGCTGAGGTTATGTTACACAAAACCATATTAAAACATTACTTCAAATATTCATTTTTCATTTAGGAGAGATGGACTTAGGCCTCCTGAAGAAATATGTGGAAAAACAGTTTTCCCAAATATCATGCTTAAACGATTCCAATTGCATTTTGCTATCCCCTACTATTCAACCAGGCCAGCTTGCAGACAGATATGTAGCGTATCTGACTACTTTCAAAAGCCTTTAAAAAATGCACACAGAACTCTGAGCCTAAGCTGTAACATTTGCTTACTACACCCTTACCAGCTCTTCAAAAATAATTTTTTACTCAATGAACGGGGGGGGGACAGATCCTCAGCTAGTGTAAAACAGCMCTCTTTTCATGACCTCCAATCATTTTCATTTTTTGGAACCCCAAAATGGTTCTAGTGGAGGAAAAAGGCCCATGTATTGGCAATTTAAGGCGATTGACAATAGGGTTTGCTTTTCTTAGTTACCTGTTACAGACTCTTTCATAGCAGTCTGCAGTCCTAGGGATCGACAGACCGCAGGCTGAAAACCACATTTCAGTAGAGCTGCACCMATTTACAGCAGATTAAACCCCCAGGTTTTAAAGCTGGCCAGTGGCAACCAAATTAAATAGCTGAACAGGAAACGCTGCAGAAGGATTGCACAGCCGGCGCACGGTGGGCTTTGCCCAGCTCAGGTTTATGTTGGAAGGGTGGAAGGCCATTCCACCCCTCTTCTTGCCTGGGGCAATAAAAAGTTCCTGCAAAACTGAAGCTTTAATTTAAAACAAATTTGAGGCGTAGTCGTTTCTGGCTCACACTAATGCCTACCAGCTCCAACAGAGTTGCAGTGAGTGGCCCAATACAGGTAACAGTCTTAAGTTTATTGCACTTCGTGCTTTGAAGGCATCAGCCAAGCATGCCACAGCGCTGGGGCTGCATGAGAGCAACTGAAACGACACTGATGTCCGGAGCAAAGCAGGAGACCCTCTCACTGCCCTAAAGCTGCCGAAAAAGCAGCAGCTGCAATGTTTGCTGATGAGTTAACACTCGGGGCCACAGGTAGGAGATCCACACTTCCCTCTCCCCTCTATTTTTCCATGCTCGGCCCCCACTGGCTGAGGTCTAGTGTACCACATCACTCACAGCTTTTTCTTGTTACCAGTTTCAGCGGTTCCCCTCTGGTCCTGCCTAAATCTCACGGCCAGGTCTAGTTTCATGGCATCGGTCTCTGTTTCTGCCCTGCCAATCATAGTGGTAGTGGGGAGGGTGAGGCTGATGGTGGGCCTGGCTTGCCAATTCCTTGTCCTAACCCTCGTCCTTCCTCCCTTTTGCCTGGCTCTGGCTCCAGCCTGGCATTTGGCCCACCCTGGTTTGGGGCAGCAAAACTCACGTTTGCTCACACTCGACTGCTCTTGGAGGGTGCATGACCGATCTTCAAGGAGGACCTGAAGTGTCCGATGGGAAAYATGAATCAGGAAGAAGCTAGAGCAGGAAAAAATGACCAGAGAAAGGGTCATTTGGAATGCAAATGGGAAAGGTGAAGCATCTTTGGCGGAAGGAGACCTGCCTGCAAGAAAGGTATGGAAAAGGCCATTGCTAGAGGGAGTAGAGCAGTAGCTGCCGCAGTAGCACTGACACCTGCCCTATCCAGAGGGGAGAGGTTTGGTGGGACGGGGAAGGAGACACCCGGCTTGGGAGGAGGCAGGGAGGCGGGAGGGGTGACCTGACAAGGGAGAGAGGGGTCTGTGCGTGGAGAGCAGCAGTACTAATTAATGGGACACGATGGCCAGGGAGGAATGGCGCAGGGGGTGGGTGGTGTTTGTGCCGGAGCAAACGGCACGTGAGAGGGGGGAAAAGCAGAAGGCAGCATGTGCCGAGGCGTGCGATGGAGGCCGAGGCGTGCGATGGAGGCCGAGGCGTGCGATGGAGGCCGAGCCGCCCCGACGCAGCTGCGCTTGTGGGTGAGACCTGCCCCACCAGGCTCCCCAAAAAGCTGCCAGCCTTTTCAGCCCTGTGCAGTGTGGAAGGGTTTCCTAGTAATAGCACAAATTCAGGAGACAAATACCTCACCATTATTCTAGCATTTTTCACACCCAAGAGGATCTTTAGCTGTGGACCGGCAGCGGCACGGACTCTCGCTTTTTGATTAATCTTTTATACCATCTGCTCTCCCTCCACCTATCCATCATCTTGCTGCCCGAGTGATGATTACTTCAGAGTGCAAATCACCTAACATCATTCTGGCTGATAAATTATATATGAAGGACAGGACATGGTGAGTAAGACTGAACCCAGCGACATCAGTTTAAGTCTGGGGATAAGCACGGGTGCTCAGATACCCTAGTGCCTGGCACMCTTGAAAATAGGCAGATTAGATGGACAGCCTCCAGCAGAGTTRGTCCAGGTTTACACAGGTGTAAGTGAGATCAGAATTGGCCTTCAGTCTGTGGAAAAACTTCACCGGTTTATGAAAGGAAATTTTATGCACACGGGAARGAGCCTATCATTAATTAATCACATGGAAAATACTAAAAATATGGACAAACCAGCAACATTGGCAGCTTCTCTCTACACCAGTATCATCTCTGAGGCATACACCTGCTTCRCAGCTACTGGTGTTGGTTAATCACCTTTCTACCTGGGGAAAAAGAATCTACTTAATTTGTTTTGGTTTTTTCCCCTTACCTGCATAAATGAAAAAAACGTGTGAAAGAACAGCTTGAGCTGAACTGCAGGCTGAGGGAAGGGAATTGCTGACAGGAATCATGGAAGACGGGCTCCTTGCACGGCAGTGATGAATGCCACCCCTTCCCAGCTGTCTGCGGAGAGAGCTGGTGAGTGAAGCTGTGGGCAGCAGACACTGGCTGGAGGTGAATACCCGCAGCGTGGACTCCACGGGCATTGTGGGCTTTCGTCTAGAAGGTGAAGACAATAAGAGGAGATATTCTGCTGTGTTTTTTGTCYGCTCGCCATCACCCAATTGCCAAATGCAGAGGTAAAGGATGGAATTGGAGAAAACATGTTGTTCTTCCATTACAGGGTGAATAAGAAGCAGGGACTGAACAAGGTTGTTACCATTGCTAATGCCTCTGATTCTGCACTGAGCCACAGGCAACCTTGACAAAGCCTGCCAAGATATTTCTCCCCTTGCTTTGTGAGTTCTCCACRTATCAAGGCTAACTTTTATTTTGTTTTAAATACTTTCCAACCTTTATTTCTTCTTTGGAAATAACCTACAGAGCGTAAAACCAATTACAGAGGCTGAAAATTATCATTATAACATTCCCCAGAGAGTCACGCTCCCCACTGTCGCCACCTGCAGCCGACCCCTGAGGACGGTGGAAGGGCTCACCAAGGGCAGGCAACCCATTACACACCACAGGGAGCCAGGCAACAGCATTTTCTGCTGACGGTGCGAGGCCACAGCAAGCTGTGGGTGCAGGTGGCTGGGCTGGTCCCTCCGTCGCTGTCTGTACATGGCTGGCTGAGCCAAYTGGTAATTCAGGAGGTTTTTGGAGTCTGCGTTGACTCTGTTGTCTTYAGGCAGCATCTACCAGCAGAGCACGTTACACACCTTTGCCACCTAATCTCCAAACTACAGCCATGCGTTGCAGCTGATCGCAGACCTACTGACCCGTCGGAAACCACAGCTTGTGCACAGTGTTATAGCACATTTTCTTACCGACACTGGCTAGGGGAAGTGACCAGACCTGCCAGGTCTGTAAARTCACATGCCATAAAATATCTAATCAAACCTGACATCCCTCTCAGGGCTCTGGCAGAGTGTGAGAGTGTAACCCRTCTGGAGCAGATGCAGGAGAACCGCACCTCTCTCTGTTGCCCTGTCTACCTCCTGGAGGAAGACTGTGCAGGGGACAGACTTTTAAGAGAGGCCATCTAACACTCRGGGATAAACTCTACCAGGGACTAAGGAGCAGCATAAGACTTATCCCTTTTCAGTTCTTTGCCTTCTCAAAATTGACTCGTTACAGATAAATATTAACAGAAGGAAAAGAAAGGCATAAAGATAAAACCTTCCCAGTCCCCCTTTCCTCTCTAACCCAAAAGCAAAACTCACCTCCACCCATGCAGCTCTCCTACTGGGGAAAGGATGAAAGAAAGAGCGTGTCGCGGCTGTGGTCACATCATTTAATGCAATAGTGGAACAAGTTCAGATGAATCAGAGCTCTGAGAAGTACCTAGAAATGCATTCTGGAAGAGAGCAATAGTCACACAGTCACTGTGCGCAAGTAGAAGCCACTTTTGGGGGAGAGTGGTGGGAAAGGAAGCTTGAAATTAGACCAATTATTCAAAACACTGTATCCTTCAGAACTCGAGGGAGACAGAACGAGGGGAGGAAGGACCCACCAGGGCAACGGGGCTTATTTCTGCTTCTCCTGAAATCAAAGAAACATCCCTGGATGCCTGCACTCTGGCATTACACTTCCCTGAGAAGGAAAAGTTCGCGTTCTGGGATGCTCTGACAACAGTGGGAGTCCATTTTACACCGCTCCGAGAGAACAAGGGAGGCTTTCTATGTCTAATCACATGGGAGAGATCTGTTCCTACGTCCTGAAATGTTTCAAATAGTAGTTGCTTCTAATGGGATATACACTGGGTACAATTAATGTCTCTGGTTGCAACACTTCAGTGAAACCCCCCTCAGAGCTCGACTTGTGCCGTTTAGAAGAGAGCTGTGAATAAGAAATAAAAACAAGTAGATGCTTTCTTCTAATTCTTTTGCTACTGCCCTCAGTAAAATGTTGAAACTAAAAATATGTGAACAATATTGCTATCTGAACATCAGGCTCATATTTTCTTGAATAATTGAAACCAGCATATCTGAAAATATTCAAAATAAGTGAAACACATTTCAAATTTTGCAGTAGATGAAGTTCTCAATCTATTTTTGTTTTAAATACCACTCAGATGGTTTCATTTTTCCTACTGAAGAAGAAAATACGGACTTCATTATTTAAGCTTCTGGTATCCAAAACTACCATAAAGAGTCAGCTGCTAAGGACTTGCATTGCCAGCGGTTTGGGACCTCAGCCAAAATCACAGATTACCAAAACAAATCTAGCCCTGCACAGGACAGTATGGAATGGTTTGATTTGAGAAAACATGTTGGTCTTTCACTGCATAAAAGGTTAAAAAACCCATCCCTGAATTGCAAACACCCCACAATTACGGAGTGTCCCAGACGTTTTGTTCGGTTTGAGAAACTTCAAGGCAAGGAGGCTTGAACACTCTGTTTGGAGGGAGGGGGTGTTAGCGGATTTTGTCACGTCAAATATTTGCATCGGACACGGACTGCTAGCCCAATTAGGCTTAGCATTCTTTCCTCTACTTGTTTGTAGCTATACATAGGGTAGAGTTTCTCAAAGCCTACACTTTAATAGGAAAAAGGCTCATACCATATCAAGTTATGGGGGCACCAGAGAGAGAGGCTAACTAAGGGGTTTTCCAGCTTGCTCTTATTTACTGGGAATAACCCATGGCATCCTAGTGCCTTCCTCGAGAAACGAATATAAACATACCCGTCTTTTTCCAGCCCTCTGGGAAGGACGGGGCTCGCCTGTGGGACACTTTCTTTTTGGGAATAGTGCTGCTGTTAGAGTGCCTGCTGAAGGAGAGAGTCAGAGATGTGTTTTACATTAAGCACTTGATCCGGCACGGGTAGAGATCATTTCATTTTGCCTGACTTTGTGTCCTGTGGCCATGGCCTGGCTCGTGTAGATGCTTGTCTTCTCCTCCTTGCTGACAGCTTTATTCTTCCAGTGAAGCGAAGCTGTCATGGGAGGCCATCGCCAGGGAAGGAGCAGTGACCTCTCAGGTGGTTGGGATGAGCACCAGGCAGAGTAAGACGGACAAGTGCTGTCTGCTTCCCCCCCCACATGGGAGCCAGTCTCAGGGGTACCAGGCACTGAATTAGCAGAGACCTCATCTTTCAGTTCATGTTGTCTAATGCAAGATCAGTGGGGCATAAAGTTTCTATTATCTGTGTTTTAATAATGGATGAACCTCCCCTCCTCCTGCTCCAAGAAGCCCTACATATAACCCCGCTGTAGGCAGACGACGCAGCTGGTCCTTTGTTTGCTCAGCTCCTTCCAGATGGGTATCCGGTGCCACCTGAGCTGAGTGGGCTCAAGGAACTTTTTGTTACTTGCATTTGATTTCAGACACTSGATGCTTCCCCTTCTGAGCTCAGCTTTATTTAAGGGTGTTCATTTTGCATTTCCGTCAGCCCTGAGGATGCCCAGGGGATAAAAAGTGTGCTCCTGAAGCTCTGCATTTTCAACTTCACTACCTCAATTATCRCTTGCCTATTGACCAACTATCAAGGATGCCAGGGAGTATTATTATTCTGGGTGACAAAAGTCCATTGAGACAGCAGGCCCTCAGATTTGGATCTCCAAATCTGGCTCGATTCAAATGGCTTCCTGCCAGGTTGCAGAAGGATGAACACTGAAGCTGCTACTGTGAAGGGCTGGTCACCCTTTTTGACTCTTTTTATCAGGACCAGGACACTGTCTCCTATGCTATAGTTAATTTGGACATCCAGGTTATTAGCATAGTGTTAAGGAAATGCTAGAAACAGTTGAGGGATTCATCATTATTTCATAGAAGTATTGCGCTACCAAAGAAAATTGTGTGTAAATTTGTAGCTGAAGAAATAAAAAGCAAACTCAAAGCAGGCACAGAAGTACAGAAGTGTTAAGGTTGTCCTGTGGAGAATGAGTGGGAATGGTGAGATGGGAAAGCACCAGAAGGAATGACAGAAGGTTTTGCTGGCACCCAGCTCTGCAGGTCATCAAAATCATAGCACATCCATGTGCAGCTTCTGAGGAGACCCAGGTAGGGAAAACAACGGACTGCCTAAAAAGAGGGACAGCAGTTAAGAGATGATGATGATGAAGATGAAGAACAAGGTTGGAGCTTTTAGACACCCAGACGCAGATGAAAGATTGTGAGTAAACCCTCATGACTCACAGAGGTAAAGGATGGAGAGATGAAAGTTCCTATTCACTGTAAGCTCCTGAAGAGCTCAAAAGGCTTGTGAATATGTGAGTAGGGGAGTGTGAGCAAGTAAAATCAGCTTGTTTTATACTAAAACCACCTTCCTCTTCTGTAAAGTCTAACTTCAAGCTTTGCTACAATTACATACATGTGATGCTAAAGCAAAACTCAAGATAATATGGTGCATCGGGTACATTTACAAAACCATTTCTGAATATTTAGAGCTTGTTCAGGTATCTGTACAGTATAACTCCAACCTCCATAATTCAAAATTTCTAGGAAAAAAACCCCAACATACATGCGTAAAGCATACRTAAGTGTTGCAGTCCTCAGCTGACATAGAAACCCAACAGGGAATACAAGAGGCGGCCTCTGTTCCTTCTGCCAACCATTGCTGGTATTGTACCAGCCTCCTGGTTAGCATCAGATGGACAGTTTAATGCAGTGCTAAGAATACCTTCTGCGTTCAGATCAAGGTGAGGACTTCATCGTTTGTTCTTGATTATGCTTGATGGGTCTGAGCCATAAACTTCAACATTTTGAGGCTCCAAATTCACTTCTTCAGCTTGGGCCATGCATCACTTAAACAAAACCACTTTGATTGCTGTCCTAACAGTTGTGGATTTCTAGTTTATTTCCTTGGGAAAACACCAGAACATTTTCTACTTAACAGTTCATCCCAAAAACACAAATAAAACTCATTTATTTGGTTCAGAAATGTCAGTCAAGAAAAGAGTTATAGACCTGTCTTGTTTTCAAATACGATCTGTATGACAGAGGATTAATCAATAGCCTACCACTCCCAAAGCACATTGCAGAAATCATGTCCAATTTTCTGACTCTCAGACAAAAAAATAATCRTATACAGTCAATTTTAATAGTGAAATGGCTATACTTATCTCTTCTAAACAAGATTATATTATCAGAGGAACTCAGAGAAGACAGAAATTGAACTCCTCTCAAGCAAAGCAGGACAAAAGGGAAATGGCACGTGGCCAGCAGGAGATGTTACAGCCTTATTCCATCTGCACTCAAGAAAGTGACCTCCTTCCCTAGGACGTTGGACGTGTCCCACAGAGACTGTCAACAATAAGGTCTAGACAGAAATCCTCCCTCTTTAATTCCCAGAGCTTCAATTTGCAATGAAGCAAATGTGACAACTATTGGATAAATGGTAAGATGGCTCTAGTACAAAGTGCAACCTCAGGTTGTTCCCCCCACCTTCTGCTGAAAAACCCCACACATCTGTTCAGAGGGAATTAAAAACTTCAGCTGTCTGTTACAGCCAAAGGCACAGCACCTTGTATTTCTGGCATATGCTGGTACCTACAATCCACTGCGCTGGAAGAGGTCAGACACTGTCTGCATCTCTAGCAGGTGTGCTGCTACTAAAACGGTGGAAGTTCGGAGCCATTTTAATGCAAAAATAAGAACCAATAACATGCAAAAAGTATTGCCCTTCACTCCAAGAGAACCAATGGTGCATAGGAAAAGAAACGTCCATGCTGGTTATCAAAGTAAATCAACTGCAAATACATGTAGAAGAAGTAAAATCAAGCAGACACATTATGTTCTCTTATTTAGTAGTGCAATTTACTGAGAATTGTATGTACATTTCAGTTGGTTTTCATTTGTGTGCTTTCATGAGATGGGCCTGTGCTCTGCGCTTGGATATCAGTGGCTGGACAAGCTCTTCACCCATTTCCCTATCCACCCACCTTGAACAGCTGAGTAGGTTCAAGTTTTCACTTTGACCAGTTAAATGAGGCTAGCCAAAAAATTTTACAATGACAAACCAGAGCAGGGACCCTTTTTGGTTTTATTCGTTAATTTTCTTTCAGTAGCAAATAACATGTTATAAAAAGGCTTGTCTTATATTTTGTTGCTTTTACACTGTAACATAAGTTCAAGGGGAAGATGCAGTTATTATTTAAGAGGCTTATTGAGGAAAATACTTACGGTTTGTCTCTATGTGAAGAGGTGCTGAGTTAGAAGTTTAATGGAGACATTCTCACAAGTGAGACAAAAGTTAGCGGTATAGTCAATCATAAATCCAAATTTACGTATTTTCATCTAAGTGATGAGCAGGTAGGTTTGATCATCTTTTTATTTACCACTACATGATGACATCGATGGAATTTGTCTGTGTCTCACAGGAGAGACATCTTGTTCTAATGTTGCAGAACTAAGTACCTACAAAATTGACTTAGAAAAATCTGATGCTTGGAATCCATAAATTCTGAGCATTTATACAAGTCAGTAAGTGCCAAAGCCAAATTACTAATTTGGAATTTTTTTTTCCCCAGGTGATCACTCAAGCCTCAACTCTTCAGGCTTTACCTACATGTTTTAGCACACCAATGGGTTTAGATAAAGTGTAATGATCAGGCTTTTTGTGGTTAAACTTAACTCCAAGAACCCCAATATCATCTTACATCTGCTGTAGGCTTGCTCTTGTTACTCCAGATGTCTTTCCAGTGCAGGGATGTAGGACAACTACCTAGAATTTTTTAAGAGGTGCCTGACTCGTAAGTTAATGTAAATTCTCTTAACCAGGAACTGTAGTCAGTTCTTTCTTTTCTTAGCAGTCCAGGAAAAGGAGGACAACTTCTTGATGCTCACAGCCTCGCTCAATACAGTACAACTCTCTAGAAAGTCTATGGGAGTTATGAGTGTGCAATAATTACATGGCTGGGACTTTATAAAGAGAGCAATAACATTAGTAAAAGAGCAAGGCTAATTTGCTATTCAGGGATTTTTTTCCTAAGTCATATTTAATTACTATCCTTGTTTCCTTGCCCACCACCCTTTTCCCCCCCCTTCTTCTCTGAAGAGCTGTGGAATTTCAACACTAAAGGAGAAGCTGATTATGCTGCACGCTGGCACCGAGCTGTCCAGGCTACACACAAAAGATCATGAATAGGCAGGCGTGTACTTGCTCTAAATATAGTTCAGACGCTACTTAGGCATTTAGAATCAAAGATYTGCTACTAGCAACAAGTCCTCCAAAAGTGTGCGATTTGGCATGCCTGGAGCTGTTAAGTGGATGCAGGCAAAAAACTGCTGAAGTTATGGAGAAAGAATATGAAGGGTGCTAATTGCCATCTGCCAATGCCTCAGAAAAAAAGTCTTTGCGATAGACTTTCAGCATGGGAAAACGTAATAGCAGCAACAAAGTGTTTACAGGAGAATACATCTAACAAAGCAAGAAGTGCTCAGACTTAAGAGACACCTGGCAGCAGAGGAAAATGCTTCTGTGCTATAAATCAAGCATTAATGCTTCTGCTCCAATGTGCATCTGTTACTTTTTATTCTTGAGGACCCATAGTTATAAGGTCCCCTCTCTGAAATAATAATTGGCAAAATAACAACAAAAGGGTTGTTTTCTAYAGCATCTTGTGCCGGCATTTCTTCTTCCACAATTTCATTTTTCGTGGACAATTGGATCTGAATACAGTGACGAACAGCAAAATGCTCTATGCCCATCATACACCTCAGCTCTGACAGCCCGGCAACGAACTGGATAGTCTGTACACCTCTCCCTGCTTTCGCTCAGTGAAATCAGAATATTTTAAACTGTCTGAAGTATACTCTTGATAACACTGATTGGCCTTTAAATTAACTGGTAGGAATACTACCCTTTCCATGCAGGAACTGTTGGGTGCCTCATTTCCCCAGTCACATATGTATGCTGGAGGACGTAGAAAAGGGAAGAGATCAACTGGGGAATTTTGCCAGACATTTTTCCTCTTAAAAGATTAGAGAGTATCTTGGCTTATTACATGTCAAAATGATCTAAGAAATAGAGGACTGTCATTTCATTTTTTGCCCCTGACTCCCAAAAACGTTTGTGTGGCTTTTTTCATATATTACAAATTATGTGGACCTTCAGCTCCAAAAATAGAAGGGATTTCCAGGTGGAAACATGCTCACGCTCTTAGTAGCATGCACGCAATKATTCCCATGATTTTGGGGCTGTCAGATTGACACGATCATAAGTGTGATCCTTTTTTGACTGACATGCTTAGTAGGCATTTGTCAGGAGAGCCACCTGACAGATGGCCCACTTCTAGCCAGGCACGGTTTCCAGGCAGAAACCCAGAAGCCTTAATCTTTCTGGGACYGGTTACTTGAGAAGTCATACCTACATTGCATTAAAGCATTGCATAGTCATAACTACACGYATTCAAGCACCTGAAGTCCTCACAAGCTCCAGTGACATCCAGCAAGAAAGCCAGCAGCTGCTTGCTCTTGACATAGGCCATCCCAGATCCAGCTGAAGCCCTGGAGCAGCTGGCACAGCCCTCACCCCTGGAGCAAGCGAAATGACCCCAGAGTAAGCCCAGATCTGGCCAACCACGAGAGGGAGACAAGCTCACATGCTTGGCCAACACAAGCTCTTGCTAGCCAGGGAGAAGTTTCAGGAGGTCCAGCTGTGAACTTGGTTGATGGCAAATTTGCGACAGGGTGGAGAAAAGATCTCACGGCCTGCTTGCTACCTCAGTCTCCAGGGGTAGCCAAGCCATGCGAGAATTTGTCCAAAGGAGATGGAGGACACAAAGACGTTGCCTTTTTTTCCTGGACCCAGCTTGGAAGGTATTTTTCTCCATCAAGCTGCAGGACAGGCTGACTACATTGGAATTATCAGGCAAAGCCAGATTTGTTGGTCTCATCTGACAGCCATCYCACGTTTTCCTTGACTGAGGGAGTGGGACTCATGGGGCAAGAAAGGCAACAAAGGCAGGCTTTTGGGACATTCAAGCACCACCGGGATGAGTGTGGCATAAAGGCCGAGACAGGTCAGATTAGATAAAACAGGCCGGATAACAGACTGCTGGAGAAAAGAGAGGATGTGAGGCAGGTCTGAGAAAACAGCCTGGAAAAAAGCAAGTTCCAGCCCAGCTATGCTCTATCTGCACAGAAAAGTATTTCACAGAGAAGGAAATTGCCTTGCAATTGTCTTAAATGCATGAAGAATGGGCASGTCACAGCTGAACCTTTAGAAAATGCTTTAGACAGGCTGAGCTGAAGACAAACAAATGTAGACAAACCTGAAGTCTGACACCCARATACTTCTCCCTTTCTCATCATCAAGCCTTTAATGAAGTAGGGAATGGATCCACATAGTATGGCTGCTATATGAAACCCATGTTTACAACACCTTAAACTCCATTTTCCCTAGGAGGGTAGAACCAACTCCCACTGTTAATTACCTGGAACTTGAATTTGGGGAATATTTTAGACAGGTTCAGACTTTGTGACCTAAGTCCATGTCTTACTRTAAGGAAAATTCCATGTTTTCAAATGTTTTCACTGCTGGAAAACAGAAAGGTCCAACAATTGAATCAACATGAAARATATTTTTTTCCTCCATAACAGCAACAATCCAATTGGATCAACCGTTCTACTTCTGATATTAAATTAAGAAAATGAAGTTTCTTTTAGATCAAGCAGGAAGCAAAGACGTTAATATTTCAGTGAGGTATAGCTGGCATTTAATTTGACTTTACAGTTGCTTTTCTCCTTTCTTTTTGACAGGCACAGAAGTTTTAGGGATTAAGAAAATCAAGCCTCCCTTCCTGTAACAGAAGTGCCATAGACTACCACCTAGTATCTTCTTAAGGAGCAAAGTAACCTGTATCTGGTTACAGCATACCTTCCACGAAGATACACAGACATGAAAATGAAGATGAAGGTGGTGCAAAGCCGCACCTGCCTACTCCATCATCAGAAGAACTCATGGTTCTCGATGTCCCTCCAGCTCAGTGAGGCTGAGAGGAAAGACTGGTGGGAAGACAGGATCAGCTGTATCTTGCATATGAAAATGGCACCTGTAGGTGGAGAAAGCAGCTTCTAGGAGACACTTCAGCAGTCCTGCATATTTCCTTAAGTGAAGGTCTTACATGTTTTTTTAAGATTGTGACACAGGGTTTTCCTAAAGCTGATTCAAACATTGAAGCCTCAGCTCTGGATGAGGTTGATTTTTACACCTGGCTCAGCAAGTAGGTGTGATCTTTTTTTTATTGATCTCATGACACTTAATCAATGCCTTTTTCACCTGCAGATTAAGCTAGTGCAGTGCATCGTAAAAGGCTGTTAAATTCAGTCATCGTTCAGAAACATCTTTTAGCACCTGATACTGACATCAGGCCTTGTTTCACATAAGGATCATATTGTATAGTCATGGTCTGAGGACTCTCTCGGTTTCTGGCGGTTCCTAGGGTAAAATGGCAGTCCAGTACATTGACATATAAGCTCCTAAGTGATTTGGAACATAGCTACCAAAGAACTTGCCTTCTCTAAACTTCCTTTTCTGCTATAATAGCTGTCACCTCTACTGATACATATAAACAGGCCAGGGACCTGCGTGACGTGGACTGRCCCCATGGGGCTTCTACGAACCTTGTGGAGCCCCTCTGACACCGGGACGTAATTACTTYGGGGTGTGTGTATAGGGAGCGGGATTACTTCAAAAATTTCTGTAGTGCTGRGAGTGTCGCTGCCTCCCAGACCAGCATTTTTACAGCATGGATGTGTGCTGTATACGCGGCAGTGTGGCATGAAAGCATGTCAGCGCAACCTTTTAAGATGCAAGGCCCCCCAAGRTAGCACTGGAGGATGCGTGGAGCCRAGGGAGCCAACCCTGACACAGCCTGACCTAKACTATCTCTACACACATTGAGGACAGTCCTGGAGCCCTGAACTACATCTGGGCACTGCCTTGTAGAGGGTTACACCGCACGGGCTTGCTTCCCAGTTGTTTTAGCAATGTGGATTCTGGGGATGTTTACACTCGCAGACCTCTTGTTCAAGGTGACTTTATCTCATCACTTTTTTAAAAGATGCTTGCAACTCTAGAGCAAAGAAGAGAGCTTGATMCAACACAGAATGTCCACTTTTACATCCTACCTGTGGTAGGATGGTGTGAAGCGGATTTGACTGATTATTCTCAAAATATTTAAGTAATACAAATTTTCAAGGACCCTTGTTACACTGAAGGAAGTTAGATTGAAAGAAATTTAAAGCTGTGTTAGTACTAGAAAAGGGTAAAAGAAATGACCCAGATAAAAATCACCCTGACAGCCCAGATAAAATAATGGAGAAGTCAATACAAGATTCAATTAATAAGGACTAACAGGAAGATAATTAAAAATGCCAATCAAGTTTATGAAACAGACTTTGTCTGACTAACCTAAAATTTTGTTTTGATGAGATTGTAATTTTGGCTTATAAAAGTAATAGTATTGGTGTAATATAACACACTTTATCTTCCGTGAGACTTAACACCAAACCAATATTTTCATTAGGAATTTAGAACAATGGAAGTTATTATGGTTCATTTGAAATGTGAGATAAACACGGCTCWTGAATGGCAATAAATGGAGAAAACATCAGTGAGTGGGTTTGCTTCCACCAAGACCCAGCTGGAATCCCGCCCCTGCCCTATTTGACTTTTGCCAGCCAGGCAAGAMAACAAAAAATGACAACAAAACTTACTTGAAAAGCTTGCAGATAAGAGGAAGATTTAGGGAAAGTGATGCACAAATGAAGATGACAAGTCACTCAGACAGTACCCCCTGCAAAATGGCATTTAAATGTGATGAAATGTATTCTCTAGGCATAGAGAATGAAGGCCACATCCCATCTGAATGCTCAYGTGTGGGTAACTGTGCTGGTAAATTGGGATGGGTTCAGAGAAAAGCCAAGCAAAAAAGCATTAGAAAGTAAATCTAGGTAAAAGATACATGTGGCTCAATCTACTTAGCTTAAAATAGGTGGAGGAGGTGAGAACAGTCAATAGCCAAAGAGAAATTTAGCAAGAGAGGCCACAGGCCAGRTCAAAGTCTAGAAGGTGTGGCTAGACACAGTGGCACTAAAAATAAGATCCAGGCTTYAGAGGCAAAATTTTATATCCCTGGATTTCCAAAAAATATCTTAAACTCAAGATGGACCATTTTGCAAATTAAAAGAACTAATCAAGGCAAGGCTTATGGTCAGCCTAGATTACCACACAAAACCTCACCTGGCTTTATAACCCAGGGATGGCCTATTATTGGCAACACTGGGCAATTGTTGTAAAGCAAATCAGCTGCAGCTGGTTACATTATTTTACTGCAGGCACCCTGAATCAGACTTCTGACTGTGCTTTGAAGAGATGCAAAGGGGGTATTGATGCACATTGGAAAGACGTTATGGGACAAAACTGCRTTCATTGTTGCTGTGGTATGAAGTGCTAAATGAGATGCTGGTCCTAATGAGTCAGGCATCGTGTATGCATCCTGCAAGAGCTGAGCCAAGCTTACAAGTTAAATGAGACAGGTGGGTCAAGAACAGGAGGACAGATAGACTTTCTATCATTGCAGGTGGGAAACAGAACCGCTGGGCAAGGCCAAAGACAAAGCGTGTGGCGGACGGAAGAAACCAGTGCAGATTTCTCCAACACAGCGCCCGTCCCAGCCTCATGCTTATACTCATCTGCTGCTGCAGGCTGATGAACAAGCTGCTCTCCTGCCTAGCAAGCAAAGGCTTCCCATGAGCACAGGTTTGTCATTCCTCCCTTCTCTGATGCTGACGCTTCCCAGTAACATCCCTCAGGTCAGCGGCACTGCCCTCACACAGGAGACACAAGCACAAGTGGGCACTGCTCCTCCACTGCACCTCAGTGCTCTACGAGTGCTTTCCACCATGCTCCATAGGCTGATCTTATTTATGGTGTGTTACTTTGAATCACACAAACACACTCGATCTCCTCCCTCCCGCAGTGCACGCTACCTGCAAACTCCTTAAAGACGTTTGTTAACACAAGTGGCATTTTTAGAACTGCAATGTATGGGTGGAGTGTGCTCCTCCAGTACATGAGCTGCTTATCAATCATTTAATTGGGATGTCTTGGTCTTCACCCAGATGGTCCCTTTCAGCAGATAGCATTGTGTTTTAAAACTTTGAATAATTATAGCCCTGTAAATGGAGAGTGCAAGATTTGTTGGCTGCAGCCAGCTCATCTTTCTTCTGTAACAGCCTCATTGTCTAGTCATTGCCTTACACACAATGGGAAGAGATCCATGCAAATGGAGACACCCGTTTAAAGACGCTCCTCAGCTGGGTAAACAGTAGCAGGAGCCTAGCTGATAGTACGGCCAGGAAGGATTAAAATCTATCAGTAAGTTTGACTCCGCTGTTTTTCTTTCCCTCCTTCCCTGGGCACAAAAAGTAGAAGGGAATGAACCTAGCATCTATGTTGCTCTGTTAGCTGATTTAAAATGTATTTAAATCCTGTCTACACCGGCCAACAATACCCTGTCAGCACTTTGCTTTTTTTTCTTTTTAAACAAAACCAATTAACCAGATTCCTGAGGGAAATGGGCCCAACATTTCTCTGTTGTTTCCCTCCATAACGCAGTGGTGAAAATGCAGCTTCAGGCAGGACTGAGGCATTTTTACCAGCACACTGCCTGCTCCTCTCAGATCAGCCGGCGGCTCAGCCCCACCGAGGGGTCCCCAGGCCCTCCCAGGCGGGCTYCCTCCTGGCTTGCCCTCGCTCAGGGGGGGCCATGGCAGCTCTGCCGTGCCCGAGCGATGCCACCCGGCCCCCGGGCACCAGCAGCAGCTCCTTGGAGCCACTGCTGCTTGGTGTCAGCCCACGTCCTCTGCGTCACATCACAGCGCAGAGGGACTGCCCGGCTCTGAAGTTTAAAAATTACCTTTGTCAAAAGGGAAGATTAATCTCTAAACAAATTGATGGAAGGCAACAGTAGAGTGCTGACGCGGCGCATGTCTTTCAAAGACAGAGTTAATGCATACAAGTCAAAACAACTGCTGTTCAGATTCTGCGGTGCCCTCCAGCGAGGGAGGTCTTGCACCCTGGGCGTACTCTGGACACAGGGTGCCTGCATTTGTTTAAGGACACCTCAGCTAAGGGGAAACCTTTAACTCGAATAAAACATTAAAATCTCAAAAATAAAACACCATGCCCATTGCATTAAAGAAAATCTGGATTCCTGTTTCTTTCAGAGGTTTGATAGGCCAGAAAAAATGAATGTGCTGTGTTTTTATTGCTTTGCAAACCCGATTTTCTGATTTCCTGTAAGACTCCATGGATGGCTAGAGAACAGGATGTGCCGTAAGAGTCAGAGGGTAAGCAATTTTTCATCAGCCTCCATCTTTGTTTATGATTTAACTTGTTTAGGAAAACACCTATCTGTACAAAACATCCACATAAAAGATTTAGCACTCCACTTGATTATGAGACAAGAAAGCCTGGAACTCACCTCTGAAACCTTAGTGCAAAACCACAGGACACCAGAATCAACACAGATATTTTTAAAGTTCCAATAAAATACAGGAAAACTTTGGAAAAAACCTTTACTGCCTTCTCCATGTTAATTTTTTTTGTTGTTCTGGACCATATGCAAAGTTTACAGGCCCTGCTTACCACTTATGCAGAAGGTTTAAAAAGCACAACACTTTTTCCCTCCCATTCAAGACACTGTCAGAAGAGGTTACTTAATTTAGGAGCGGACTTATTCAAGGACTTGTAGATAAAGCTATGAGTTAACCACCGTGTTTAAGTGGCAATGAAGTATACTCAGAAATTATGTATYAGGGCTGGGCATGAGAACTTTAACAGTGCTTTCTATTCAAATTTCCTTCAGCAAAACCTTCTCAGAAAAGCTACWTGCACAAATTAACAATAGGTGGCTTTTAAGGCAACAGTTTGGAAGTTTACCAGAAAGGTACCAACTTCACGAAGACTTAAGCATATGAATAACTCCTCTGAGTCAGTGTCTTGTCACACAATGCACCATGCTAAATTTAGGCAGGAACTGGATTACAGKCTTCAGATTTTCAGAGAGTTTCAGAGCGATCCGTTTCTCTTCCTACCGTCACAAGAAGTGACCGCACTGACTACACCTTCTTGCAAGCCTCATACGAAACGCTGAGAGCAAAACTCAAGGGATTGCTCAAACCCTTGGGTTTCTGCATGCCATTTATCCGAGCAGCATCTTGTTGCCTCCCACCAGCGTATTAAGCAACATGACTAACATCAGTCACATATCTACGCCCATCATCTTTTCCCTGAGGTAGAAGCGCTCACAGGAGAGGGTTTCGTTTCGGGCTAYGTGTGCATGTGCACGCACTCACACTCCTGCCTGGGTACAGCTAACCAGCGCTGCTCACGTTAGAGAGAGAAACCCAAAGAACAGGGAGCAGACGGTAACGTCAGCTGTGATTTCTCAACTGCGTGAAGGACTTAACGGGAGTTTTTGCAGGGAGAAAGCCTGCGTGCCTGCTTATTCCTGTTCTGACTTCAGCGGGGCCGGCTACCACACTTAAGTCTTTGTGGTATTGCTACCTCGCTTCTGAATTTGTGGCTCATGCCGTGTTTCTAAAACTGAAAATAATCACTGTGTTATCTTTTGCGTGGTATTGTTTCACAATTACAGTATCTTTATTACATATGTTATTTATTTCCACTGATAGAGGAAAAAGGAAAGTTAAGATTCCCCCACTATTGTTCCCAATTAAACTATTTGTTTACATAACGTTGGAAAACTGGAACAAAATCAACTAGAAAAAACAAGTTGCTCCAAAAGAAAATATAGCTGCTTTCTCCTTAATGTCAGGAATTACACTTAATTTACTTGATTTAAACAGACATGCTTTACAAGGAGTAACACAGTGAATTTTGTTCGTGGCACATGTTAAATAAAATGAGCTCCCTGTAGGAGAAAAAAAAAATGTTTATCTAAAAACAAAGGCGTTTATTATTGTTGCTCAGTCAGTTCAAACAGCAATGAGTTTAAACAAACATAGCATTGACATCACTTGCTACTTATAAAATGTTGAAGTTTGCCCTAAGAGCCAATTAATAAAATAAAATCCCTGTGTTCGCCTGATCACTCAGTGCATTCTCAAACATCTTTTTTCTCAGTGATTAGGTTGCTCCAAAACTAATGGAAATATTTTATTACATTTTGAACAGAATAATGCTAGACTAATAATGTCAGTAATTGAGAGTGGCAACCGAGGATATTGGATAGTAGCATGCAATTAAATAACTTTTTAATATATCAGAATTTTAACGATAGTAGCATATATTTCATTTAACCTTATCCTGATTGGTTTGTTTTTCTCCRTAAACATGCAAAACAAGCTTTCAGTTACTATTGTTTTAAAGTATTTATGCAGACTGCAAATTCACAGTCATTCGCTAAAACGCACAGCTCATTTCTCACCCATATTTTGGCTTGGGTTTTATTCATTCTAAACTGATACAGCTCTCACACTCTGTATCTGAAAGCAAACAGAGAGATCCCAAGATACCATCACAGGAAACACCCTGGAATAAAAAGAAAACTGGGGAGAATTTAGCAGACACTTGCTATTCTCCAGCACTAATGAGGCAGAATCTCCTCGAGATTAATAAGTAACAGTTGACTGTCTGGAAAACAGAGGGTAAGGAAAGGTGGGGGCAGCGGCTGCTTGTCTTAGGCAGACTGAGTGGAACAGGCCAACCGCTACTTTGCAGAGGTGTGCAAAAACTGACAGCTCCCGTCTTAACCCCTTCGAGTTTGCAGGAGAGCGCTGGTCTGAAGCTCCAGCTACCCCCGCTCATCCCCTCCTCATTTAATCAGGCACCCCCTCACATCAGCTTGACCTTCGGTTTGATAAATTAAAACTGCTTGAGGAACTTAAGGGCTTTTTAAAGCCTTTTGCAATCAAGAAATCTGCTAGATACAGCCAGGCGGACCGTTAACTGGGACGGACCAGAGCCGGGCGTTCAGAAGACACCAGGGTACCGCTCTCAGGCGCAGCGCAAGCCAAGCTCATCAGAGCTGCCCTGCTCTGCTCGCTCGCTCCTCGCACCCCTGGCCTCAGCTGCCCTCCCGTCACTCACCCTCGCAGAAGGCCCTCGTAAACAGAGATAAGCGAACTTCAAAAAGTCCAGATTCCGTTTGGGTAAGTGCCCAAAAGTTCAGAAACTGGCTTGGAAACACAGTGAGAATAGGCTGTCTTGGGAGGCGGCCAAACATTTTCCAGCGAGGCTGGGCTATAAACACTTCAAGAATAGCCTCTCTCGTAGTATTTTGGTGGTATTTGTTTCTCATCCTGTCTGGCTGGGAAAGTAAAGCATCACAAAAACAAAAGGACTCGTGAATAAATCTGCAGGCCTGTTTCTCTCTGGTCTTGTGCCCGAGCCCCGGGTAAAAGGGGAGCCGCGCTTCCTGCCGGCTTTGCCCGCGTTGCGTACACCACGCTGGGGGCAGGCGGCGGCGACGCGGTGCGGGTTCGGCATTTAGGGACAGCGGGTGCACGTTACGGCTTAGCCGGCCAAAAGCTGCCTGCCACCCAGGGCAGACCTCCTTCCCCTTCGCCTCGCTTCTGATCCCGGAGCTAACCCGACAGAAAACTAAGCCTACTGAAAATAAAGAGGAAGGGGATAATTTTTTCCTGGTCAAGTTCCCTACGTCAGCTCACCACGGGGGTCAGACGTGCACCAAGGCTGGGGACAGGAGAGAGGGAGGGGGACCAACCCTGCTCAGCGGCAGCTAGCTGTAAATGTGAAACCGCAGCCAGAGACCTTGAACGTTAAGTTAAAGCCTCTTCTTGTTGTATGGAAACAAATATATCTTTGCTTTTAGGAACCGAGATGAGTCACCGTATTCATTCAGCCCGCAGTCGAAACCGGCTCTCCTTTCTGAAGTTCACTCTCAGCTCGATCTAGAGCATCATCAGCTCAGAGCATTTACTCGCCAATGATCCGGATGAGCGTAACCGCATCGCTCCACCTCAGGGCAAGTCACTCYGTGGCCCCTGCCCAAGGCACACATTTACCATGAGCGGTGGCGTGCCGGGGAGGACACAGCCGTCGCCASGAACGAGGCCCAGGCAGGACGGCGGAGCGAACAGAGCAGATGGAGAAAACAACAGCCCTGGACAACAAAGCAAACGCTTCCAGGAGGAGGGGAGCGTATGAAACCTGTCTGGTGTGTCTCACGCTTGGTTGGCACCAGAGGTTGAGCGAGCCGCCTGCGAAGCAASCGCCTGCAATTGCTGTGTGGTTTCTCAGCAGCCCAGGGGCTCCGCAACCATCTAGTGAGAGGCAAGCCCATGCGGGGAGGATGTCACCCTTGCACCGATCCACCCCCCCTTCCTTCCCCCTTCTCCCCTTGTGCCAGACTTAGGGCTCATCTGACCCTCTCTCATCTGAGCCAGTCTGACTTAGCAATCTGGAAGAAAACCGAGGCAAAAAAGCCCAAGAAGTGAGCAGTTTTCTGACGTGTTGAACCTTCGGATCTCGCCCCGCAGTCAGGGCACGTCTATGGCCCTCTGGCCTCCCCGCTGGCCTCCCCTTCACGCCGGCCGGGGTTGGAGGGGGCCAGCCAGGCCCACGTCCCCTCACCCGCTCCTGCGCAGCCAGGGCCCAGAGTCAGTGGCAGCTGTGGCCTCAGAAAGGGATCAGAAGAGAACATGAGGGCCATGGACAGCCGCGCTGCCCCGCTTCCATCAGTGCAACCTGTTGGTTTGTGCTGACGGAAGCAGGGCAATGCCGCCGGCTGCCCTCATGCTCCGCTCTCGGCACAGGCGTCACCCCCCAGGGGACATGCGAGCAGTTTCGGGCGGCCGGGCCCTGCACCCTCTCCCAGGAAACCAGGCAGAGGCTCAGGCCCACGGGGTGCAAGTGCCCCGGCGATGGCAGCCACCCATCGCCTCTGCCAGGAGACTCTCCCCTTCAAAACAAGATCCTAATCTCGCCTGCCTCTTCCGAAGCAAGCGCTCGGGCTTACGGACGAGAGGAGCTTGTGGTGAGGTTATTTATAGCTGCAGCAGCTTCCGCGGCACCAARTAGTAACCGTGCAATGTGAAACCGAGCCAACCATAAGTATTTTTCATTGAAAAATAGATGACAGCTTGTTTATACTATCACAGGGGAAAGGACTACGAAAACGAGTGGTGGCGGCAGCAGGTTTTCAAAGGGCAATGTCTTGGGTCGGGTTGTTGGCCTTCGTTTGGGGTGCCTACCAGTACTCCGCTGTGGCGGGAGTCCAAACTCTCAGCAGCCTCCAACAAGCCCYGTGGTACATGTGGTATGGCGATTCGGGTCTCTCGGCATGGCCTTGCCGCCCCAAAGAGCACCCTCACGAGGCTGCAGAGCGCCCAGAGGGTCTCAGCCCCGGCTCCAGAGAGGACCAACCGCAGGCACGCCAGCCGCTGCCCTTTCCTGCAGCCTGTAAGGCTATCTGCACAAAGGAACATCTCTGTTTCAGGTCAAAGACGTTCCCCAACTGCATCTGCAGGCAGGAGGCTGCTGCCAGACCTTGGCCAGCCGTCTCTGCACCTCTGCTATCTCCAGGTAACATCTACTGTGCCTGCAGAAGCCCATCTCCCCCTGCCCCTGTCGGCTCCTCCCTTAAGGGAGGCTAATTATGCTCGCCTGCCTCTGCAGCGTTGGGATGCTTCGAGATCTGTGGTGGTAAACGCTGCACAGGGAAGCAGCGAGGGTTATTTCATTACTTATTCATTCCTTGATGTAGCAACCTTCTCTCAATTTGGATTTGCAGTCCTCGAAGATGGCTCACCGGGCCATCTGATGAGGAATGTAACAGTTAGTAAGACATTACCATCTCGGCACTACTCCCCCTTCCCTCCCTCACATGCGTCGAGGCCGTGTGAGAGGAAGCGGGGTTGCTCACGCACACGTTCGGCTGAATCAAGCACGGACTGCCCCCATGCCTGCCGCCCGCCCGGCATCACTCGCCCACCCGGCACCGCCCCGCCGAGAGAAGAGGCTTTCGCACCTAGAAAGGAGAGGGAGGCTGAGCACTTCTCCGTAAGAGGAAAAACTATGCGCAGATTTAACAAATCTCCTGTGATATTCACCTAGTGCCAAGGGGGGGATCTATTTTTCTGTTACCCTGTAGGCTTCTGTGCTTTGGTATGCTGCTGTCAGAGCCCTCCCCAAAACTGCGTGAGGACCTACATGTCTTTCTGCAATGTGGGAGGAACCAGAGGTCCACCAAGAGAYGACCTATTTAACCGGTGCCCCCACCCAAGGGTAACACAGAGCCGGGGGCTGACCMCCTCCCCTGCCTTGGAGGGGTAGCCCCCGCTGAGGTACCACTGGCCCCGGGGAGAAGTAAGGCTGCGGCCAGGGTCAGGGCTCAGGCTGTGAGGGAAACAAACCTGCATCGCTGGAGAGGAGGGGGTACCTCTTCCTCCTATTTGATAGTCGGCGTGTGAAACGATGGCTCTTCTTCAGTAGCTGCTTAGGGAGTTTACAGAAGGGGAATACGAACTGATGAGGAAGCCTTTTTTTTTTTTTCTCCTCCCTGTGGCAGTCATCCTTGTTGCATGAGACACCTTTGAAAATATATTTAGTGTCATACTGCTCTGTAAAGTGAGAAAGCATTTATTATCCTCACTTAACAGTCAGGAGCAGAAGGAAGCAAAAGATCAGGTTGTGCTCTCTTTTTTTTGAAGGCACTACTTATTTTGGACATCTCCATTTCTGAGGGTCTGGCTTCAGCCAGCTGTCCTATTACGGTTCTCCCCCAAGGGAAACAGGGAAAGGGAAAGGATCACATCCAAGGCAGCCAGGAGCACTGACACATCTACCTGGGGTCTCTCATGGTCACCCACCGTCCGGCCTGCACGAGGGTACGGGACATGACCAACGACTCTCCATCACCCCCAAGTCCCCTGGAGCTCTTGTGAGGCTGAGATGTGTGTAAGGATCCACGTATGAGGATTTGATTTCAGCTGGTGTAAGGGAAGGGCAAGCACGGCTGCAGGTCTCACAAGGCACCACAGCGCAGCAGACACTGAAGTCAGTGRGGAAGATGTATGACACAGTCTATTGATGCCGTAGGACAGGCGTTCCCAAACTGCGGCTTACGGCCTGACAGAGGTCTTCATCAGAGACCTTGCTGGATGCTTTAGAGGGCCTGGATAATTGCACAAGTGAGGATGTCCCCCCTTGATCCCACATCCAAACTCTCATGAGAGTGGCCGGGAACGCTGTTCTCAAAATCCCTTCTCCTGTTCTCACAGCAAGTCACAGCTGTGACAGCCAGAGTGTTAAAGATCAAGGGTCCTCCTAAGCCAGCGAGCCTCTCAGACCGGCAGGATTTATGGCACGCTCGGCCCTCATCCTTGCCAGTCCCTTTGACTCCCAGTCCAAACAACCAGACACCTACAAGCAGTCAGGTCATCTCCAGGGCTTCAGCTGGAGTCCAAGGGAAGGCTTGAACCTCCAGCGGAGACCCTCTGGGTCTTACTTTAAATGCTCTGCCACTGCACTTCATTTATGGGAGAGGTGGGAAGGTGATACATGCTGCCTGGAACAAAAAGGGTGAAGGACTGTGAGTCATTCAAAGCCAGCACATGCTGCAAAAGAAGTTTGAAAACCTCCTGACCCGCAGCATTTATTATCCATCACAGTCTCTCACTCATTCCCACTGGGAAAAGCTCCTCTGACATAAAACACTCCTATATTTTGGGTAGACGCAAACAAAACAACCGCTYACCCTGCCCTGAAATTGCTCTTTTTTCTCCTGCAATCTTACAAGCCTTTATTTCTGAAGCCAGATTTGCCCTCAGAACAATTGTATTTTCAGAGCAGGTGAGATGTTGGTTTGAATTATCGACTCACACCTTTATGAAGCACACAGGATCAGGAGAGCTGCTGGAAATTTTGTGAACTGAGCTCTGTTTGCAGCTCTGCCAGAAAAATGCAGCTCAAGTTTCGTTAAATGTGTTCACAGCCTGATGAGTCATTATGGGCCAGGGATAATATAAAAAAAAAMCCACAAAGTGATAAACAGTGGAGTAATTTAAGTAACTCCGAAGCAGAAGAAACGCTGTATATCAAAAGTAGGGCCAGCCTAACGACAGATCCTCAATAAGGGAAATGACCTGTGAGCTGGCCTATAAGCTCTGCACATCTGTGCTCTTCAGAAGTGCAGGAGGGTTCTAGGATCAGCTCCAGTTTCTCGATTCCCAGGTTAACCCACATCATCTGCACGGACAAACCGCAGAGGGAAACGGGCCAGGCGACTCTGCAGCGATCCTTCTGGCTGATATACAAGCTGCAGGAGTAGCCATTGAGCAGAGCCCAGTGACAATCGYGTTGTTGGCCCCACTGGAATTGCTGTCATACTTAATATTTGTCCCACCTTATAAAGGAATGGAAAACACAACAAGCGAAAATTTGAGGATGGGGAAAAGGGAAAGAGAAAAGTCAAAGCTGCTCAATCAAAATGCTTGGGAGATTTCCAGCTGTTTCCCCTCAAGTTTTACAAATGGACACATTTGTTTTACTGTAAATTAATTTGGAATGTGAAACGAAAAGGAATTTCCAACTTGGAGAAGTAATTTTCAACTTAGTTTTGAAATGAGGCATGTGGTGATTAAAAAAAACCCCACAACTTTTTCTTTCTCTGGTGTTTTCCCTATGATACGGGGAATTCAGGTGTGTGTTGGGGATAGACTTGGCCTTTTCCTATAACCAGGCTATTTTTCCAACGAATTTCCAATGTCAAACGCCTTTCAAGAGGTGTTGAAGCCGTTGCAGTCTGCGGTCTCTTCACTTGCAGCTTCTTCTCCTTTCCTCTCCGGCAACAGGGGCCAGATGGGAAGTTTCCATGGGCCACCTACGCCACTCTCTAAATGAGCAAGCAGAGCCCCTGTGACTGGCGCTGCAGATTGCTGTCAAATCCCTRGAGACCGGCCACTACACAGCCACTTCTCCAGCCTGAGAAGTGGCTGTGTTCGCAAAGGTTGCTGTAGGGAGCAGCTTGTGTGCACAGAGAAGGGAAGARCTGCCCTTTGCGTGAAAAGGGTACGGACTGTCCTGAGCCCAGGGTAGGTCTTGGTGGCTGCAGATGACCAAAGAAGTCTTACACACAGTTTGGAAGTGGAGAAACAGGAGATCCAAATGTGAGGTCAATATCCAAACATTTACATGGGTGTAGGAAACAAGAAAGGCCAGGGAATCCCTTATCCCTAACAAAGATTGCACTATTCTGGCAGTGAGAGCATAGAGAGACCTGGCCTTGTGGCAGACATCAATTGTGAAAGTCACCTGAAGAACACAAAACCAGTGGCTCTCCCCTGCCAGACCCCTCGCAGGTGCTCCRCGCGTTGGCTGTGCCACGGCTGTCATTGCCCTGGACCGTGGGGTTGCACCGTGGCGAGCACCCCAGTGGCTCGCCCATTTCCATCCCATGGCACTTCCCCAAGCACGCGAGACGATGCACCAGCAACGTGCCCTCCTACGACCTGGCATGTGTCACGGAGTGCCCAGAGGCCTTTGTGTAGCCCTGGTCTGTCTTCACCGTTATAATTCAGAGCGAAATGTGAATGACAGTGTTCATGTTAAGTTAAAATAAATCAGAATCAGCATAATTTTCATCCTGCCTGGCTCATGGTAGCAGCAACAAACTAACAAGTAGTAACCCCAGAGCTGCGAACATTTTGTTGTTAGCACCACTGGTGATTTATAAGGAATTAAGCAAAATGTTGCTTGTGCTGGGCGGCCTTGATGTAGAAACAGGAGATAAAACACATCAGTGTTTACCCACTACTGCAGGAAGGGGTCGGGGGGGAGAGGAGATATTTTTGCATTGTGGTCATGTGAAAGGCAAATTTCACATGGATTTTCATGCAGACCCATAAATCAGTCCATGTTCCCTCTAAAAGTTCATGGTCCTTAGCAAACCTCTCAGTGAACCAGGGCTGAGCTTAGAGATTGTAAAGAAACCTGAAACCAAGCAAGTTTCAACTAATTTCATATTTTGCCGTGAACATTTTGCTCAGGTCTAACTAGTTTGTTTAGGAGTTTAGGCAAGTACAACCRTGTCCTTTGGGAGAAAAAAAAATGCTCTGAGAAATCAAATACACCACACGAAAAGTAATTACAAAAAATCTTTACCTAAATCTAAATTGTTCCTGCTCTGTGTTCATTGTATTACTTGCAAAGGTTCCAGTTAACRTAAGGATTCAGCTTTCATTTCGACACCTGATTTTTATTTGTTCGTGATTCCTCCCCCTCAGGAAACTCAGCGTGCCAGCCTTAGTCGCAGCGCGGCTTGCTTGCTTTTGTTCAGGGAGGCATAATGGTTTCAGACACGTTAGTCAAGCAGTCAGAGAAAAATCTTCTTTCTCCTCGTTGCAAAATAAAAATAAAATTAAAAAATCGCCTAGTAACAACAATTAAAATACATTAGATCTTACAAACTTATTCCTATTCTTTCCCTGTCTGCCTGTGCCCACCTCACTTTTCTGGTCTTGTAATTAACAGTGGGAGCGCTTTGAAGTAGGATCTGCTTTAAAGCTTTTACTCCGCGGTGCTTAAAACACAAAAATACAGTCTGTGCCTTCGGCCCACGGCCATGCCCACATCTGAACTTCCAGGGTAGGTTGCCATTAGGCTGGAGTCCCAGTGGCGTTTAACTGGGCAGGTCCGTAATGCCAGCGCAGATGCCCCCAGCTCCCCGGAGACGCAGCCCTGCTGCGCTGCCGGCCCCGCTGCGTACAGGCAGGTTGCTGCCTGCCTCCCCGGTGCAGCTGCAGTGCCTTTGGGGAGGTCTGGGGTAAACCTCACGGCCAGAAATTAATGAAAGGCAGGGAGCCACAACGTGTTTGCAGCTCTGGCGTGCCCGACGCTGCGGCCAGCGCAGCAGGATCGCAGCTCTTKCTGCCTGCCTCATCCCCAGCTGCCTCGTAGCCCCAGCACTGAGGAAGCTTGTAATAAAATRCTGAAAGTGGTATCATAGCTGCAAAATATTTTCCTCCTTTAGCAARGCACAGACCTTCCCACCAACAGCCCAAACACGCAGCCCTGGCCCCCTCCCCTACCCCCAAGGTGCACATCRGTTTCCAACTCTGCAGGGAGTTGAGCTGGGGGGATCGGGACGGAGGTACAAGGGCAACGCGCGATTCCTTCTCCAGCCGGGACTCGCCAGCCCAGGCTCAGGGAGGCTTTCCTCCCACCCATCATCCCACCACYGTCTCCCGTGGGCACCAGGTGAGGATGGGGAGGGAAGCGGCCCCCGGCCCYGCTCTCCCCGCATCTCTGCTGAGATGGCGCTTTCGCCTGCTGAGCACGATGACGGGTGGGTTTCCCCACACCTCCGCAAAAGTTGTTTTTGCAAAGGCTGCTTTTCTTAGCCCGGCATTTAAAAGCAGAAGTTATCGGGGCATAAATCATCCTGTGACTTGTTGCGAAGCCTGTGAGAAGAGATAAAGGCAAGACAGTTTGACAAACCGTTGAGAGAGGGAGGAGGAGGGAGAGGGCAAAGGGGGAAAGCGAAGGAGGGAGCCACAACGCCGACCCTCCTTGGATTGTGTCATAGGTCAGCCCAAAGGATGCAAATAAGATCGAAAAGCTGTTTCCAAACTTTCTGAGGCTGGCTATGACTACGCATACCCGCCGCAGAACTGGGCGTAATAAATATCACGCTCACAGAGAGCATTACATCACGTAAAGGGAAAAGCCAGCAGATGAACTCACACCATAAAACCTTGATTTGGTACCTAGCCAAGCCCAGGCAGACAACCCTGTTATTACGGAGTTGACAGAGCTCCGCACGTTGCTGCAGCTTCACCCTTCCACTTCCCACCACCCCCTCCGGCACAGACAACCCTTCCCCGCTCTCGCTCCATGCTCCCACAGCCCCGCCAGCGGCTGTCCCCGGCACCCATCGCCGGCCACGTGGTGCAAAACAGCAACCCAAACATCTGGCAAATTTTAAAAACATTCTCCTCTCTTTCCAGCATACTTTCCTCACAGCAGCTCCAGYTTGTTTTTCTAATTTTCCTAGGGAATTTATTGACCATTAATGGCTCTGAGTGACAGACTARAATTTATAAGCACAGTGGGTCTGATTCTCATTTATATTAAGGCKCTCTTATATCTGTTGGGAAGCACTGAGCATCTTGAAGTGGGTTTAAATTTCACTTATGACACTCAAAATGCTTTTTTACAGCAAAAGGAGAGTTGAGAGTTAAGTCCATGCCTGGCGTCTGTCCGCTGAGATTCCCAATAGCCAGCATGAGCGGTGCTGGGGGATACCGTGACAGGGAAAACYGGGGTGTGACTCAGATGCCAGCACCCCCCAGCCCCCCTTTCCGGGGCATTGGTAAGGATGGGAGGCCCASCAGCCCAGCAAGGTTACTGCCAGCGAGGCTTGGCCCCGCCGCACGGCTGCAGGCACGGCAGCCCTCAGGTTCAGCCTCGACATCTTACGGTGCTGTGACACGGCTTTCTCCAGGGGTCTTCCGAGCACAGATGAAATATTGGGATCGGGATGAGCCAAACTGTCCCGCTGGGGCCTTTTCTCTCTAATATCTTCATTCTGTCAAAATTATACTTGATCGGGTTTCGTTATTGTTGTTTCTAACTTTCACCTCTGCCTCAGCAATTCCATCTGGTAGGTCATATTCCTCTCTCTGATTGCTTTTTGGATAAAAACATGCTCACTGGGGCCTGCTTGGAATTAGTTTTTCTTTCTATTTCCACTGGATGCTTGGCTCAGCCCAACAGTTTCCCTGACTTAACACAGACAGGGTCAACCCACCTTTGCCTTCCTGGCACATGCATTCAAGTGCTGATTCCCATGTGCTACAATAACCCCATTACATTTTTAACAGTCTCCAAGGGGGAGTCATTTACAGGGACTTGAACTGAAAAGTGCAAGTTTCGTATCATCCTCTTGCGTGTGCACTTGTGCAGATATTAAATCAGCAATCACAGGAGAAAAAAAAATACTGTCTTGGCTGTGTCCCCAGGACATTCTTCGAAGACTGATGATGTACATCTGCCTTAACTGTCTGGGTCTGAAATAATTAAAGACCACTCTTCTCTCCCTCCCATTAATTTCATTGAGTATCTGGAAACACTTTTTTATTTAGAATTTTATGCCTGCCTTGTAAGAACACCATCCCTGATAACCTCATTTCCACCTCCCATAATTATAGCAACTTGACCACTAAGGTATAACGGGTGGCTGAAACACTACTGGCTACAGCACAGTTGCCATTTACACCCACTGACGCTCTGTTATGTTACGACAGGGTGGAAAAAAAAGATTTTCCCATCTCTAAAAGACCGCTAAAAAGCCTCTTTTCAAGGTTACGTCTCCGGCTTGCTCTGTGTATGATAGCAATATTCAAAGGTCTGGAGGCTTTCCAGAGCGTGTACGGGCAGGGCTGCAATGCAAACCCTCCTCTGGTCACAAAGATGACAGACTGGCTCAAGGAAAGGAGGACTTGGGTAACCAACCAGTTAACAAACCAACTAGTTGATGGGTAAACTACAGATGCTAGTGCTAGTACACTTTTTAGAGCTCTTAAGAAGGCAGAGGAAAACAAAACAAAGCAGGAAGTGTTTTAAAGATGTTTTTAGCTAGCTAGCTAGCTGGTGTGTGGCAACCGCATGTCATGGTGGCAGGCCCCAGGGAGCCAAAATTGTCACCCGTACGGAAGAGGGACCAACAGCTAGTGGGACCTGCGCAGGTCCGCATCTCTCTCTGTGTGAGCTGAGGCCGAGCAATGCACCGGCAAAGTGGGCAGGAGGCTGGGACCCCAGCAGTGGAGAAAAGGTATTCTTGTGGAGACCTTAAAAGGATCCCTTTTCTGGTGGGAAACCTAAGAAAAGAGTGGTCTCCCTCTGATCTCTTCTCCTTCTCACATTGCATTTCTTTCCTCCTTCCTTATTCTTCCCTTCCCTGGATATTCCTATAGACATCACAGGGAAAAAGGACTTTTTCTGACCTTGGTCCCAAAGGCTGGGAAGGAAGGAAGGCTGACCCTCAAATAGAGACGTTGGCTTGGGGAAACAGCAATACACCCCTTCAAACACTTAGAACTTTCTATTACAACTGAAAAATATTACCTCTTCGCCAGACAAGACGCCAGGTAAATGTAGTTTTTTTCAAGCAATAACCTGAAAAATAGCAATCCCCAACTCATTTTTTTATTTTACCCAACTTCTATTTCCTTGCTTGTATATGTCAATATTTACAAGCTCTACCACTTCTTGGATTATTTATTTTCCCTGGTCTATTTCACTCAGTGAAAAATCTGTCCAGCTCGGGACTTGACAGTTTGTTGCTGATATCCATCTTTATTAACTTCACTGCTGCAAAAAAACAGCAACAACAACATATAGCTGTAAAAAAAACCCCAAACAAACTCAGGGTGATGCTTAAATCTGGTGGTGGTGGGAAAATTCTCCAAAAATAGCCAGAGGTTTTCAGCGACATACATTTTTGTATGGATGTCACTGAAAGGCACTTCTCCCTCCACTTCATTAGCAGTCAGTAAATTCACTGACAATCAGCAAGAAAGCTGCTGTCACCACACCTGAGGGGATGGTGGGGAGGGTGGCTCTTCTCTCCTCACCTCCCTGCGCCGCACTTTTTTCTGCTTAGGGGCAGGACCGAAAGGGCTCAGAGCTGCCAGGCTCCCTCTCGTCACCCCCCAGAAAGCTCTGACACGCGGGAGCCTGACAGACAGCGACAATCTTTATGGATCGCTTTTAAATTTGGCCTTTGAAGGACAACGAACTACACGCTTTTAAAATGTTCCCTGTAATGTGTAACACAGSGTGATGAAAAAGGTTTCTCCCTCTTCACCAGATAGATCAGGGCTGAGGAACACCTCCATTTCTCAGCTCACCACCACCACCACCMCCCAAAGGGCACATCAAGATAATGTGAACTTCCCCAAGGTGTTTTAGCACTTCTCAGATGGAAATTGTTGCTCTCTAAGCAGAGCTGCCAGAACAGAAGGCTGTGCCGGTGGGTCTCATCCTCTTCAGCGCAACATCCGCTGGCTTGACTCAAGTGGGGGATTTGTCGGAGCCTCGCTGCCTTTGCACCGAAATGAATCAGAGCCCACCCCCGTATTACATCCGCYGCTCAAAATGTGGGGGCAGAGACATCTTTAATCAATCTGGCTAGATTGAGCCCATCCCTWCACATTTTCCCTGTCCTGTGTTTTCAGAGTCAGAGCATAAGCAAGACAGTCTGGCATGCACAGAGCCCTTTAGGCTGGCTCTTTTCATCTCTCTGTCCAGACTCTGCAGAGTAATCTAAAAATAAACAAAGTCTCTAGCCCTGATAGTGGCAAAGATAACCTTCCCACCGTGAACCACCACCCAGCCGCGCAGGGGTGGGTGCAGCTCGGCAGAGAAGTTAGGGGAGGTGGTGGGGAGCTGGTTTTGATCTGTGAACACCCACTCTCACAACCTCCCCAAGGCCCGGTGGGTCACACTGCGGTGACCAGACAAGCCCGTAGTGCCACCAAACACCGCACGTCATGAAAGAGCAGCTTCAAACCGTTCAGCTGCCTTGATACGAAGAGAGCTCAAAGACTTGCCTAATCCTAATAGGAGAGATGCCCAGATCGACAGCAAGCTGGGATGCTGTAAAACGTTCACAGAAACAGGATGGTAGTTCTCTCCTGAGGTTTGCTAGCACAGGTCAGCCTCAGCACTGTGAAAGCAAGCGCTCGTTTCTAAGTGTGGACACACCTGAGATAGGGTTCGATTGAACCAGCTGGCATCACACTAAGTCTTGGCCAAGCTGTGGCCCTACTAAGCAGACGGAAGACCTGGCACTGGTGCTTCACTGCTCTGCTCACAAACCATCTTGTTGGCCACTACTTCTGCTACCGTTAGCTTTCAGAGAACCATGCTCTTTCGTATTTTCTCTCTTGCCAACTTGTACCTATGCTTATTTAAAAGTAGCCACGCRCCTGCATAGAAAAAACTTTTCTGTGAGCTCCTATATCATCCCTTCTTAGCAGCGCTGTCTGCACTGTGAGGGACCAAAAGCCAAAGGGCCTGGCTTGCACCCCAGCAAGGGTGCATGGGCTCACGCAGGCTGACAGGTCATAGCACAATGTATATGTTTCCAGTTTGGCAGACACTCACTCCAAAGGGGTTTCCAAATTTCCTCTCTAGCCTCCTGTGACAGCCTTGGATTAATTTTGTCTGGAACAGAAGATTTATTGCCTTTGAGTCACTGTGGTTCACTTATCTGATCTACATCTTGAACTCACAGTTTAGGTGGCATTTAGCTATCACCCTTCTCATCAGTTCACTGTGGGAATACCCTGGCAGGACCCTATTTCTTCCTGCTGACTGCCCATCGTCTCTTATCTTTCTGACTTTCTCTTTCAGCTGCAGCAATCCTACCAGGGAGCCCTTTTGAAAGGACGACTGTCGTTGCATTGGCTTTAGGAGGTTAACARTACGGGTGGTGAGATTCACAGCACTCCTGATGCTTCCTCTGAGCATTTCAGGCGTGCTAAGGCCAAAATATCGAAAACAAGAACTTCCAAGTTTTTTAATGASATCAGCTTGATACCCAGGGGCCTGACTCTGCCCCGGTGGCTTTAGATCTGGTTTACAGCCAAAGTTTAGGGAAATCTGTTTTCCAGTTCCCATTCGGATGCAGCTGAAATCCCACCAGCGTGGTCCATCCTGGGAGCGGGCTGTGTCTCCGCGCCCTGGGACCTGGCGCCGGCCCAGATGGCAGGAGCGCTGTGAGAGAGGCCGCCCTCGCGCGGTTCTCAGCACTTTGGGCAGAGGTTACTTCGCAGGATTTGGCATCTTCGGACCCAAGCCTCGGCAATTCAACTCAGACTTCAATCTGTTGCCTAAACCCAATTTGGATCTAATTGTAAGTGGCTCTGGACAGCCCTGGAGAGCGTGGGAGATTTTATYCTTTCTGCCTGAGAAAAGCTACTCCAAATGCTGCGTTGTCAGGTAGCCCATATGTTTGTTTATTTGCCTGCTCGCTTCCTCAGTCCCTTTCTGATTAATTTCTTGATGGATAGTTACGTCTGGCTTCGATGACAGGTCCTTCCCGCCAGCAGCACCGTTTGGGGACATCCCACTGCTCGGTGGGATGCGTGATCGCGGGAGGGGGAGGAAGGCAACGACCTAAAGCTCTTCCCCCTTTGAGGCCGCCGAAGGCACCGCGGGGCTGCGGAGGAATTTTCCGCTGAGCTGGGAAGTGCCCCCACGCTTCGGCGCGGAGCCGTCTCGGCGGCAYGCGCGGCGCAGGGGAAGGGCTGGCTCCGAGTCGGAGCTGGGCACTTTACGCAGCACCGTGCGGGCGAGCGCGAGTCGGCCCGCGGTCAGCCTCGCTCGCGGCCCCGCACCCTCCCGTCGCTGGCAAAAGCGGGGGTGCTCGCGGCGGCGGCGGCCGCGACGGGTTGTGGTAATTTATTATTTTAAAGGAAGGGTTTATTTCGGGAGCTCAGTGTTTTATTTCCCGCCCTTTATGACTCATTAAGTCAGGTGAGCCACCTCTATTATTTACTTATACTTTTATATTTCAAGGGCAGGTCCTAAATTGATATTTGTATCAGCTGAGCACCTTCTGAGACCAAGCTGCCTCATTTATCTGCCTGCTTAGCTGGGGATTTATCTTGCATTCGTACCCATGCTATACGAGTGCCTCCTCGACAGTCAGCTAGAGCAGCAGGTTTTTGACAATTTGCTTCACAACCAGCACCTTGCTCCTGTGTTCGGTGCTTGTCAATAACTATCAGTGCACTAACGGAAAAGGAAACCACTTCCACACATCTCGGTTAGCATCTTTGTTTGAGAATACAACTGGAAAACAAAAAATTCCTAAGAAACTTGTGAAGCTCGGGGAGCGGAAATGTTGCCTTGTGGCAAAAAGAGACATTACCCATGCACAGAAAAGCTGAGAGAACAGAGAGAACTACTGATAAACTTTTTTAAAAAATGGTAAGACGATGACAAAATGATAACCAAAAAAGACCAGCTAACCCCTATTTCAACTTTTGCATTTCCTTTCCATAAAACCATTTGAGAGGAAAGAGGGGGTTTCAGAGATGATATGCCCCCACCCCCCCAAAAGCACTTAATCAGAGATTTACAAACCAGTAAATCAAAGGAGACTCTGAAATTCCAGCCAGAGAAGCGAACAGCGAGATTAAGTGCATTAGTCTACTGTACAGGAATCCAAGGAATGCAGCCCGCATGTGCTTTTGTTGTGGATTACTCAGCAGCAACATTATGGTTTTACATCTCCCAGAAACATATGGGCATGTGCACTTGTGCAAACCAACAAGAAATAGCAGTCCTTAACACGCCGCTTCGCTGAACCGGCTGCGCTGATTTCAGCAGATACAGCGTTTTCCAGGGAGAGGAGGAGAGCATCCGAACATTTTGCTGTATCGGTTGAAAATGAAGCAGCAAACAAGTTACTCGTACCTGAAACAGCATCCGTTTAGTTCACAGGCAAGGACATCGTCCTTTAACCATTAACCATCCACTTGTTAACAATCCAAGGAAATCCCTCAGTCCAGACACTTCAAAACTTTAAGGAAGTCGGGTCCTGATCAAAACTTAGCGGCTCAGGCTGATAACAGCTCTGGTTTTGTTTTAATCGGGTGCAGAATTATACACAACTTCATAGCCTGTGCAGACTGTCCAACGGGGGTGGGCGGAAACATGGGAAAGAAGGAACAAGTGATGGATAAATGAACAAACTATTACTAGCCAGAGTTAACAGTTTGTATTAGCAGTCAGTAATAAATAATTAATATAGCCCTAGGAGATATAAAGCCACTGACATGGTATCTCACGTTTGGCTCTAAATGGAACTTGAGATAACCTACTTTGAACAGTAATGTGTTCACAGTATGTGGGAATTAACTGCTCAATGTAATAAGTACTATTGAATTTCCCATCTCTCTACAGATAAAGGGCAACTGCCAACAAAAAACACAGTAATACCAGTAACCAAATGATAAAAAAAGCAAACAAACCTGCATTTCATTACATCCTTAAAATGTTATAGGTTAAAATAATCTTAAAAGGGCTTAAAAAACAGCAATTAAATCTTTCCATTTCTGTTTTCCAAGACTGCAGCTGAGAAAACGAAAGAGGCCTAAGTGCCAYACCGTGCTAGCCTTGCTAATAACTCTCTGTGAAAAATCTCATTAATTCAGTCTGGCTCTTCAGATCAGCCGCTAAGACCTTGTATTGTCAGTCATCCTCTGGCCTTTTCAGGATTTCCATAGCCTAACTAGCAGAGTCTCCATGGAAACCATGCAGTCATGCTTTGCACATCCCCAGAACTTTTTGTTCCTGACAAAGCTTGAAAAATCACATGCAGCATGGAGAGTTTAACACAGTGAACTAAACCCTGACCCACACTTACAAATGATAAACCCCAGCATACCAGCTTTATTATAAATGATTTCCTTACAAGATACTTAGCCAAGCCGGCAAAATGCTGAGCCAGACAACATAGGAGGAACGCAGCTCCGGAGAGAGGAAACAAACAAACCGAAGCGAAACAYGGAGTTTCGGGCTAGTTCTGCCTCCTTTGAAAGCACTGGAAGCACATAGGTTTGGAAACAAGCAGAGAGCAGGAGAAGCGTTTTGAAGTTGCCTTTCCCTGAAAATGGCATCCCCGCAGCCCTCCGAAGAGGAGTCRGCTCTCTCGTGACCGTGCGTCACGGCGGTGCCGATTCACTTGTCTGGCTGCGCATCCCGGCCGGCAGCGGCGGCAGGAGCGGGAGCCAGGTCTCTGACCCTGTGACCGCGTGGTGCCCCCAAGACCCTGCCTGCACCTGGGATAGCCCTGGCCAAACACCACCCGCCCCTCCGGCCCGGGAGCAGGCGTTGGGGACGATTTAGCAAAACTGGTACCAAAGGCAGCAGCGGCACTGCCCTCAAAATGAAATTCTCCGGCATGCAACTGGGAACTGGCAGGCTCAGAGTGTGCACACGTGTCCGATGGAGGGTAAGAGGTTGGCGACCTGCTCAACAGCCTGGCTGCCTTCRCCCCACCGGGGCGATCCCCGCCGGGCTCTGCCGGGATGACCGGGGCAGTGGTCACTGGTTACGCTGACCCTCCTCATCCCYGCTGATGCGTGGAGGGAGTACTCACACCAGCAACATCCCTGCCCAATACAGGCTGGGGGATGAAGGGATTGAGAGCAGCCCTGCCAAGAAGGACTTGGGGGTACTGGTGGATGAGAAGCTGGACATGAGCCGGCAATGTGTGCTCGCAGCCCAGCAGGCCAACCGTACCCTGGGCTGCATCAGAAGAAGCGTGGACAGCAGCTCACGGGAGGTGATTCTGCCCCTCTGCTCTGCTCTGGTGAGACCCCACCTGCAGTGCTGCGTCCAGCTCTGGGGTCCTCAGCACAGGAAAGACATGGACCTGTTGGAGCGGGTCCAGAAGAGGGCCACGAAAATGATCAGAGGGGTGGAACGCCTCTCCTGTAAAGAAAGGCTGTGAGAGAGTTGGGTTTGTTCAGCCTGGAGAAGAGAAGACTTYGGTGAGACCTTATTGCAGCCTATCAGTACTTAAAGGGGGCTTATAAGATAGACGGAGGCAGACATTTTAGCAGGGCCTATTGCGACAGGACAAGGCAGAACGGTTTTAAACTAAGAGAGGGTAGATTCAGACTAGATATAAGGAAGAATTTTTTTACAATGAGGGTGGTGAAACACTGGMACAGGTTGCCCAGAGAGGTGGTAGATGCCCCATCCCTGGGAACATTCAAGGTCAGGCTGGATGGGGCTCTGAGCAACCTGATTTAGTTGAAGATGTCCTTGCTTATTGCAGGGGGGTTGGACTGGATGACCTTTAAAGRTCCTTTCCAACCCAAACCATTCTATGATTCTATGACAAAGTATTGATTATAGCCAGCAGCATGTACTGCCCAGCAGCCAGTCACTGCCCCCAGAAACGAGTGCATGGAAAGCCCCACCAGCCAGCGCCTGGCTGTCACTTGTTCTTYGGCACTGCAAGAGCCCTGTGGCATTTTTCCTCTCTCCTCCCAAGCAGTGCTGCCAGTCCACACTTGAAGAAGCAGTTGCACCGAGATGCTCTACGCGGGAGGACCAGCAAGAGTCAGAAAGGTCATATGCAGAGAAGGAGTCACTGCAGGCCAAACTGGCTTTGGCTGCAGTAAATTCTCAGAGCTGGTGCAGCTGAGCAGCCGCCCGCTCAGCACAGCGTCTGGGTTTGTGAGAAAAGAAGTGACTCATAGMCGAGGGTCATGCTGTAATCTGGGAGGAATGCCAGGGGAGGGAGAGAGCCGCACTCAGCCTGATCCATGGTGAGCTCACTCCTTACGTGGGGCGGARGATGCAATCCACTGCATGAGGATCAGAGAGCCCCGAGTGGGCTGAACCAGTCATTTGGGAGTTGGCAGCCGTGCGCTTCCACCCCTGAGTTGCAAATAATGAGTTTAGGATTAGGAAGTCAGCCTCACGCAGGATGGCTCAGGAGGTGTTTGGCACACGCAGTCCCTCCCCGGTGGGATGCAGGAGGTCAGAGCAGGCTTTGTTTCCATGGGGTTCCCCCGGTGCGTCATCACAACGGATGGAAAACATTTCCCCACCTTCTCCTTCCCCAGTGAGGAGTGGTGCGTAATCAGCAGGAAGCCTTGTATCTCCGGGGCCTTTCAGAGGATAACCACAGGCATTGGAGCCGGCACGGTGTGGGACATGCAGGCCTGATATAGGTGTTGCCCGAGCTGGCYGGGACCCTCTGGGGCTGGCCCTGTACAAGCTAGCAGAATTACCTTGCTACTGCTGTTCTTCAGCGAGCAGCATATGCTGGTGCTCTCTCTCGAAGCCATTCGCCACCAACGCCAACCATCTGCCTCGCTCACCACCCAAGCAGCTGCCGCTTGGCTGCGGAGCATGCGAGCAGCTGGGCTACCTGAACGGTGGAAACTGCAGGTCCTCACCCGCAGGTGGCCGTCCGGTCCCCCTTCCCTGGTGAAGACCTTGCTGTGCCCTGCACGCTATTTGCAAGGCCAGAGGAAGCCGGTGGCGTTGGGCTGGAGCATGAGCCCGAGCGGAATTACAGCCACCACTTGCAACAGCTTCAGTTTATTCGTTTGCCCATGAGGACTGAGAGGACCAGACCTCAAGGGACATCCCTGGGAGACAATTTTATGCAAAAGCCTTGATTGCTGCTTGCTGTGCTGTGAAATTTCACATGTGTTGGACTAAAAGCAATAAAACATCTTCTTTGCATCTCTTGCTCTTATCTCTTATTTTCTTCAGATTTGCCTCTCTTGCAGCCAGGGCCAAGAGCCTCTAGCAGCCCAGGAGCCATGGCAGCCTGAAGCACTGCCTTGAAGGCCCCAGAAATAATCATGGCTGCTTACCTGCTGAATACAGTGTGAAATACAGCCCTCCCCGAAATGGCAGAATTATTAAAATACAACAAGACGRYCACATGTGCCACTTCAAAACTCAGGAAGGTGTGGAGACAGGTAGAGAGCAGGATTTGTTGCCATAACTGTCAAGGTGAAGCAGKTCCCCCTGMAGAAGTGCTGGCCTCTTACCAGCCRCGTTTGGCTCCTGTCCCTCCTCCTGCTCCACCTGGGTGTYGGGRCATCARTGAACATGACACCTGAGCTCAGTAAATATCTCCTGACTACATTCTGTGGTGGCCCCAGATGATCCCCAACCCAGGATGGAGCAAGCTCACRCAGCCAAAGCTCTCTTCATGGCATCAGCTCTTCCCAGTTTCCATGCTTTCTCTGCTATACGTTAGCCAACTTCTCTCAGCTGTAGTTCACCTCAAAGTGGAGTGAGACCCTCCTTCRGCAAGAATTCCCAAAATGTGTTATTGTTTTCCCTTTCAGGCAGACAACTTGCCTCTGCCATGTCACTGGCCCCTCTCCCCTTGCCTGGTCCAGAACAGTGATGGTAGGTTTGACATGCAGGCTCCTGGGAGAGGGTGTTCTCCAGATGAGTAGCTTTTTCTTTGCCATTAGCTCTGGGCAGAGTGGAGGAAGTCTGCTTACGGGCACTGGAAAGCTGTGCTGGCACAGTCCCCAAAGGCACAGTGAGAGGTGGATCAGCCAAGGCTGA
Source organism: Oceanodroma leucorhoa (assembly GCA_030449065.1). NCBI lineage: Eukaryota > Metazoa > Chordata > Aves > Procellariiformes > Oceanodroma > Oceanodroma leucorhoa. The sequence goes on along the minus strand of JASVER010000026.1, from coordinate 8,254,607 downwards.
CAATCCCGCTGTCTACTGCTCTGATTCTTCCTGGGCAACTCCTCCATRTGACACTAGAACATCCATCTGTGTCACACCAGGTCTGCAAAAGTACCTCCAAGAATAGGGGGGGTCCAAGCCCACATGCCTTGRCCCCACTACTGCACAATGTGTTCGGGCAAACTGAGGTCCTGAACAAGAGCCACAGACTATGACAGGTCAGCAGAGATTCCCACCAGCCCTGTCAATATCTGAGGATTCATCATCCTCAGCTGCAGCTCAGTTACTCTAAAGCACTAGCCAAGGTTCAACTGATGACTATTAAAAGGACGAGGGAAAGCCTGTGAGCTCTAAGCTACTGCACGAAATTAGAATAAGCAAGGACTACTCTTCTGCTTTGCTASTGCAACTGTATTTATTTTCCTGAAACTGCAGCGATACGGTTCTGGCTGAAATGTGGTTCTCAGCCTGGGACATGGCTGTAGAGCAATAGTCCCTTGCCTTGGTCAAAGCAAATGAGGCTGAGCACTGCAAGGAGACTTTGGTGCCTGAAGAAGGGCCAGTCTTGGATGCTTCCTAGWCAGCAATGCTAGATCTGCTTTTTGAGAAAGTGATCAGAGCTTGACATCATACCACAAAAAAGATAAAAACCCTAGGAAGGAAGCAGAGAAAGCACTGAATGTATCCAAGAGCTTGTTGCTTGCCTAGTCTCAGCTTGCCCCTGCCCACTGCTTTCATCCCTTCAGGGGACACCTCCCACAAAAAGCCTCTGCCACCATCCTCAGACCACTCATCCGGTGCTGGAAGTGGCGAAGGGGGATGTTCTGCTGCAGGATCTCCTTCCAGAAGGCACCTGCCTGCTGTCCTGGGGTGCAGGGGAGCTGCTGGCAGAGTGGAGCAGTCCCAGACTCATCACYGCTGCTCTCTGCTTCCTTCTGAGACCCTGCTCAGGCTCCGAACAGCCACAAATCCCGCTGGTGTTTGGGCTGAGGCGTTTGCACAGAAATAACGCGATAGATCACATCACTTCAGGCACTGACAATCCGAACCTGCTGCATAAAAGCCTTTTTCTATGAGGTCTTGTATTTTCATGCAGGCCCAGTTTGGATTGTGATAGGCAGGGCAAGGGGAAACTGTTCACTTCTCACATGGTCTCTGACTTAGAGCTTCAACAGCTCYGCAACAACACCAGGTTGTTAAAATTCCTAGATATACAAGGCAAAATCCAATTAGGATGCTCAGGATTTGCACTTTTGTGAAAAAGAGACTGTCACAGAGACTTGAGCTTACATATAAAAAAGGAGACGGCACATGTGGGGCATCCAGGAAAACAGCTCATTCTTTGAATCTACAGAAGAAAGAGGGAGGCAAGTATGGACAGGTGAGACGGCCACTGAGCTGAATGTGGGGGGTCCATAGTGAAGGACAAGCAGAGACAAGACAGCAGAGATTACACAAAGTCCAGATGAAAATTACCTCCTTCAGGATCTTTTCAACAAATTTAAACCAGGAAAAAACACRAACCCTGGCTCAGCAATTTTTGTCATATGGCTTCTGTGGTTTTGATCTAGCAGTAGATACCCTATAATCTTGCAGAAGCACAGCCTGACACTCCCTGTAGATATGGGCAGGCTATTTACAATTTCTCTGGCTTCACTTTCTCCATCTTGACAATGTTAATAGCAGATACTTTATCAAGCCTTTCATAAAAACTACTTATCAGTAAAGCACTTGAAGAGCAATGTATGATGGCCATCCTCCTCCATTTCCCTCTGGAAGCAATAGGAGTTACCGATTTTCAAGTTAAAGTTTCATCAATGGTTAGGTTCTATGAGAGCTAAATATTATCCTAAATTGAACCAGCAGCTAAGCAAATAGATAATAAGCTTTTAGTGAACTCAGGAGTAGTATAGAGAAAAACCTCCTGTGTACTTTGTCTACAGGTGTGCAATGATTATTCTCTTCCATGAAGTTGTAACTGAACTTTGCAATTGGCTCCACAGGGATTCAGTTACCATAAGATTTTGTCAGGGGTGCAGTTTGGCTCCTATTTGGCTAGGCAAAAGGTAAATAGGTCTAGTGAGAACCCAACTTCAGCTGTCTAGTTTTTCGCTAGTATGCTGGTTTCGTCTGGGATAGAGTTAATTTTCTTCATAGTAGCTAGTTTGGGGCTATGTTTTGGATTGTGCTGAAAACAGTGTTTATAACACAGGGATGTTTTCATTATTGCTGAGCAGTGCTTACACACAGTCAAGGCTTTTTTGACTTCTCACCCCACYCCACCAGCGAGTAGGCTGGGGCTGCACAAGAAGCTGGGAGGGGACACAGCCGGGACAGCTGACCCCAACTGACCAAAGGGATGTTCCATACCACATAACGTCATGCTCAGCATACAAAGCTGGGGGAAGAAGAAGGAAGGGGGGATGTTCGGAGTGACGGTGTTTGTCTACCCAAGTAACCGTTATGCGTGATGGAGCCCTGCTTTCCTGGAGGTGGCTGAACACCTGCCTGCCCATGGGAAGTAGTGAATGAGTTCCTTGTTTTGCGTTGCTTGCGCGCGCGGCTTTTGCATTACCTATTAAACTGTCTTTCTCTCAACACACGAGTTTTCTCACTTTTACTCTTCTGATTCTCTCCCCCATCCCACTGTGGGGGGGAGTGAGCATGTGGCTGTGTGGTGCTTAGTTGCCAGCTGGGGTTAAACCATGACAGCTAGTTCTGTTAGCAGTCAAAATTTGGATCATGCTTAATTTTACAAAGTCCAGTGRCAGTCATGCGTGGCCCACCTCTGTTATGAACAAAGTCTGAATAAATTCCACTGTTAGAAGAAAAATTATTTTCCTTCCATGCCTTAGGTTCTTTACAGATATTTTCATTAGAGACGTATGAAGAGAGAAGAGAAACTCTTCACACTAGCTCCAAGGAGAGCCTCTGGATCTTGCATAACACTTTGAGGCTCACGCTCATTTCCAAAYGGCTTCTGAACATACAAAGAGTTGAAAACCCATCACAGCAAGGTGACAGTGGGACAACAGATGTCYTCCACCCATCTCAGATGCTGCCCTCCACCTGCACGCAGCCTCACTAATGTTCATGTATGAAGGAGGTCTCACCTGCTATGCRCACCCAGGAGACACAGGCACTGCTGGGATACTGCTTAGTCATATTTCCACACTGAAAAGGGAGTTGCTCATTTCTAAATATTAGTAAAAGCATAACAGCTCAAGCACTATGGAGTCAAAATTCAGAAGCCAAGAATTAGCTTGCAGCTGTCTAAAAATGTCATTGAAAAGCAGCGCTCCTGAGTCTAAGAAATCTGTTTGTCTCTTCTCTGAGGAAAGGCTGTAGGCTAGACAAAAATACCTTTCTGGTAACTTCCTCTGTAACCATAAAATCCATGTGCCTCCTTCTTCCAGTAGCATGTTCCCTTCTCAGCGCCAAGCTGGGTATTCAATTGGAAGATGCTGGCATGAACTTGCGTGCCAAGGAGAAGCACGGATCCAAGCTGGAGGTTAACGTTGGGCACGCTCTGAGGAGGCTGTGTAGTTGCATTCTCTAGCTGGCATGTTGGACTGATGGCTGAAAATTGGGCCTCAGCATTCAGGCTCTCACCCCCTAAGCAAATGTAGCACTAAGAAACTTTGAAGACAGGCCTGGTCTTCAGCCAGAAAAGATGGTCATCATAAAGAGATGGGAGAAGCAAGGAAAAACAAACAAAGGGAAAGGGAGGGAATCTTGAAAAATCACATATTCTTTTTGCATTTCACACAGAGCAGGTTTCTTGTGGGTTTCAACACCCAGCTGCTTCCAGGAACAGAACAGACATGCACGTGCCTGCAAAGCAAAACACAGCTGGAGAGCTAATTTTAGGCCTACCAGTCTTGGCAATATCCCTTTAACAAATGAAGAATGTACAATTTTCATGCATATGTACAAACACCAAATTCTTACAGTTAATTTAGATGGTTGTTCATGCAGTTTGGTCCAGGTACCACGAGGTGTGCCTGTCACCCTAAAGTATGTTACTTTTACCTGGATGGTAAGATTACCTCCTCCTGTTCACAGTGCCGTCCTTGTGTCTGCAAAATCCAGCAAAGAATCCCTCAGACAACAACTATCCCTCAGCAGAAAGGAAAAGCTGGGTTTCAAAAGTATTTTCTGGTGAGATTGCACTGACATTCATCCATCGTAAGGCTGCTGAGTGATTAAATATTTTTCTTTAATTAAAGGAAAAGTCGTCTTCCTCTTTCCTTCGAAGAAGCAAATGCTAACATTTAAGGAAAGAAATAACGGGCAATATGTTTGTACTTGGGACTGGATTTCAGAAAGAACAAGACCACCAGTTRCAGCCAAGGTTTATAAGGGAAAGCATTATCTTTGTTATAGTAAACATTTCCCATTCAGGTTCTGTTTGTACTATAGATGGAAAGACCTGTTTGGTCTGGGGTTAAAACCCAAGAGTGATCTGGATTTTAAACCTTTTACCTGAACCAGCCAACACTGGAGATGCTCCAGAAGATTTATCTTTTGCTCATAATAGGCAAATTAACTTTCATTCAGAATTGGCCATTTGGCCAATTGGTTCTAGTACCTGGAATYGTTAGTACTGGGATTCAGGAGAAGATGAGGCAAACTTATAGAAAACACCAGTTTTGCCTATCTCAAATTTGTTGGTACTTCCTGACCCTGTCAATGCTTCCTTTTATTTCCCAGAAGGGGCACTCATTTTGATTTTCATGGCAACCCACTCTGAACTGGTGGTAAAGGGACGTGGCCTCTGGTTCCAAAGGGCTGCTTCAGAGCACTCCAGCTACAACCTCTCTGCCCTATTCTCTACTGGAGAATGACATCAAAGCACCCTATAAGTCTTGCACATGCAAACCGTCCTTCTCACATCACTGAGGTCCTCTCAAAGAGAGACCTCCTCAGTCCCCTGCCCATGCATGCCACCAAAACAAAAACACAGACTTTATTTTCTCTATTGCCACTTGCCAATGCATCTAACGTGGGGGACACTCTCTGTTCACAATGGTATGAACAAAGGCAATAGATTCATCAATTCATAGCCAAAACATGGAGCAAGTCCAATGGTACACTGACAAGCTGTGATCGAGGACGCTAAACATTATGCAGAAAAGATAATACAGTGCCTTTTGTCTGCTCAACACAAATTAAACTAAGAAAGTGATTGGGAAATGATGGATTTCTGCCCTAAGTGATACATCTGCATTTTGAGGAAATGGGTAAAATCGAAAGCTAGATGTGCAACTCTGCTGTCTGCCCTTCTAGCTCCAGTTCAGGCTTGTTCCAAACATATTTATCAGACACTTCTGTAAACTCTTCTCAGACTGCTAGGTAATAACTTGCATGACACTAAAGGTAATCTCAAATATATCTTTCCTTCCCTTTTTATCTTCCTTAACACCAGAGGCATCCATCCCATCATTTATGTGAGAAACAGACTGGATAATTTATGGAAACAAAAATAGTCTACTGAATTGAAATAAAATGCTTCAATATGTGGCAACAATAATGAATGAAATAAATTCTGTCATCACACAGACACTGAGTTTTACAAAAAAATGTGCCCACACCCAGAGCAAATGAAAATATTAATTCCATATGAAACCGCCTCCCCAACAAATGAGATAAGAAAAGCAGACCCTTTTGACAGTCCATGTGTTAAGAGATTTCAGGATTAAGCAATGCCTTCATCCTTGTAAAACGCTATTACCTAATTCATTTCTAATAGACAGGAGCATTTCACATCACAGCATGTCTTCATCAGGTAAAGCAATGCTTGAAATAATCTGAAGCATGCATTCTAATAAAAGTTGTGTTTCAGCCCTAAACTAAAAACAAAGAATGAAATTATTTAATGCTGTTTTTCTGTGGTTGTGGTCATTAATCCAGCAATTTGCCAGATACAGCAAATATTGAAAAGCATCTCTTATTATTACCATCTCCCCTGAGGTGCAATCTCCCAAACTTGATCCAGCTTGCAATAGTCACATTTCTTTTGAAAGGGAGCGCTAACACAGGTATGTATGCAAAACTTTTCTGCTAATCAGCTAGTCACAGACTATTCCACAAATCAAGCAGATTTCGAAATTTCATTCAAAAATCTGATTAGTGAACCTTTACAGATTTTTTTCTGTATACARTTTCAGGTGAGCTCAAGATGATGTGGCATTCCTGAGTCAGTGTGAACCATCTATAGCAGAATGAAAACACTGCACCGAAATTACCTGCACCAGTTTAARAGAGAAGCCTGGTCCAAAATTCAGATCAAAAATTTAAATATGCCAACTCCTTGGGTGGTTCTTCTTAATACTTTGATCTCATCTATTGGAAGATCATTTCTAAAAATAGTTGCAGTGTGTATTAGGATCTGGCATCTATTTTGCCCAATGGGATGCAGAGAAAGTTAGTAACAGAGGTCAGTAAAGAACAGCTTTCTAAACTTGGTGAGGGTGCTGAAAAGACAGTGGAGAAATAGCTGAACATTTTTTTAATGAAAAAAAATTCTGTTGGTTTGATTGCAATCATTTCACTCAAACCTAAACAAAATCTGTTATATTTTTTGTCTCAGCTTATTTAAAAAAAAAAAWATGCTTATTTTACAACAAAAATGCTGACTTTAAAATGAAAAAATAAACACTTCTATTTAGGAAACATTTAMTTTTTAAAATGTTGAAATGAAAATTTGTAAATTATTAGTGGGAGTCAAAGGGCTTCCTCTCCTCTCCTCTCCCTTCCCTTCCCTTGCAGTAATGCAGCGTGTCAGTTCCTTCTGACAGACAGACTGRCAGTCAGATGGAGACAGCCAAGAGCACTGCTCTTATTTCAAACAGATTTGCTCCAAATAATCACTCTGTTAGAGGCATTTTTCAAGATACAGCTTGGTGCCAAATGACACTGTCCTCGTTAATTGTGTCCTTACCCAAAAGCAATAACTTAACCTGGGTAATTTTTCACAAATATGAACAAAACATGCACAGCAGGATTCTGACCAAATAACTTCCAGATTTTGCTAATACTAGCGTTCTGATGCCTGCGCTCCATAATTTTGACCTGTGCTTGGCAGAGCAGTGAGCATCTGAGGACAACTGCTAYGGGGTTGGCATAAGATGATTAAAAATAAAAAAAGGAAGCAGCTGGTTTAGGCTCCACAAGGACACACGAAGAGCAGGTGAGGGATCGGCGGAACTGAGCTCTTCCAAAACTGGACCCGAGTGCTTCTTATGGGAGAGGTATCCYCAGGCTCTCACGTATGTCCTACCGTGTTCTTACCAGAGAATTTGCTTTGGATTCCAGCCAAGCAGCCCAACCACGCTTCGGCTCCTCAGGTTTTATTAGGTGGAATTAAAGGACTCCGTTTATCCAAAGGAGGCCTCCAAATGTAAGCCAAGTGCAAGCCTGTACTATGCATGGAACCACAGTGCCAGAGGTAAGCATCACCCATGTATTCACACAGATGGGTTATTAACTTCGAGAACCTAATTATGTCAATTTAAACATCAACATTGTTAATGTTGTCACTGCCTGTTATTTTAGCAGAAGCATCCAGCTTCCGTGACTTGGGAATTTGAGGTTGCATGTCTCTCATTTTGTCTTTGGTCCTAGAAGACAGCCGAGACATCTTCAGCTGCCAAAATTTCTAACTTCCACTTCCAACTGTGGCATCCCTCCACGATGCATTTTAATTTATTTCTATATCTATTTGCCAGCCCATTGGAAATCATCAGTTTAGAGGCAGCATGAAATTAACGTCAAATTAGACAACAAGGAAAGCTATACCATTAGTTTTGCTCCTTTCTCTGCTCATTCAATAAAAGCAGCCACACAGGTTATTATCTGCTGTAGTCGAGGATACCCAATCCCTGGACCTTGCTGCAGAAGGCACTTTGCCACCAGATAAAAGGGAACATGTTTTTTTAGCTTACAGAAATTCCTAGTGAATTCTGATCACGTCAGTAGGGATTTCTTTCCCAAATCAGTATTTTTTTAATGTGCATAATTTTTCCTTTTCYTGTGTTATGGCTCTACCCTTCTGTTTTTATAACCTGCAGGAACCATATTTCAAAAATATTTATTAGCTTATTAAATCAAATTACCCTTGCTGCTGCTGGACCAAGTTTTATAGAGTGCCCACAAAAAATCAAAGAGCCTGTGCTGCAGCGACAATTTGTAGTGATGGCAGAGAAAACTATTCCTTAATCTTTTTAATTAGCAATTGCAAATACTTCAATTTACTAAATCAGAAACTATTGGCAAGAACTGCTCTGTCTGTTCAAGTTCTGTGGCTCAAGACTGGAAAGGTAAACAGTCTCAGGGAAGAATGGCCAAAATGAATAAGCGTATTTGTTGAAAGCTCCTAGTAAAATGATCAGCAATGAAACAGTTAACAATATTGACCTGTAAATGCCTGTAACTATGCTTTAAATTTAAAAGGCCATTCCGGTAAATGAGAGAATTTCACATTTCTCTTTCTGCTGTTTCTTGTCTGCCTGTGGACTCAATGAGTTTGGATAAGGAGAAATGCACCTCTTGAGATGCCTACCACAACATACAATCATTTATAGAATAGAATCATAGAATCATTTTCATTAAGGTTGGAAAAGACCTCTAAGATCATCGAGTCCAACCATCAACCCAGTACCCATGCCCACTAAACCATGTCCCGAAGCACCTCATCCACACGTTTTTTGAACACCTCCAGGGATGGTGACTCCACCACTTCCCTGGGCAGCCTGTTCCAACGCCTGACTACCCTTTCAGTGAAGAAATTTTTCCTAATATCCAATCTAAACCTCCCCTGGCGCAACTTGAGGCCATTTCCTCTCGTCCTATCRCTTGTTACTTGGGAGAAGAGACCAACACCCGCCTCTCTACAGCCTCCTTTCAGGTAGTTGTAGAGAGCGATAAGGTCTCCCCTCAGCCTCCTCTTCTCCAGGCTAAACAACCCCAGCTCCCTCAGCCGCTCCTCATMAGACCTGTGCTCCAGACCCTTCACCAGCCTCGTCGCCCTTCTCTGGAMACGCTCCAGCACCTCTATGTTCTTCTTGTAGTGAGGGGCCCAAAACTGAACACAGGATTCGAGGTGCGGCCTCACCAGTGCCGAGTACAGGGGCACGATCACCTCCCTGCTCCTGCTGGCCACACTATTCCTGATACAGGCCAGGATGCCGTTGGCCTTCTTGGCCACCTGGGCACACTGACAGAAGTCAGATGCCTCCAACCCCAACTACCTTCACAGGGTGTCACGAGTGAGTTGTTTAGAGGCTGCTTAAAGAATCACTGTCAAAGGTATTAGCAGAAAGTGATTTTAATAGAAATTTATAAAAGCAGGACTTAACAGAGTTCAATGGCAAGGTTCACTCTGTCACTTACTACACRGATGAAGCATACAAAGGAAAAGAGCATGGGAAGCTGAAAAGTCCTTGACTAGTGTAAACATTACTTAGCAACAACTAAAACATTAGTGTGTTATCAACTTTATTCTCACACTAAATCCAAAACACAGCACTATACCAGCTACTAGGAAGAAAATYAGCTTTATCCCAGCCAAAACCAGGATATTGTGTTAGAATTGAGTTGGAATGATTTATACAGAGACCAAGGACACAACGGGTAAGGGAGACCCTCCTGTTGAGTCACAAGGTTCAGAGAAGACCCGGCTGGATCCAATCTTAGTCTCAGACTTGGTCAACGGTTTATACCCAATACAAAAAGGGTAAGGAGACCCTCCCGTTGAGTCAGGGGGTTCAGAGTAGACCCAGCTGGATAAACCCCTAGTCCCAGACTTGGTTAATGGTATATATCTAAGGGATTATACGTGTTTAGCAGCAGTCTAAGGTTCATTCACAGTTTTAAGGCAGACCATAAGATTTTAGCAGACTATATTTGCTAGCGGGTACCTCCATCAATTCACACACACACACAGAYAGACACAAAAAATAGATAAATATGCAGAGGTATACCTGTTAAAAATTCCCCTCTAGTTCAGTGAAATACTCATGTCAAATGTCTTGGCATTTCTCAACAGGTGAAGGGTTGAGCCTCGAGGAGTGTTTCGTCCGAGGAGTGCTGCGGCCCAGGTCCCGTGCCAGTCGGCGATGGTCCTCCGAATATTGCAAATACGAGAGCTCGTGAACTCTGAGGAGCATTCCAATCAGAGGGAGATTCCGGGCGCAGCCCGCTGYGGTCCAGGAGAGCTCAAAGGGCCTCACTTGGGACCACTGTTTGGATCGCAAGATGATTGACTTTAGTCATCTGTCAAAACTCTCAAGGTTTCAGTAACAATGGTATCGTTCCACTTGAGCTACAACTCAGATAAGGGTATCAGGGGATGACAATTATCCCCGCTCTCGTCCTCCACTTGGGCCAGGCAGCGGAAGTTTCTGGTACGATCAATACGTTGCCCAACCTCAGCTATGCAAGGGTTCCTAATACGGTAGAGGGACACTTCACCGCCTGGCTCGTTACACCAAGGCCAAGGTTTAACAGGAGTTTCTGAGATCGTGRAGCGGCCCGGGGAGGGCGGGGAATGCACCACCACACGGGGTAGCTGAGCTATCACACTGTGGTTTTATTTCACCACTAGTGAAAGCTTTTGTCATATTAGCTAACTCAACATATAAGCACCTTTTCCGTAGTTCAGATGAGTCCAAAATACAATAGGATATATATTTGCACTGCATTTGATTTTAAAAATAACATTTATATGCTGRAGAAGGCAGAAAAATATGCAGTAAGTCTGGTAAGAGGCCTTAAATCCTCAAGGTGCTGTTCCATTTTTTATATATACTGTTCATGTCTATGTATGTATATACATATGCACACATGAATATGAAATCAAAGCATTTCCAGGAGTCCAATACAACAGCAATAAGAAAAGCAAATTTGCTAACACTGCAAATTTTGCACTCAACTTCAGAATTCCCAAACTGTCTGGGAGAACAGTTCCTGAATGCTGGACTTCTGTTGAGCTGACTACAAGCAGACTCACCAGTTGCAAAATTAGAATTGATTTAAAAAACGCTTACACCTGCACGCACTCAGAATGTGGAAGAAATGAGATGCAGGGATAAAAGTTGTATTTATCTCCAGCATTAAACCAGGAAGATTTGGGGGGGTTCTTTCTGCTTTTTTGCATTTTCCCACTACTTAAGTTTTATATTATAAATTCAGTTGTTGCGTGTTTTCCCTGCAGGGACCCCTTGATGCTCAATAAAAAAAGTTGGTTAAATAAGGTGTTTTGTAAACTTTTGAAAACTGAAAATTTGGGGCTTCAAAGAAAGACTTCCTTCCCTCTCTTTGTTTTCCTCACCCTTTCTGTAAATGCATTTCAGTATTTAGCTGCTTTATAACCCAATCTTAGATGACATTCTTGATTTGAAAGTCCAATAGCTTAATAAAGAACGGAAACAAAGCCTCTCTTTAGGCCTTGCATGAGAAATAAGGAAAACAAGGCATTTCATCCCCGCCTTTACTCAGCATTGCAGCCATAGAGGAAGTCAGGATTGTCCTTGCTACRCCCAAATTACAGTAATTTAACATAAAACTTGTGAGTGTGTGAGGGGGAGTTTCCGACCCCGCAGGTGGCACCCAAACAAGACATCTGTGTGCCTGAGGGCAGCCGGCCTTGCTCTGCTCTCCCACCAGCTGCCCCGTCCAGGCCACCCCGTGCCACCAGCCCGCGCACCCTGCCAAGCTGGCTGCACAGCCAACCCCTGCAAATCCGGTTAAAGCTGAAACCTGCTTGTCCCACCAAAAAAATCACAGCAGATCCACTGGTATAAAAACTTATTCTGAATAAAACATCAGAAGAGAGAGGACTAAATCCTTAGGTGGCTGACGCCCAGGCAGCTCGGTGTGCCGAGCCGGGTACAGGCGCTTGGGGAAGCCTTAGGACCCTGGAGCAACAGCGGGCAGGATGGCAAAAGCACCCATGGACACCCCTGGGGTAAAGGCCAGAGGGAGGAAAACAACTGCAGGTATTCGGCAGGTAGCTGAGATGCTTTCCTGCCCTTCCCATGCCTACGAGCGGTTTGCTGGCATGATGGGTRCCTGGGGAACAGGGGAAGGTTTCCCCCGACTCCAAGAGCTGGAAGTTGGGTGCAGCCAGCCCAGGAAGCAAAATTAAAGCTGACACCAGGCAGTCTGGTGTTACAGCCGTCTGCATTCCTATTGATCTGAAGGCTTAGTCTGCATTCTGGCTTTATCAGCCGGTGGCATCACGACTGCCATCTCTTCTCTCTCATCCTCCTAACCTGGAAAACACTTCTGAGGGTGCTGAGAGACAGTTATCAAAGATTCACTGCCTAAGAAAAGAACAACATGCCTCAGAAGAAACAGCTGCCTGGCACCTTTGAAGAAAGTTTCCTGACACTTTTTCTATTTAATTAAAAAAAAAAAGCCAACCTCAATATATACATGATGTTTCGCCTTGCAGATCATTTCAGAACTGCTTCTGACAGTGGTGGATTATAATGAACCTCTTATCAAGATGTTGCCAGCTCGAGACAGACAATGTGTGTATGTATACGCGCAGATTCCAGTCTTGTTAACATCAGAGAGTGAAAGGGATGGTGTGCGGGAAGATTTATTGCAGGGAATTATCCATGTACACAAAACAAAGCAAAACAAGCCTGCATCTTTTGCACAGAGTTTTTTGCTCCTGATCGACTCATAAACYGGGAGTGCTGACCCAAGGAGTAGGGTTGATGAGAGGGTGATCTGCCCAGATTTTAGAATCATTAGAATCATTAAGGTTGGAAAAGACCTCTAAGATCATCAAGTCCAAATGTCAAACCAACACCACCATGCCCACTAAACCATGTCCCAAAGTGCCACATCTACACATTTTTTGAATACTTCCAGTGATGGTGACTCCACCACTTCCCTGGGTAGCCTGTTCCAATGCTTGACAACCCTCTCGGTGAAGAAATTTTTCCTAATGTCCAACCTAAACCTCCCCTGGCACAACTTGAGKYCATTTCCTCTCGTCCTATCACTTGTTACTTGGGAGAAGAGACCAACACCCACCTCGCTACGACCTCCTTTCAGGTAGTTATAGAAAGTGATAAGGTCTCCTCTCAGCCTCCTCTTCTCCACACGAAACAACCCCAGYTCCCTCAGCTGTTCCTTACAAGACTTGTTCTCCAGACCCTTCACCAGCTTCGTCGCCCTTCTCTGGACACGCTCCAGCACCTCAGTGTCCTTCTTGTAGTGAGGGGCCCAAAACTGAACACAGGATTCGAGGTGCGGCCTCACCAGTGCCGAGTACAGGGGCACGATCACCTCCCTGCTCCTGCTGGCCACACTATTCCTGATACAGGCCAGGATGCTGTTGGCCTTCTTGGCCACCTGGGCACACTGCTGCCTCATGTTCAGCCGGCTGTTGACCAGCACCCCCAGGTCCTTTTCCACCGGGCAGCTTTCCAGCCACTCTTCCCCAAGCCTGTAGCGTTGCCTGGGGTTGTTGTGACCAAAGTGCAGNACCAGCACCCCCAGGTCCTTTTCCACCGGGCAGCTTTCCAGCCACTCTTCCCCAAGCCTGTAGCGTTGCCTGGGGTTGTTGTGACCAAAGTGCAGGACCCSRCACTWGGCCTTGTTGAACCTCATRCARYTGGCCTCRGCCCATCGATCCAGCVTGTCCAGATCCCTCTGCAGAGCCTTCCTACCCTCAGGCAGATCAACACTCCTGCCCAACTTGGTGTCATCTGCAGACTGACTGAGGGTGCACTCGATCCCCTCATCCAGATCATTGATAAAGATGTTGAACAAGACCAGCCCCAAAACTGAGCCCTGGGGAACACCGCTCGTGACCGGCCGCCAGCTGGATTTGACTCCATTCACCACAACTCTCTGGGCTTGGCCGTCCAGCCAGTTTTTTACCCAGCGAAGAGTACACTCGTCCAAGCCACGAGCTGCCAGCTTCTCTAGGAGAATGCTGTGGGAGACAGTGTCAAAGGCTTTACTAAAGTCCAGGTAGGCCACATCCACAGCCCTCCCCTCATCCACTAGGCGGGTCACCTGGTCATAGAAGGAGATCAGGTTGGTCAAGCAGGACCTGCCCTTCATGAACCCGTGCTGGCTGGGCCCGATCCCCTGGTTGTCCTGCACCTGCCTTGTGAGCGCCCTCAAGATGAACCGCTCCATGATCTTCCCCGGCACCGAGGTCAGGCTGACAGGCCTGTAGTGCCCCAGATCCTCCYTCCGGCCCTTCTTGTAGATGGGCATCACATTGGCAAGCCTCCAGTCGTCCGGGACCTCCCCTGTTAACCAGGACCGGTGATAAATGATGGAGAGCGGCTTGGTAAGCTCCTCTGCCAGCTCCCTCAGTACTCTCGGGTGGATCCCATCCAGCCCCATAGACTTGTGAGAGTCCGGGTGTCATAGCAGGTCGTTAACCGCTTCCTCTGGGATTATGGGGGGTGTATTCTGCTCCCCGTCCCTGTCTTCCAGTCTGGGGGGCTGAATGCCCTGAGGATAACTGGTCTGACTATTTTGATCCATTTGATTTAATTATTCCTCTTCTATAGCTATCACACATAAAAAAACTATCTCAAGGAATAAAATAAAAACCATCCCAGCACCAAAAGAACAATGGAATAAAAACGAGATGACTATGTCAAAACGGGCCAAGAAAGAGCTTTCACTTTCCTGCACTGCTGTTGTAGTTTTAAGGCAGCCTAAACMCATCTTCATCTGGGGAGAGAGGGTTTAAACAACAGTATCGCAATCAGGCAAATTGCGATAAACTATAAAAAAACTATAAACTGTCCCTTACATCTTCATACGGCATATTGAGATGAAAGTATACTCCGTTGAGGCTATCAAAACTACCTCACGCATTGCTAAGAGGTAAAACGGGARCAGGTTCTTAAAGCTGTGCTCTCACCCACGGCTCCTTACCAGGGACTCGAAGCAAAGCTGTAATTAAGCCCAAAATACTAGAGCTTCTCTGTTCTTGAATATTTAACATTTAAATTCTGTGCCACAGAGCTAGACTGTGATGCTACTGAGGCTGGCATTTCACAGCATAAGACATGGAACCACAGCTGTCATGCTGTTATTACTCCTGATATTAATTCTTATTAATGAGAATTGCTTACAAAAACAGGTAAAACCCAGATATTTTCTGTGAATCTCACAACTGRCATGTGGGTTCAGATAACATGGAAAACCAAACAATCTATGGGTCAGTAAGGTTTTACCTAGCCAAATGTAAGCTCCTTAGCTCAACTCCAATATTTATGATAGGCTTAATCCAGTAAACAGATAAATTGGTATAAGCGTGAAAGACCACACAACTGCATGTAGGCAATAAAGACCACACACACACCTCTTTTCAGGCTTAGGGCATTAAGAAAATAAGGATGTGCCAAAAAAAATTTAGACTATTGGACTGAACAAATAAATAGTGGTCATTAGAGTTGAATAATGGACCACAAATCCAAACAAATAGTCAAACTTACCAGGCAAAAGCTTCCACAGTTTATTTTAGCATTGCTTTAATGTCACTTTCGTGCTAACATAATGGGTGAAATCATAATTCCTTTCGAATCTATAGAAGGTTTTGTCATTGATTTCTTTGGGGCAAGAATTTGACCCTATGATTTATAGCATACAAGATCTACAGCAGCTCTTAATATCTTTATGTGAATCTACTCCAAAGTTGAATAAATAAAACCCAAGTAGTAAAACTCAAGAAGCACAACTGAAAAAGACAAGTCCATATCAAATATACAAACTCCAAGGAAAAAAGGTCTTCCTTTAAGCACAATTTGAATCATTGAGGGAGATGCATGCGGGTATGGGAAAGTTCAGATTCTTCTTTCTAAATCTTTCTATTAGAAATACAGGGCTAAATCTTGCTGATGTGAAAGGTGCTCACTGGCTTTAATCGAGACAAAGCATTCTTCTGAATTCTASGTTGGAGTAAAGAGGTTTTAAACCTCTGGTCCATGAGCTCTGTAGGTTTAGCRAGAGATAATTGAGAAAAGCAAATCAATTATCAGAGAGCTTAAAATCTCCTGTTCAGAAKTCTGTGCCTGTACAGAGACCTTCTCCAAAGGTAAACAAACTGAAAAAGAAGTTGCAAAGCACTGAAGTAGTTTAAGTAGGAAAAAACACAGGACAGTCCTATGGTTTGTTACTCAGACAGCCATATTAGATAATTCCAATGGTAATTTCTGGCCTCATCATTTACGTGTAGCACAGGCAGTGATATCCTAGGACATATAAAATYCTACTTTTATTGCACTATTTCATATCTCTAATTAAACCTTATCTGCCTAAAGTTTTCCTACATTACTGGATATATGTAAGTGAGCAACTTGATATTTGCATAGAGCTTTGTACATTCAAAAAGCTTTGCAAACRGTAACGAAGTAAGCCTCACAAATACCGCACATGGGAAGCAGAAAAGTCACGAATCCCACTTTTACAGGTAAGGAAAGTGAAGCAAACACTTAGATGCTCATGGCCATGCAGATATTCATAAAAGACGGCAGAAGCTGCAGATCCGTAATGCAGCATAATTCATGCCTACTGCCCATCCCTCCTTTTAGCAGAACACTGTCACACACAATAGCACAACACTACATCTTTTACTCAGATGTCCAAAGGGGCAGAGAAGAGGCATGCTAAAACCCCATGTGATTTAAATGACCACATACAGCAGCCATAATTACTTTTCAGGTGTAGCACCTGCCCCATTTGTATTATGGCAAATCAACGTCTATATTTTTTTAATTAACTAGCGATTTCTGATACTTCGCCTTCGCGTTCAGCTGTGCCAAAGCTGGTACCGAGCCATGTTTTCAGCGCTGTTGGTCAGCTCTTCCTCACATGTAGTCAGATCCCTTGAATTCTCRAGGAGGGTATTCAAAAACAGACACATAGGAACCTTGGTACGCTCAAAACACAACTTCCCCAATAAAAAATGCATTTAAAGACTATCCTTAGCGTTACCTACTAACAAACAGAGAAAGCTGGTGAAGTGAAAAGGAGAAAATTATCTTTCCTAATGAAATAATATTAACTTTCCCTGAGTATCAATAATTTGCTCTTAGGTAATACCTTCCACAGCATTGCCAGCTCTCATTACATGATTATGTGTTGCAAGATAATTGGGTGTTTGCTTGATTTTTTGAAGGATTCTTATTGTTTTACCCTCTCCTCGTATTGCATTTAATTGCCATTCTCATTCTCCAAAATGGTTGCCACCTCCTGAAAGGGCCAGTGGGACAGGAACCATGAGTTGGCCTCGCTGCACAGGCCACTTCGCCCTTGCAGTTGTTGTAAAGGGAAGCGACACTGTCCTTTGGAAAGCACATTTATTATTCATGCTGCAATAGTGCTTGGAGGGCCCCTTAGCAGATAGGGCTCAGGTTGTAGCTGGCACTCTACGTCCGTGTAAACAAGACGTAGATCTCTGCTCAGCACGTAGGCGTATAGTTCAACATGACAGAGAAGCAAAATAGGTGGTAACAACACAATCTTTTGGCTCCTCAGGGTGCTCGCTCGTCCAAGCCCACCAGCCACCTAAGCCCGGTTATTTTGCAGGGTGTCTGATGCGCTGGGAAGGAGGGAAGAGGGCTTCAGGGTGAAAGACTGACATGAGGATGAGCCAGCAGACTCTGCAGGCTCTTATGTGGGGTTCTTCCTGGCACAAGAACCAAGGTGGGGTCTTTGCTGAAGGCCTTCGTCAAGGAGAAGAGTTAATGATAAAAGTGATATGAGCAGGCATCCTGGGCCAAGCGGCTTGCTCTCAGGCTGCAATGGGAACAGGAAAATTACGTAGAAGCATGCAGGGGGGTTTGGCCTCTGTTGTTTAAAGATGGATGAGGTCAAAGAGCAGAGAAACAGTAGCTCCTCGAGCATTGCAGAACAGGAGAAGCAATGCAGGCTTGCCGAGAAAATGGAGGTTGCTCTGTGTGTGGTGCACGTGCACATCTGAGAGTACTTAACGTGAATTATTGGCACCCTACACAGAAAARCAAATCCCAAAAGCAGCGTTCGACGCCGGGGGTTTCAATCCTCTGATACCTCAAAGTAACCACCTCACATAAGTAACCATCTTTGTTTAAGCAACTCGGTTCCATATTAAAATCAATGAGGCCATTTGCTCCAACTCCTACAGGACAACTGCTCTGGAGCATCTCTCCAGGATGGCTGGGAAGTCTTTGCTAAATTTCATCTGCGTCCAGTTAACAYCCTTTTATCCTCATGCCAGCACTGTCCTTCAGCTCCTTTTCCCATTGCTGAGCCCTATGTCTTTATAAACAAAAAGTGGCTTAGRTTTTCTTTTCCTAGATTGAACAAACTTCTAATCGCCTCCCTATTTTCCCAATCGCCCAAGCAGCATGTCTCTGCTCCAGTCTAACTTTTGCCAGTGGAGATGACCAGAACCAGACAAAGCCTCCTAAACGGGAGCCCAGCAGACTAATACTCCCCTTCTCCCCCTCTTTGCTKAAAATCATCCGTCAGATACATCTTTGCACTTTCTGCCTTTTTTTTTCCCCTGGTCACATCACTTCAGAGGTTCACTGACATTCTGTGATTGACTAATAGGCCAGTCTTGTCTTTCTCCTTCTCTGTCATTTACAATTGATGAATTCTCATTTTAACATAAATTCTTATTAGCCCCTAAGTGATTGCCCATGCCATTACATTCTATCACTCAGCTCCTCAAGATCTCATCTCGTGTTCTGAAGGATATTCCATTAATCCCTTGCATTAAGAATGCATCCCAAATTTATCATTGGTAAAGGAGGAGTACTACTTTTTTAAGTTATGAGATGATTATACACACAGGTGGGTGGCTTTAAAAAAAAAACAAAACCAAAGGGGAGGTCACAAGGAAGGTGAAAAAGGTCATTCGACTATCCATTTTTAAGCCTTATAACATAAGGCTGCCTGTACCTGCTCTTATTTTTTGGAGYGTTTGGCGACATTGCTTCCGTCTGAAGAACCTAAATCCCTTTACCACACCCAGGAAATGATTCTCACATCAGTTCTGAGAGATCATCCTTCCCTCCCCCCTGTTACGTGGAGGAAAGAGAGGCAGAGAGACATTAAATGTTTTGGCCAAGGTTTCCTGAACAGCTCTAGGCAAAGAGTGCTAATGTCTGAAGACTCTCCTTTCTCTGGAGAGACCCTTATTTCCAAATCTGTCCCGCTGAGAGCTGACCCACTCGCCCCCTTTCTCACTTCACCCAACCTCTATTCGGTTTTGACTCTCAATTAATCATGAGAGATACCTGGGCTTGAAAGAGTCGATGAGAAACAAATCGCCAAGTGTCCTTCAGCATGGTGGGGGAGGAGGACGTGAATATTGTGGCAGATTCAAAGGAACAGCTTGAAAGCAGCTGGAGAGCTTTGCAAAAAAAACCCATACACCGCACTCACACAGAGCAGCTGCATAGAGGGTGCCATGCGCAATATTAATTATAGGCACATTATGGAAGACAATATTCAACGTTTCCAGTGCAAAGCGTTCAGGATAGGAGCAGCCAGTGACACTATTTCACACTCCCCTACACACCTCCACTAGGACTTGATTTAACATTATAAGGTTCCAAGTCTGTCAAGCTGTGACAATTTGTATGAGTGAGATTTTGGATGTCTCGCTGAAATACTCACTGCAAAAAAAAAACCCCTTCATCGCAAGCCGCAGAGATTTCAAAGGCTGCCTTGAAAGATGAATAATAAAAGTAAGGGAGTGTCCCTAAAACAAATCAAACTTGGCAGGGCTAAGTTTCCTCGTGAAATTAATTTTTAGCATCTTCTCTCCAGTGGCCTGCCTCAGCTGTCTCCCTCTGCGCACAGTTAATGATCTTGTTGAGCAGATAACCAATCTCTGGTTGATTTACAAGGCCTTTTATTGTCTGAACTGTCTATAATTTTTTTAATAGAGTTTCAGTTGATATTGCAGTAAAACAAGGTTCATTTTACATATTTAATGAAAAAGTGAAAACAAGCCAATAAAGATACCAAAGGACCAATTTGCCAAACTGTTCCACRCAGGCTGAAATGTCTTACATGCCAAATATCTGCAAAGCAAATGCACAGGCTCTCTACGCTAAGTCTTAGCTTAACAAAAATGAAAACCGAATAGCATGCTTAACACCTCTTCCACATTGTGAATTGTWGATATGTTTTTCCCAACTACATTAGAAGGATTTGTTCCACCCCTGTTTCTAAGCAAACAACAATATATGCATATCTTAGCAGGGTAGCGTGAAGGTTTTAATTGTGCTCTGCTCCGAGAGCCCTACCTGACGGGAGCACAAAGTGTCGATATTTGAACGAATCCTCCTGAACGGATGTAACTCAACACAATATACACCACACCAGGGAAGCACGGACTGGGAGCTAGATATTTTAAAGTGATTGATTATGCACTGCGCAAGCACAAATGAAGCCAGTGCACAGGGACCACACGTATTCTCAGTCACGGCTAAGTCAGGATTTCCGCTGCCGTAAAGTAAAACACACAGGAGCCCGAGGAAACGCTTGGTTATTTGTCAGCGTAATGCACCTGAAAAAGTGTTATTAAGACAGTAAAGAGTACGTCGGTTCCTGATTCTTCATCGCCCTCCCCTCGGATGGAAGCGGCCCCAGAGGTGCAAGGCAATGCGAGGCTCAGCCCCAAGGCACCGTCAGCCGGCACGACCCGAGCCGCTGGCGCTCGCCCTCCTCGGCAGCAACGTGCATTTACGGGGGCTCGCGCGTCCTGCCCCAATCCCACCCAGGCTCTCCGGCATGCCTTTAATACGAGTAACACACTAAACACCACGCACCAAACGTACCGGGCTCTGGACAAGCATCCAAGCCGAGTTTCTGACCATAAGACCACAGCCGGGGGTGGGGATGCTGCAGCAAGCTGGTGAGGCTTTCTAGACAGGGTACTTGCAGCCAGCTTTTTCTCCCTCTCACCTCTGCATTTTTTAAGCCGCTGCACACTGTTGTTGCCTTATGGTGATTATTTTCGCTGCCAGCCGAGTCTTTTGCGTATTAGCAGCCATTAATCCCATTGCATCAGCCAGCTTAATTGGGCTAGGCTGTTCTGATTCCCAACCTCTGTCCTCTGCTCCTTCCCCCCTCTCCCACTGCGTGATGTTTAAGGGATGTACCAAATCTATAGTGTTTCTACCTCTGAATGGAGCRTATAAAAGCTACTTGGTCAGATCTGGTTAATTGCAGGGACTTGTGGTTTAGCGGTTAGGAACAGGCCTAATCAGGGATAGAGGAGGAAGGAGGGGAGGGAGGGGGGCTTCTTTTTTTATGAAAATGTGGACCTCCCTACAGTAATTCCCCTTCAGCTGCTGCCTCACAGATGGACCTTTTAATTGAATTTTCTTACAGGCCTGAGGGAGGGAGTTCATTTCAGGTCAGGTGAGGCAATTGAAGTGAATCTAATAGCTCTAGTTTCTTTTCATTGGGAGCAGAAGGAAGTGTGTTGTTTTGTTTTTTTCCTCTCCCCCCCCCCCACCTTTCAGCTCAGCTAAAAAGTTTCAATTAAAAATTGAAACACACACATGGTGATTTCCAAGGATTTGTTGTCTTCATTTTGCCACAAGTGGCAGCAAGGTCAGCAATGGGAGAAATCTGAAGCAGTTTGCATCCTGTTCTGTTTTTTTTTCCCCACACAAGGAGTGTGTTGCAGTGTGTGCAACGTTCACAAAAACGACACGAGAGCATCCTCTTATCTTGTGCTGGCAAACTTAAGAAACATCTGCCAGACCTATAAACCTGTTGTGGATGAGTTACCAAATTACTCATCCCTGTAGCATTTTTTTTTTAATAGTATGATAGTTTTCAGGCACAGGAGTCCCTACCTCAACAGGTTTGTATTTAAACTAGTGAAAAATAAGAGGGAGACATCCCAAATGAAGCACTCTCGAGCAGAACTTGCTATGTTCACATTAGATAAGAAAGGCTGGGCTTAAAACTTGAGTGGTGCGAATGTCGTCCTTCTCGTGTTGATTTCCCATCTTGCAAAGATTTCCAGAGCCAAGTAAGCCATGCCAGCAAAAGAACATTTATTCTGGCATAATATGTCTATGTTAGGGTTTTTCCATGGAGCAATGTTGCAGGATTTTCTGGTRTGGGCCGTGCCTTTAGCACACCAGACCATCAAGGGTATGGTCTCTTCTAGYCCAGGGCATGTACAACCCCGCGTGGAGGCAAGGGCAGAGGAGGACCATCAGGTACATGGTGCAGATTGACCTTGTCCTCTAGGAACATCGCCACCAGCAGCAGCAGCGGAGCCAGGATGGCTCCCCAGGAGCTTTGCCAGCAAAGCAGGCAGGATTTTCTCAAGAGGCCATCTGGTCACTTACGGCCGGGGCAGGCAGAAAGCGGATGCCGCTCCAGGTCAATCACAGTGAAGGACGGGGGACCTGCCGGGAGAAGGTAACCGAGCTCCCCTGCAGCTGCCAGGGCAGAGCCTGGGAGGTCCCAAGTGGTTTGCAGGGAGAGGAAGATGGGCATATTGTGGTCAGAGAGGTCTGGTCAAGGAGCGATACTTTCACTTGGCTGAAAGCCTCTTCCGACGCACCATGAGCCTCAACCTCATATATGTTTCATTAGCCAGCACACAAGGCTTTCAGACCTCCCTTCCTTCTTAGTCACAGTGGCGTCAGACGGGGACTGGAAGGGCTGCTGGCCTTTTGGGGTGAAAAGCAGCTTCCCGCTGCTGCTCAGACAAACGCAACTTAAGCCACGCACGGCACATAGGACTGAATAGCTGTCCTGGACTGGGCACCAGCCCCAAAATTGAGCACAGTTGCTCCTAAGAGGAGACCACGCTGCCTGCAGCTGTGTTGCTGTTATGACCATTTCTCCCTCCTTCAGTTCAACTTCAGACCCCCAGAGAGTGACAAACCACCTGCAAATCTTTGGGGCTCCACGCGGAGCCTCCAAACAAACCCGCTGCCACCGGCCTTAAATTCTCTGTGCAAGAGTTTGCACCTTCACTGAAAACCCAATGAGATCAGCACACTCAGAAAGCTTGAAAACTACCTCTTTAAGGATTGTTCTGATGAAAAGATGTCCGTGTCTTGTTTTGTTGCTTTCAACCTAATATAAACAAGGAAATCCAGAAGTGCCAATGGTTTCTCATGCATGAGAGAGTTGAGCCTAGGCAAGCATCGAGGCAAACCATCCCATCCCATTACCTTACATACACAAGATGGCTAGCGTAGCTTCTGCAGAATGTCTCATCTAAAGATTTACAAAATAACAGCACCTAGGAGAGGCATGAGGAAAGACAGACACTGCAGAGTGGATAGCTAAAGGCTAGTGCAAATAGCAAGAAGTTCCTGCAAATGTGAATCGTGTTGCTGATACAGGCTTTTCAGGTCATCAGTTTSTAAGAAAAAGCAGAGCACTCCCAAAAGACCGTGTGGAGATGCTTATTCAGACAATCTCGGAGAAAGCCACAACCAAACAAACAGAAAGACACCCACCATAAAATGCACATTGACTGGATCACTTCATGGCTTCATCTCATTTCTGGTGAATTGCTTTGGTCACAATTTATAAGTAAAAATAAATCACATCTTCTGTCAACATATTCATATGTTTCAATATTTCGTACTGTAATTCTTTTCTAAATGCAACTTCGTTTAATTTTAAATTTTCAAATTCTAAAGCTGCAATGAAATGATTTTGAAACTTTTTGAGGAGGAAGAGGAAAGGGAAGATCTTACTTGGCATAGCTCTGCTTGCAATATCAAATAGCAAATGTCTGTATCTGTGTAAAGCAAATAGCAAATGTCTGTATCTGTGTAAAGCTAAGCTAAACCACAGGCTAAAGAAGCTCCTTTTGCAGTTGAGTCCTTTGTCTTAAATCGTTCTGGGTGTTGTAAGACAAGTACACCTAGCATGTGGCTTCCCTGCTGGCGTTCCCAGCATCATCTCATTCACATGCTGCTTTTTTTTTTTTTTTTTTTTTTTTTTTTTTTTTTAAGACCCAGCAACGTACATAAGAGCAGCTTGGCCAGTGGGGCCTGGGTGCAGATTAGATTTGGGGAGAGGGTCCGACAGAAGCCTTGGGAGTTCTTTATTACTATTCCCTTTAAACAGCCCCATTTAGAGGCCCCAAGTGGAAACAAAGGTAGCAAGCCACTGCATCCCTGCTGCCAGGAAAAAGGAGGGGTGGTTTAATCAACCATCCGTGTTGCACTGTAGCAGAAGGGGCAAAAAAGCGCACATTTAGGACCAGATGCTTCTCCTTTAGATGAAAGGATGATTAAAGCACTTGTGCTGAAAACTGCAGCGATCCCAGTGTTATAAATACAGCAGTGCATGTCTGACCCTGCCCTTTCAAAAGCACGGAGCGGACTCCGTGGCGGTGGCAAGGGTACGCAGAGGTGAGAGGGGAAAAAACGGCAGCGGGTAACATGTGACTAAAAAGCTCAGCCCACATAGGAAAATGTAAATGCTGCATTTGCTCTTCTAAGGAAACTTGCTTTAGTTTCAGAGCATAACACAGGTGCCCTAAAACTTTTCTAGTCAGAAAGAAAGGACGCTGACTAAATCCCTGTGTGGGATTGACTATAGGCAACATTTCTGKTTTTGTCTCGAGACACCCACATTTCCATGTGTAACCAGACAGATTTCTTTCAGATGCAAGGAAGAATTCAGAAAAAGCATTGCCCATCACAAACAATCAGCTGAATGTTACAGGACAGCTGCCTCTGCAGCRTAAAACACGTGCAGGACACAGTGTTGGGGAGCTATCATAGTTCTTGCTACAAGAGCTGKTTTTTTCTATAGAACCCCTTCAGCACCTATAGCAGTAGGCGGAAGGCTTTAACATCCTGCATTAGAAATGCCTGCTGGACAAACATCACATACATTCATTCTCTAATAAAACCTTATTTTAAGATATATCATGTTTTTAACTTTATATTTCAGAAGGGTTCTCGTTGCCAGGGCAGCTTTAAAAAGAAAAAAAAAAAGAAAGATCATCTTGACAATTAAGATAGAATTTCAGTCTTAAAAGCAAACAAAATACAAACTCAATTTTCCTCACTGTTCCCTCTTACTGTTAAGCATCCACACCTATAAAACTGGCCGGTACTGATAGAAAGGATTAAGTCTTTATGTGTGAGACATCTCACATCTTGCCGGATCCTGAAACAACTATGATATATGAGTTGTCTCAAGCAAAGGACAGTTGCAGCAGTTTCTCAAAACCAGAAAGAGTTCGTAGAAACAAAGCAGAAGGCAGAACTGTTTCCGGGCACTGCAATCCAGACATAAATAAGAGCACATGATGTGACACGCACCATTCAGAGACTAATATACCCGCCTGCTCAGTCCAGAAACCCTAAATGCTTCTGTCAAATGTATTTCCCATATAATAGTCTTCTAGAGATGCAAAGAACTAATTATAGGAAGCACCTAATAATGGAAAACATAAGCTTTGAAATTGCTAATAGAGAAAAGGCAGGGAGCTAGGAGATTGAATCTTTTGCATAGGGCACTTCTTTTCTTTTGAAATTTCAGTGTGCAGGGGGTGAGAAAAATGGGTACAGTTTCCCTTTACATGACAGGAACAATAATTGAGTAGGATTATATGTCATCCATGAAAATACTATATTTATGCCTCATTGTAATCCATTCATTGGTTTATGGATCCGAAGTCCCACGGGGAGTGTCACAAATCCACGTAATGTCCCCGAGTAGTGGATTTTGCATTTGGATCTGTGATGTAGCTGGCGGACACAGAAAATGACACGTAGCCAGACAGCTCCCAGGAGAGCGCACAGCCGGGCMCGCCGAATACGGCGGCCAGTCCACAGCTCAGGTGGGAAACACAACCTTTGGCTCCCAGTCGGCCAGCTTCAGAGAGGTGCTCTAACCTACAGACCGCTTTCTCCCCGATCGTCGGAGATTTTACACAGCTACCACCTACAAGCGTCAAAGGCGGCTATATCTCRTAAGTCATATGGAGCCATTTCTTCTTTTGCCTAAAGATGGCAGAAGCCCAAGCCTTATTTCATCTGYTGGACTGTCATCACTACAGCCCAATCTCATAAACGTGAGACCCGTCATTATTTCTTTCTTCATACATTAGGAGTAATCCTGAAGTAGCACAGTAACATGTGATAACTCTCCCAGTAGAAGATTTCCTGTGTGGCTTTGTATAAGATCTATACTTCAACTTCCCCCTGGAAATTGAGGTTTTTTGTTTTTTCCTGGCAACGCTTTCCTTACTTAGCCTTTTAGGTTGTACATTTCCTGAGACAAAGACCATTCTATATTTCGTGCCTGCATCAGACTCAGCTAGGCTCCAGTCTGGGGTGAAGCTTTAAGGCAATGTCAGAACAGTGTTTTAAAAAAAAAAAGAAAAAGTAGTTGACAAGACTTTATAGCCACTGCTTATATAGATTACATATGTCTGCTGGTAGAGGTAGGTGCACTTTGGTAAAAAGCTTTCCTCATAAATCATTAATTAGGTATTTACAAAGATCTCAGCTGCCAAACCCTTGAAGCTTCTCAGTCTTTAATGAAGACAGGAGGAGCAGTTAAAGAAGTTGTCACATTTCCTTAGACGTGCGTCTCAAACAAAGATATTGGGTGTTGGCCCATTATTGAAAGTTACAGTAAAGTAATAAAATTCTCCATCCAGTGTGCTGTCTTGATTGTCAGTATAAACACGGTCCTATACTGCAGTTACAGCTGACTCTGAGTAGCCTATAACTGTAATACGAAATCCAGCWATAACTATTGTGCTACAACTAAACAGACTCAAATGGAAAGCAACAGCCTAGTGCAGATTCATTCTGAAGTGTTCATGCCCRAAGTATGTCTTCACGTCAAAAACCCACCCCTGGTAACGGTTATACGGTAATGCTCCTATCATAGGCAGCGGTATTTCTGCAAAYCACCAGTGCTAGAGCAGGAGCACCAAGGATATCACTGTGGCCAAACTAGGAAGACGCAGCTGCATGGTTTGCGAGATGAAGCACTTTAATCTTAGAGTTTAAGTTAAAAATCAAGCAGGCCATTTCATACCAGAAGTCTTGAATGTAACTTGATCTCAAAGCGCATTAAAACTTGAGCAATAATTATTCCAGTTACTTGGGTACCACTACCAAGAAGGCCCTAGGACCRATCCAAAGTGTGGGCTCAACCAGTGTCAGTAGTAAAGCAGGTAACCCTCTCCCCTAGCTGTCTTGGTTAACCCTTTCATATATGACCATTGCACACCATATTTGACACCTGAGGTCTTCAATTTTTGTTATTGCCAGAAGAACCAGCAGAGTAAAGCAGACACRGGGCTCTTTTGAAAGAAGAGTCCACACTGAAAATTATTGCCAAGTTACGAGTGGAAAGACTGATGGGCAAGAAAAAAGGAACCAGAAGTTGAATGGTGTCTCAACCTTCAATTTCCCAAGCTTATTTGCTTTACCTTTTCTTAGAACAAGATATTTTTAAAGATTTTACTACATGAGTGGATTGACAATCCTGGAATTTATATTCCTAGTGTACATATGGCTCTTATTACACTCTTTCATTTCACTTGGGCCACCCAATAGTTGGGTGATCTACTTCACCCACTACAAAACTTGAAGAATAGAACATTTCAAAGCAGTTTTTTGACCTCAGCAACAGCTAGTGCTCATGCAGCAGTACCAATGAAGCAAGGGTGCAGGTGCTGGTCTCAGAACAGTACTTACGAGGAAGATCTCCACACTGCAAGATGTCCAGCCGCATCCAACGTGCCTCGTGCACAAGTCCTCAAAGGACCAGGGACAGTGTGAAGCAAGCCCAATCCAAGGAGGAGGACCTTTTGGGAAGACACAGAAGTTCATTGTTAGAATTGTATTGGATGTTTTCTCCCAGTTACATCAGTGCTGAACCTGCTAAGCAGATTAAGAAAGGATAGCAGTCTCTCAGGTACCAACCCACCTTTCATAATGATTAAATCTACCTAGGAAAGCAAGTGGGAGAAATRTTGGAAACCTTAGTCAGGTAAAATATATATCAACTGGAGCTGGGGAAATTTTCTGTATTGCCTTGACCTTGTGGGCCATATTTGTTAAAAAAAAGCGCCAATGCCATTTCATAAAGGTTTTATGAAAAGCTATGAGCGCTGTGCACCACGCAGACTAAAAAAAAGTGGTCTTTCTGGCCTTTCAGGCTCTTGAGAAGGTGTTTARACTCATGTATGATATTTGTCTTAACTGATTTCTACAGAGCTACACTGAGCAGTGGGAACAGAGGTGTGAATGGCTCAGGTGGGGGTCCCGAAGAAGGCACATTCTCACCCCCAATTTTCTCCCAGGTCCCATCACAGCTTCGCCATCCCCAGCCAGGACACCAAACCTTGTGAGTCCTCCCCAGCAGGGCCTGGGGGCTTCATCCCCTGCTTAGGTGGGAGCACCTGGCAAGGAGCCAGCACYGCAAGGGTTAAAAAGTGGACTTCTCCACCCAGAAGGCTGAACTGACTCCTTTGAAGCCATTAGTCTATTGTATAAATCCCTCCTAGTTTTGAGGATTACAGAACAAATACATTGTAATGGCTCCGTAGGAACCTGGTCCGTGGGGTCACCCTGACTTTAGTTTGTGCATTATGTCCCAAGTGACAAAAATCGAAGCACATTAAATGCTTCATGAATGTGAAATGTCCAGACTTTTAATCTCGGGAGCTTCGCGGTCCTGCAGCTTGTCTTAAATGCACTGAAATCCCCAGTGCAGACTGATTAGAGAGGAGCTGGCTTCAGTTGACACACTGGCACCAAGCAAATTCAGATAGCTTCAGATTTAGAGTAGTATCTGCTCAGCGTGTGTTGGGGTGGGGTTTATCTAGCTTTATGCATTATAGCAGAGCAGATTCAATAAGGACATACATAATTTATGCAGAAAAAATTCTCTTCTATTAGAAGAAAATCTTAAAAATAATAGGTTGGTCTAATAAGACACTTACAGACCCTTCCTAGCTGAATGACACCAAATAACTACACAATTTCACTGCACTTGCCTCCAGGTGAGAAAGATATTAATGGAATTTACGAGCAAGGAGAATAAGTTAAAAACTTATCAGAGTCCCTTCAAGACTGTCACCTGACAAATCATCTTAAAGCCACTCTGCCCTCTTGGTTAAAAAAAAAAAAAAAAAAAACCAAAAACAAACAGGGGCTATAAAACATGGGGAGGAAGGGGGGAGTAAAAACAATCTCTGAGTAGAAAAAAAAAAAAAAAAAAAAGACATCCCTTCACTCTCCACTCATTAATTTGCGTGGTGGAAGAATTTCTGCAGCCTCCCTCACCCTCAGCTCTGCCTCACTTTGTTTCTTTTCTTGTCAGCTAGCAGAGCTTTGTGTCGACTTGAAACTGCCTGACTTTGATAGGTAAATTCTGGCTGATTTCACCTACTGCTCAGCATACTCTGCATCAGTTGTATTTTTCACTAGACATTTTGGTCAAGACTTTTTTTACCAAGAGAATTTCCATTCCTGGCAGAGACAGAGACCCCAGTAGCGCTTACTGAAGGATGGAGGAGAAAAGGAATATAACAGGATTGAAATGCTGCCATTTAATATTTGAAAGAGTTAATAGCAGCTGGAAAATACTGACACTTTCACAGACACACAAACATACACTACAGTATTTGGCTGTTTGCTTTGGGGGTTGTGTTGCATTTGTTAATCTTTTTAATAGAAGTATTCATAAAATGATTGTGATTTTTTTTAATTATTTTATTTGCATTTTGTTACTTATCCTCTAGGGAATAATATGCTGTGCTTTCTCTAATAAATACAAACCTTTGACATTTTGGAAAAAATAAGCATATATTCTCCTAAATTACATTTGAAGAAACACTTTACAAAGTTAAATTTCACTTTTCAGTATGATACCAAGGCTCTTCTTTCCTCCTGCTGAACACACTTTTACATTAGACAGTTCATCATTTTAAAGGAACTTCCTGAATTTATTCTTTATGGATTTACTGAAGAAAAACAAGTACTGCTTCCCAAGCCAAGGCTTTGCCAAATTGCACGGCGGTGGATATTTTCAGCCAATCTGACGTCTTGCTACAATAACATCGTAACATAACCTTATCCCAGTGGGGATGGGAATGCGCCGAAGCCTCTCTCATCACCAGAAGGATTCCCCCCTCTTGCCCTGATAATGAGTTTCAGTCCATCCAATCTTTTTCTCTYAAAGATCTCTATGATATAGCAACCTTGCTCAAAAAAAGGAGGAAAATTATGTCCTTATATCCCCATTTCTGGCACACCCGGTGGCACCGGCGCGATGCCCGTGGTGCTGGGGCTGTACGAACAGGTAATGGYAGCAGCCTCTTGTCAGGCAGCTGCTGCCCGGTGGCTGAAGCAGAGGCTTTGCGGGCTGTAACCGGGTCTCAGGGCGTATCTCCCCCATGAAATGATGGAGAAAAACCCAAGCAAGTGCCCAGAACTGGACACAGTGCAGCCACCTTGGTGAGTAGCCCACCTGAGCACTTGGGCTTGGCTTTGCTGCTTTCTGGACCTCTGCTACCACCTTCACTTGGCACCGCTCTGCACCGGGAGGATTTTCACCTTCCCCAGGAGCTGCGTGCCATACTGCTTCGGCTGCTGTGCAACATAGCTGTGCTTTGTACTGCCTTGAGCAATTCACCCCTTATTTCTAAAACTAGGGTGAGGACCTTGCTGGGCTTCCAGAGGTGCTGTGAGCTTTCCGTTAGCATGGATAAGCGCTGAGGACTGCTGCCTGTGCTGAACAACGAGTACCCACCACACAGCTCACCGAGCTCCTACGGCTGCAAGACTACGGAGTCAAGCGAAGAGCAAGATCAAAAGCCTCTCACGCTGCGGTGATTTCATTTCAATCCAGCGCTCCATTTCTCCTCTCCTTACTACGGACAAGTCCATGTTTATTAARGGACTCCATTAGTCTTTCCCCCGCCTCCACCTTGCTGCAAAATGTTTTTTTTCCTCCAGGGCTATAGCAGCAGCTGGCACACTATTTCCTTGTGAGGTGTAGCCAAATAATGGCCTTTTGSAGGGGGATCTGTTTCATCTCTTTTCTCCATATGTTCCTTTCAATTGGGGGGTTTAATACACTCATTTTCACAGTAGCTATCTAAGTGTTTTTCCTTTTCTGCATCTATTACAGAAATGAATAAATGTGCACAAGGCAATGAGGCATAAGAGTCAGGTCAATATACCAAAGCTTTATTTTGGGGGTGTTTTTTCTCAGGGACCTGGAGAGAGTGGGGGTTAGCCTTGCCCAAAAGTTGATCCCCTTGTCTGGAGCACAGGGAAGTTAGTCACGCTTACGTGAGACGAGAGAACAGTCTTCCTCCAACAATATACGAGTGCTTTTTCCAAACAGATGCAGTGTCCCTGGTGCAGAAGATAGCATTTGCTGTAGTAAAACTAATTCATTTGGGGCTACGATTTTTTACCAAGATGGTCATACAGCAAAGCAGATGCAAACTTGGCAAGCACTATATATGTAAACAGATAGATAGATAATGCTGGAAATATCGGGGCACGAACAAACAATAACAAATGAAGCTTGCAAAAGTGTACAGCTGTGCTGTCAAAGCCCTCCTGTTGTAGCCTGGCCTAGGAGACTTTTTACAGCTGAAAGTGTGTCAGTATAACTGGATCCACACTTAATCTGTTTAAAATATACATCACTGCATGCAAATTGCTACGTACCTGTACATAAAACAGAAAAACAAAGGACCAAGCCAGAGGAGTGAGAAACCTGAAAGAAGGGGTGGAGAAGCTGGCAGGTGATAGCAAAATGTACGCTGCATCCTTCCCTCACCTGCCACAAATGTTTTTTTTTGAACAGCACAGTGAACAGTTTGGAGGCACATGGAGCAAATCAACTCAGGAAAGCCATCTTCTACTGAGGAACGCGATGGAAGGGCATGGCGAGGCGCTTTGCCTGGGAATTTGGGAAGGCAAGGTGCAGCTGGTAAGGGACTGTCAGACATCATAAAAAGAAAAAGCTAATGACCAGGCACCAGAACCGAGGAAGCCAGGGGTGCAAGAGCTGTCATGTGAGAGATCCTCTGGTACCCAACTGATTCCCTTTTCCTTCC
This sequence comes from Oceanodroma leucorhoa, assembly GCA_030449065.1. Lineage (NCBI taxonomy): Eukaryota > Metazoa > Chordata > Aves > Procellariiformes > Oceanodroma > Oceanodroma leucorhoa. Next base: position 8,222,533 of record JASVER010000026.1, on the reverse strand, counting down.
ATAACATCAGTAACACGGACTCTCTCCTTCACTCAGCCACCTATTTACACAACACCTGTAGAAGCATCAGAACTYGGAGATACCCACTCTTCTGTCAAATTTGGCCGAAATCATTAAGTGGGTTCAAAATTTAGACAGATGTATAGTGACATAAGAAATAAAGGCAGATCAGTGCAATGAATTAGGAAATGGCAATGAAATAAAAAACAAGTAGCAAGGACACTTGAATTTGATGTGATGAAGGACATAAACTGTGGATGGATTTGAGGAGATTGACAGGAGAAGAGCAGCGGATTTCAGAAGTAGTATTTTGCACAGAGGGAATGTGAAAGTTGAGAAGGCCAAAAAGGAGAATGAAGGCATCAGTATGAAGGATTGCAGGACCCAGACTGTMACTGGCCACAGAGTGATATGATCAAAATTAGCAGAGTTAGGTTTTACTTTGGGGTAGAAGGAAGGAAGTGTTCACTAATCTGCCTGAAACTGCTGCAGCCTGTTCTGCTGAGACATTAAGGTGCTCTCTGCCAAATGCCAGGTGTCCTGCTTTTCCTCTGCAGAACTAGGAATCACACATATTTATTTATGGACAGCATGAACAGATCATTCAAAATAGCCCAAACAGGGAAAAAGCCTCAATTTGTGCCCTGGAGAACTTATAGCCTCAAGAGGGATCACATGAATACACTTGAAAACATCTGAGGCACGCCAAGATGCATTTCTTACACCATTCAGAACTGACTTCACTGCTCAATTTGCACTCCCCGCAGCATGGCTTGCGAAGAGAAAACAAATGGCATACCAGACCACACAGAGAAGCAATATGGTTACCAGCGAAACATTTATTAGCTTAGGAAAAGAAACACAAAGGCTTCTTTTCAGAATTTCACCCTCTCCTTGCTGTCCTCTCCTCACGTACATCATTTTCCTTGCCTGGGCTGTTATTTTACAGCTATCCGCTGCACAAAGTTGTAGTTTATTTAAAGCAGCRTTTTATAGTGAAATCCCACTCCCATTATTTAAAAGTAACTATCCTAATTCTCAAAAGCAAGACAAGAAGTGCACCTCCAGAATAGGCTTTAACAATACCACAGATCTTGAATTTATCCTCATTGGCTGAGGTCACCTCATCACTCAGAAGAACTGTATCCTAGTGAAGACAAGGGGATGGGAAATATAGCCACCCACACCGAGTAACAATAAATTCAATTTCCTCTGCAGTGCTATTACGTATTTCCCTCTCATAGCTCATACTTTTCATTTATATTGCCTTAGCCCCCACTGGCTGGGCTTTTAATGTTTCTTGCACCAAAGGTTCTCCAGACTCTTTTTTGCTTTCTACCCCACCCTACACGTCCCCTCCGTACCTCGCGCTCTCTCATTTTGTCCTGTCCCCCTTATTCTCCCTCTCTCTTCCCCCCTCTCTCCAGCTGCAGCAGCTCTTTCTGTTCCCCTGGCACAGCATCACAGGGTGGAAGCTGAATAATAAACACGCATAACACACTAAACCGCTATTCAATCGGCGTACATGCTGTCAGTATGTACTACCCATCTATTTCCAGAGATCCCGAAAGAGCTAAGGTGGTTTACGCTATTAATACACTGTGGAAAGAGGGAAAATTCCCATCAGAGGCCTTAAACGACTCCACAGGGCCGTCAGCCCCTCCAGCCGCCGTGGCACTTCCAGGCTTTGCGCAATTTTCCAGCTTGCTTGGATTTTACATCCAAGCGAAAGGCCTCAACTCCCGCTCTCTTTGCTGGAATCGAGCAGCCTGGAAGGAGCCTTCACAAACAGCAAGCATAATGCCAAGGAGAGAGAAGAATAACCAAGGAGACAACTCACTGCATTGGCTCCTCCGTTCCTCTGGCAGGACTCCCTGGCTTCGCTCAGAATATGACTGACTTTGTTGCTTTCAACATTTTCTTCCATTTCGAAATATTTTACTCATTAGCAATCCTCCTTATGCTCAGAACAGGAGATAGCAATCAAGTTCTCCTCTTCCTAACCGCTAAATGCCTTGATGCCGGCGCTTGAAAAGCTGCCCTCTCCACCGCGCTTATCTTTCCGGGACTTTTGCTSTTCTCTCTTCACCCTTCCTTTCTGGTGAATCTCACCTGCCCTCAGAGGTTTGGGTACTTTTTTCTAGGCTGATGATTCATACAGACAGCCTTTTGCCACTAGGATAATCCCCCTTCCTCAGCCCTGCCCCTGTATCCCACGTCTTCCTGTCAGCTTTCACCTACCTGCTTCATTCAGCTTCCTCCAAATTCATTTTYGACTCACTCCTCTCTTTTCCTCCACAAAGTCTGCCTGTATCCCAAACTCTGATGCTTCTTCAGTCTCAACATCATCCAGAAGCCTCCCTTCAAGCTTCACCCTCACATATACGACTCTTGTTTGGGCCTTCATTTATTCTACTTTGTTCCTAAAACATCTTTGGGGCTCTTCCATATGCACCATCCAATTTCAGTCCACGCTAGAGACAACTGCCAGAACAGTTTCCTTTTCATCTCCATTTGAGCCCGTTAAAATTCCCTTCACCAAACCTCACTGCTCACTCCCATCTGTAGTTGGGCCAAACATAAACATCTGATTTCTAAATTCAGAGCTTTCTAGTCCAGTTTCTCCTTCTTCTCTCCCCTTACTGAAGCCTCCTGGCATCCATCCTCCCACAGCTATTGGACAGGCAACCAGTGCAGCATACTGCGCTTTGTAACGACTCCCAAAATGAGAGGTCTCCATGCTTAAGTTTTTCCTGGGGGCCTGCTTCTGACATGCTCCAATATGTCAGTTGATGTAGTCTACGTAACCTGTCCCTACTAGGCCTTTCCTCAGCTCCCCACTGGTGTCTCCCCTCTCATTGTCGTGGTTCACAGGTTGCTAGTTCCTGCATCTAGCAATGTAATGAACATCTGATCCCATCAACACTTTAATGCTACCACGACTTCTTGGCAGACACTGCTGATGCACCGCCCACCGAAACAGAGCCTACAGAAGGCAAGGGCACCTTCCCACCCAAACCTACCACAAGCCGGACAGAAAAGCGACCTCTTACCACAGTGAAAATCGAACCTCCAAGAACAACCTCTAAAGCTGGCAGCATCCCTCTGGATGAGGACTAGCTGCCAGCCCAAGGGAGCCAGTCACCATGCMGCAAGAATATCACACTGTGTCAGCAGTGACGGTAAAAAGCCAACCTTCTTTTTCCTCTTCCAAGCAGTTTGCTAGAAGACACAGAAAAGATGTGGTAGAGGTAAGTGTTAGAGTATTCGTGATGTTGGCTGGATGTAACTGTGGCAACCGTACCGCGTGGCAGTCCAAGGACACGCAGCAAAAAGTGAGTCAGGATCTGCCAATCATTTATTGACTTTTCAGGCAAAAAAGGCAAAGGAACCCCCCGCACCCCYGTCTCATGTGAGTGCTCTTGTAAAACAAACCACACAGACAAACAGGATTTGTAGGATCAGGCTGGATTGTTTCCAAAACACATACTGGGTGCAGAAAGCTACAAGAAAAAGAATAGGTACTGAGAGGAACGTGATAGCTTACTGCCCTGACAAATCAACAATGGGACTATTTGAGGGCAAAAAAMCTGGTTGAGCTACTTAGGATAGTTTATGAATATAATTTTTACAGGGATAATAAATAGATAAACCTATCCTACTGCAACTTAAATAAAACCAAAAACTGCAATCCACRTGAAGCTATCAATGAAAAAACAATGAATCACAGTATAACTCACATACTGACCTCCTTTTAAATATCAGAAAAAGTCYGCATTAATGACTAATCACTTCTGAAATGCAATTTCAAAAAAGAAAACAGTATTTTTGCTCTACTAGAATGCAAAATAAATCTGCATCAACTTCTCTTTTGAGATATTTTTACAAATAGGTAACAAAATAATAAGGAGCCTTCACATTTTATTAAAGAAAACACTTTGCTTTTAGGATGAGAGTTTGTTTTTTGCTTTTTTACAGCCAAGTTTCAATGGAGCATTAGTTTTTATAGACAATACCAAAGCCTCCGTAAACACAACGCTGTTAACAGAAGCAATAATAGATGTCGTCTTAGAGTTATGTGAACACTGTCATTTTGGGGGTGGCACTAAAGTCCCCTGAGATCCAGACCCAGACCTGAAAGGCATTTCAATCAGTGAACTGTTGTCGGCTAAGCCCCCTCTTCTCCCCTGGCACAATAATCCAYACGCCACCCTTCTCATCTCCCTTTTGGGTTTGACTCTTCTCTCCATACGGGAGCRGGATGACGTCGGAGCCCTCACCAACAGCAGCGCTGCCGCTCCAGGACCTACCTCCCCACCGCCTCAGCACGCAGGGTAAATCCTCTCTTTACCCAACTCCACGGACCGTTTTTTTTCCGGTGCCCCACAGAGTCACCCCCTTCCCCATTGCTACTCTGGTGGCTCTCACAGGCCCACGGAGGAGTGCGTTATTTCAATACCCACCCTATCTCTGATAAGGAGGGCAATTAGATTAGTTTACTGCAGGCAAAATCGATAGCAAGCATCTGGGGGGCAGATTAGCCATTGCTAATTAGAGCTTTTAGACATTATTCAAATAAAATGTATGAGGTTAATCAACCAAGGTGGAAAAAATCCATAATATTCTAAGTCTGCCCTTGGTTCGTCAACCCGGCTCACTTTGGAATTAGAAATGGAACAAAATTCCTGAGGTAAAGACAAGCTTTCCTAGACTGGGATAGATACAGAGAAGGGCAATATTATTTATTCGCAGAGAGACAGGCATTTYTTTGTCAGATCAGAGGTACAATACAAGTTTCTAGACATTTAACCCAATTTGCAAAGTATTTGGGAATATATTTGAATAAGCCTGACAAAAATCAGAGCCGTATATTTCAAGTCTACTTACTCTTAATGAATTATTTTAGTTAGAGCCATATAATTTTAAAAGACATATTTAAAAAATTGTAGAATTATATATGTGACTAACCAGCTATAATTCCACACCAACATTTTACCAAATTAGCCATTTATTTATATTCATTTAAATAGTATTTATTTTTAAAAATCTTCTCCTGTATTTGGCATGTAAATGTCTGTTTCGATACATACCTCACACRTTATTTTTCAGGCCATATAATGTATTACTTTAATATCTTCAGATTAGATAGCAATTAGATAATATGTTCAAATATGAACAATATATTTTCAGGGTAGCTTCCTTTGAGTGCTCATCTATAGAGCATTTTGCTTAATAGGAATTTCCTCTGTAGGCTATTGGAATTCTCATTTCTGGAAAGGATTATTTCTCCATGCAATGAAATATCTTTTTCCCAAAATCGTATTCTTAAGGAGTGATTTAAAGTACAGCAGGAAGATGAGCATGTCATCTTAAATATGAACATGAGATGAGCATGTCATCTATAGCACAGTTGAAAAATGTCTTCCTGATTCTCAACAATAATCACAAACTTATAAAGACAGGAAAGTTGTTTTATTTTAGATGTCTAAAAATAAATGTAATTATATCTTCTAAGTAGAATTATAGAAAGTGCAAGTATGCACACACAATTTAAAGAGGCTTTCTACTTCAGAGGTAGAACAAGGATATAYCTATTTATTTATGGTCAGGGAAAATATAAATCAACAAAACAAAACMWGTAGTAGGAGCCAGCTATCCAATTCTGAGATKGTGCAGTTTGGCACAATCAGCCTAAATTAGCCAAATTAATTTTTCCTAAACTATCTGGACTCAAGCACATCCTTACAATATTTGAACTAAAGTGTAGTTCATTTTTAAGTACACTTCCAAGTGCTTCAGTGAACCGGGGCTTTGTTGAGGACCAAGCAGAGGGAAAGGAGAGAGGCCAGAGTCCCACTCAGGTCGCTGTGCCCAGGGGATTTAGATCCAAGCCTGGGGGTTGACTCTCTGCCCTGTTTGGATTAGGGTTCAACAGCAACGCATTTGTGAACATACCTTAAATCTTGGTGTAAAACAACAGAGACCAAACCCTGTCCGCACTGTCACCCTGGTGAATATTGGAAAAGAAAAGCGTTGCAGTGATATGAAGGAGCCTTAAATGACCCCAAGCTAACACTGCTATGTATAGCTTAAGTGCGAAAAAGCAATCAGGCAGGCAACAAATTCGCTAATTCTCGACAATTCTTTGCAGCTTTGGGCAGGCAGAAGCAGATGCCTGCCAGCATGTGGGATGCCTGTCACTGTTAGCCTGAAAAATATACTGAAAACAGGTTTTGGTTAAACTGAAGGTGTTTTTTCAGATCAGCCCCTGAGGTGACATTGAGGCGTGGAGCAGCCCTCTCTCTCGCAGCTCTCCTCTGCATGGGTACAACACCGAGCCAGCCGGGTGGATGCCGCACCTATGCACGAACAACAAAMAACATATAGGTACCTTTCACAGTCCAAGAGATGGACTTACAGTCTCAGAGGTGGCTGGGGGTTGGGGTAGGAAACACAGTGCCCCTGCCACATGCCACTACCGATTTCCTGGGCCGCCCTCTGCATCTAGGTACACGCAATTTTTTCACTAGGATTTAATTTTTGCACTATTTTTCCAATTCCTCCACCTTTCTCATCGCCTTTTTAGGTTTTTAATTAGACTACAGCACGGTTTTCAGCTATTTGCAACTGCACTTTTTTTTAATACCTTCTCTTCTCTACAAAGCAGCAAATACTCTTGAACCCACAAATGCAAATACCAGTTTCAAGATGGTTGAGCCCCTCTTTGGCATCTCACATGCATCTCATCTCATAGGGATTTGGTACAGACTGGAGGAAATCTCGTGCCAGAGCAGAGTAAGGCCATTAGCATTATACCAGTATAAATGGCATCAGAAATGTAATTTTATTAAAAAATACATTTCCATGAGAAAGTAATATCTCCAGTAACACACTTTCTGCATAATCCATTTTTGTTTCATATTAGCTCCCCGCAATAGTATAATATAGTAGTATAGTATGATTTTCACTGTATCTATGCCCTTTTCTTTGGCTGCATTATACTTGGAGAATTTTATTTCCAAAAACTGAAGTACTCAGTTGTGTGACGTATCCCCAGCCTCTCGAAGCTAAGCAGAAGGGATATTTTTTTTTTAAGCCAGGTGCCCAAGATTAATAAAACCACCGCCTTGTTTAAAAGCTGAACAGGGATCCCATACCATTGGGATGCCACCTTGGATAAAGCTCACGGTCTGGGGACATGGGAAACCAGGGCTCCTGGCACAGTATTTTTGATACCTGTTTGCAGAGGTCCCCGTGGCTGCCAGTGAGTAAGGAAAGGGGCAGAGAGAACGGAATGTTAAGGATCAGAAAACGTAATAGGTCTCCAATAGGCACATAGGGTTTACGCCCTACTGCAGCATCTTCAGCATTTACCGTTATATGCATAATAAAAATTATTTTATCAGAGGAACTTCCTTGTCTTTTGGCAGCTGGAGCAAATTAAGAGCCAAGGTTCTGCATCTGACAACTGAGTGAAGCTTTCCACATTCTCCTAAATAAACTGTTTTTCCTGCGTGCTTTCTTGTGGGAGGCCACAGCCTCGGGAGTCTCCACGTAACGCTCAGGATTTTGCACGAAACTTGGAAACTGTGAACTCCGGTGAACTAAATCTTTTACCTTCAGTTCACTGAAACTCTGTGAACCAAACTCAGCGATCTCTCAAAATCCTGGGACAGCAATACACAGGTAAACCAACTCATCCTGTAACCACTCACAATCCATCAGACAGATTTGAAATATAACTACATATAAGTTCTCTAATTCAGTACAGGTACTAAATACCTTTATTTGACAACAGTAAGAGATACATGATTACATAGATCAAAGCTCTGAGAAATTCCAAGTAACTTTTTCTTTTTTAAGTCATAGCAAGTAATTAAAAAGATAGCAAGGAAAAAAAAAAMAMCACTTTAGGGTTTCACCTTGGTAGAAAACATCAGGAAATAGTTTCCCCATCCTGTGAGATTTTTCACATTGTCAAAACATTTTCCGGTCCAAATTAGGACAAAATTAAAAATCTTGATAAGGTATTCCRAATTCTGTTTGGTTCAGACAAAAATGTAAATTTGCTTAATTGGGAAGGGTTGCACTGGTACTTGTTACACAACTCACGTCCAATTGCAAAACCACACTCGTCACACCAGTTTAACAATTATAACCACACTTTTTCTTCCTTAAAAAAAMCCCCAAACCTCTCTATTGCCTCTTTCATCCAGAAAGTTCCAGTTGACAAACAGGCACTTTCTGATGAAAATAATTATGCTAAATTTTTTCAGTCATGTTCTCCATAAGTTTAATATCCATCTTTCCTTAGGGTTTACAGTTACGCAGAAATAGTGCAGTAAAAATGAGACTATTGACAAATCCAACCCGGGCACATTTACCATCCCCTCTGGTCTTTCCCCCTCATCTCTGGTGACCTTAGCTTCTTATTTTAGACAGAGGCATCCCATGAAAACCTTGTGGTAAGCTGGGCTGGGGAGATGGTCTGAAGGGGATTCCTTTAAGATGACCCATATTTGGCTGTGGTGGGTGAAAGCTCTCAGGAAATACTGTGCGCTAGATGAAGCGTAACACTTTCAAACAAGGACCCTGCAACGGGGCTTATATGTCTACCAAATATTAAGAAGTGCAGACTCAATAGAAATACTGAGTTTTATGAGATTATAATTTTTTCTCCTCCCTGTGCCACAGGTTATAAATTACTTCTTCCCTCTGTTTTTCCCATAGGAAACAGCCACCTTACCACCTCTCTCTTTACTGGCATCCCCTCTGCTCCACAGGTGCCAACCACATTTTCTCCCAGACAGTTCAGCTGATTAACATTTCCAGTTAATCTCAGAGCAATTGTTCTCAACCTGGATTTCGCTTTGATGTCTGCTGCTTCTCTGCTCTATACCTGATTAAGGACTTGCGGGTGCCAGAGAGCTGCTGCTTCTTCCCCAGAGGACCAAGCTGCCCCGAGGAAAGGTCCCACCTCTCAGACAAACCCTGCCTTGCTCCCATGCTAAACATCCACCACCACCACGAGAGGCGGCTCAGGTGCAAAGGGTTAATACGTCATCTAAAACCCACCGTGTGAAATGGCCTTTCGCAAGGTCTAAGGTAGCATAGAGGCTTTACCGTAACTTAATTGCTCGTTGGTAATTACAACCGGTACAATGGCCGGCCACCACACCGTTGCTAAACTGAGCTGAAAGAGCGCGCTTCTCGGCATGACTTGGATCGTGTAGTTCAGTCAGTTCCCGTCATCCCTTTGTCCCTCATATGTCTGACATGTGGATGAAACCTTCTCTATTGTGCCTTCTCTTTTCTGGGAGAACAAAGGGGAGCTGACAATGAAGTGGCTGCCAGCCCATTGCCACAGTCCATATATCCACACAGCTGTCATTACGTAGTCAAAGCAGCCGCGCTAGCAGGAGAGAATAAACGGCCTATGTGAAAGACAAGTGGGCTTAACTAAAAAAGCTATATTATCATCTACAATACACACACTGCTATTAATATGCTATTAAAGGGAGGRAAAAAAAATCCCCACATGCAACCCCGTGACCTTGGGGAACTTTGGTAGCAAAGTGGACTTAAAGAGCAGGCTTGGAGGGGTTCCAGCGCATGCCCTCTGCCTCCAGCCATCCTGAGCAGGCACCTAGCCCCTGCCCCGAAAACAAGCGAAGGTAATTGTGTCATTACGTAGGTATGCCTAACGGCCAGGTTTTCCATTGAGGAATGCATCGGTTTGCGAAGGTAGTCAGGACTCCTCCTGTTGAGCGCTGACATGTCACATCAGTGGATTTCTTGTTTACAGAAGTGGCAGATTGTTAATGTGAAGGCAATTTCCTGCATTACAACAAAATCCCATGATATATTTCAGTTGTTGAAAACCTGGAATGAAGCAACAGCTCTGTGATATGGAAATGCCACTGAGAGTTAAGTGGTAACTGGAACTAAAGTTTATGAAGTAACTAAGCAAAAAAAGAAGAAAAAAAAGAAGCAGCTTCCCATATGAAATAAGGTTCCCTCTTGAACTATTCCTCACTCCCATCGCAGAYGGTTGTGGTGGGTTGCCCTTGGCTGGGCACCAGGTGCCCACCAAGCTGCTCTATCACTCCCCTCCTCAGCAGGATTGGGGGGGGGAGAAAATAAGATGGGAAAAAAAACTCGTGGGTCAAGATAAAGGCAGTTTAATAAAGCAAAGGCCACGCACAGAAGCAAAGGAAAATGAAAGATTTATTCTCTACTTCCCATTAGCAGGTAATGTCCAGCCACTTCCTGGGAAGTAGGGCTTCAGTACGCATAGCGGTTGCTCCAGAAGATAAATGTCATAATAACGAATGTCCCGTCCCCCCCTCCCCCCACCTTCTCTTAGCTTTTATTGCTGAGCAGGCGTCATCTGATATGGAATATCCCTCCTTTGGTCAGTTTGGGTCAGCTGTCCTGGCTATATCRYCTCCCAAGATCTTGCCCACCCCCCAGCCTACTGGTGAGGGGGGAAAGTTGGAGAGAGAGCCTGGATGCTGTGCGAGCACRGCTCAGCAGTAGCCAAAACACTGGTGTGGTACCAACACCTTTCTAGCTACCAATACAAAGCACAGCACTGTGAGGGTTGCTRTGGGGAAAACTAAGTTCATCTCAGCCAGACCCAATACAATGGTGAAGAGTATACAAGTCATGGGTTTGTTCTTCCTGGTTAAAATAAAGAAGAATGAAAATTCACAGGACAGCTGTTCATGGTTTACCAGGATAGGATGAAACCTCAGAGAAAGCTCTTGTTAAATTGCTCGTATGGCGTTTCGACACATATAGGTTGCACACCAAAATGCAAAGAGTGGGGGAGAAATGGAGATTGTAAGTGGGATCGAGACCGAGGTCACCTGGGACTTCTGATGCTGCTATACATCCACCTCCCCACCTTGGGAAAGTCATCTCAGCACTGAGTCTCAGTTTCCATTTTTAAGATGAGAAGAGTGATATTTCTCTTTGGATTGGATATTGTCTCTTTGGATTGCCTTAACATTTACACAGAGGCTTTAACACGCTGGGACCCCAGGGATCTGCTTGGAGGCTGGCCAGGACTAACCCCATCAATCTCCAGCCCTGCAGACACTGCACTGGGGGCCAGGGGATGGCTGGGAGTGTACGTGCTGGATTGCCCGGTCAGTGCTGCTCTCAGACCCACACAGCCACCCTGAAACCCTGGCTGGTTAGAGCAAGCCTAGCTGCCTGGCAGCACCGGATCCCCAACCCTTCAGGTGCTTCCCAAATGTTTCACTGCCAGAAACAACAAAAGTTGCTGTGTAAGCTCAGAAAAAAAAAAAAAAAAAACTTCATTAAAACAATGCCCAGGCTGATCCTGAAGATTTCTGTCTGGACAGGCCTTGGCACTGGCACAGCAAGAGGTGGGGCAGGATAGTGGGACCTTTCCGGAGCTCTTACTGCCTGGTGTGGACCACTGATTCTGATCTAGCATCATGCTTCCAGCAGAGAGCGTAGGGCCAAAAAAGATTAAAAATACACACAAACTAGACACCCAGCTTGTCCAGTCCATTGCTATGTTCACATCCCCTCCTYTCCCCTACAAAGCAATCTGTGTTCTCTGTGCTTCCGAGTGGCTTCACAGAGGTGTCTCAGGGTCTCTCCCTGGTGGCACCTCGTGGGCGTCCTGGCTCCTTGCTGCCTGTCTATGCTGTTCTGTGGCAAAGCTAAAGCTAAGAGCCTGGCTTTAAGCACAGTACAGGACCATTCATCTGTAACTGCTTTTTGACATGATCTGCTTCCCTGTACACTTTCTTGCTCCTGCATCCTTTCAGGACGGTGATCACATTGCCAGGCAACTCCGCTGCCCCCCTGCTGATCTCAGGAGTCTTCAGTTGCCACGACCTTCCCTGCCATTTCAAAGTAAATGCCCCATGATCTCCTGGAGATTTTGGGTTGCTTCATCCCCACTGCCTGTATCYTCAAGTACGAGTCTGCCTGCTGCCCTCCCCTAACCAGGGTGAAAGAATTTCCTCCTTACATCTCCTACGTTTCAGGCAGCTCTTCTGCAACACAGCTGCCTTACCTCTCTGCTTCTCCCATAGCAAAAATAGTGGTTTCCTCCTCTCTTCTAGCATCTCTTGCTGTGATTTTGTTCTATTTTAGTTTTTTTCCTAATTATTCTTTACTGACAATATTTATACTTCATCCAAAAATTGTAAAGTACATGGTATTCTTTCCGTATAAGAAAGAATACCATCTTGTGACAATCAAGCTACTTCCTCGTCAACAGAAAGCCCCCTTTTTCCCTGTTTTTAGAAAGGGTTTTTCCAAGTACTCAAAGCAGGTATAAAGTCACCCCCACAAGGAAGATTTAGATTTGCCCTGTGGGAATTAACATCTCAGCTCATGTTTCAAGCCTACTTACCAGGTTAAGTCCACGTTTGGCTGTGAGCTTCATTTTCCACACTAAACCCTTTTCTTCCCCCTTCCTCCTCCAGGCCCCTGCCACCCCATTATTTGTCCAGGATGGTCCCCAATTATATGACAGCTTTGTAGTTTCAGWAAACCCAAGAAAAGGCTTTCTTTTCTTATTCCAGGCTACTTAAGACACACTGAAATAGAAAATGCTTTGTGCAAGAATGTCACGCTGCCCTCCTCCAACCTCAGCAAAACACATGAGCACTGAGGTGATTTTCTCACCAGCTCTCATCTCTTCCTACAGAGATTTGCTTGCAAAGCAAAGGCTGCTTCAGCAGGCTGGAACGGGAACTTCATAGGTTTCGTTTGAAGCATGGAAAACTGAAGTGTGATTATTTTTTTTTCTAGCAGTTGTTCAATAATGTGGATGGGGGGTACGAGTACCTATTTGAGTGTGAAGGAGAGGAAGGAGGTTTTCCTTGGATTTCCATTGGGGTCAATACGATCAAGACAAAGTCTTGAAACACAGGCCAGTTTTGCAAGAGCATTTCGTAGTCTACCAGACAAATGACACATTGGTTGGAGCCGTGCCAATTTATACCAGCATCAGCAACGCTTCTGAGAAGTCGTCTCTGTAGGAGACGGACAGAACTATTRTCGTTTGCTGGCAATCGCACCACTTGTGCAATAATGTCGTAACGCAACACCCATCTGTGTTTCCACAGGCAGCCGAGCCAGGCTAGCGGTTCACCAGCACCGAAAGAGAGATCCTGCTCCTCTCTCCTCACCTCCTCACATCAGCTCTAGCGCCCATCAGCGACCTCTGCGAGCAGGTTCAGCTCACCCGCCCCGCTGAGGACCATCTCTTTCTGGTGGACCGGTGAACTGACCCAGGTCACAGCGGTGCCTCAGGAGCACCAGGGCTGGTGCAAGGTCAGAGGTGGGGGCACGCCGCCAGGAGATTGAAGCGGGGGGAGATATGGGTGCTGGGAATTACCTATCCACACCGTCTTGCCTCCTCACACTGAGCATCACATTTGAGGGCTTCACYCTCTCTGTTACCCTGGAGGAGGGGCAGGTTTTCAGCTACACACTCTGGCAGACAGGATTTGACTCTACCTGTAGTTTTTTCCGGAGGTGGAGTGAAGGGAGAAGAGGAGGGATGCATTAATGGAGAAGAAAGCCTTTGATAGCTTCTTACCACCTCTGGCAACAGGCCTTGCTGCTACCTAGGTTTATTGGTTTTGAATTTGGGGTTGTTGCTGCTGTCACGTTTGGTTTTTATTTGTTAGAGCAGCACTTTAAAAGCCCAGAGTTGTACAGATTCAGCAGAGGTCAAACAAATTGTTTGCATTTTTGCTATTAAAGGGGTGTGAGGGAGAGGGAGACAGATGGTAAATTGGCTGCTAGGAAGCAGAGCTTGAACTTTTTCAATCATGTCTCCCTCTTAACTCACAGCTGGCGAAACTCTCAGTTCTGCGGCAGGTCTTTCACTGGGCAGATCAAATCCAGCAGCACAGAAAACAAAACTCACCAGGAGCCACACGGGGTGAGAAATTATTTCCTAATAAAACTACAAAGCCCAGAACAATAACTGGGCAACACTGACATGTATTGTTGGCCTTTATCGCAATCTCTTTATGAGCCTGGTTAAAGAACAGAGATGCAGTTGTCCTTTGATGTCTTCGTTCAAAGGACTTTACACCCGCTTCCACCAGCGMTAAGCCAGGGAAAGGGGAGAGGAGAGGCTGAAACACAACAGAAAAGGCTTGGCAAATAAATACCTTGTTATACTTCTGTATTTCTGGAGACACTACTGTAAAAGATACAGCCACAGAAATCACAAGTCGGATGCGACTCAAGCAGAGCAGCTTATGCCTACGGCAGTCACTTCAGAGCTSAGAGCTTCTTGGAAACTCACCAGCAGTGCACCAAGGGGAGATGTAGAGGTGAACTTAACCTTGCTTGTGGTCACCGGGGTTAGCCTCACTTAGAGGCTCCCCAGCACGCACTTTTTCCTTGTGCTACACCAGCACACAGCTGGGGCTTCCCAAATCCTCTCCGGTGGTTCCTCAACTCCCGATGCCCAGGTCTTTTGCAGTGAGCTGTGGGAGAGCTCGCCTGTCCGTGAACAGAGCACCATCACTCTCACACCCCTAAACGCTCGCCAGAYATGGAGCAAAAGCAGCTTAGGGACAACACCTAAGTAAATCTCTWTTTTTTTTTTTCCAKTGACAACAAACTGCTGGAGGATGCRTGAATGAAAAGAACATGGCACCGTCCCCACCAGGTTCACACTGGGACAATGTTCCTCACTGTGCTTTCTTCTTGCTCTGTGCCCTTGCTATGAGGCATTAATTTTGGCAGAGGTGCTGGAGGAGATAATGTTTGAAACTGTTAAATCTACCATAGATCCTCTGTCAGAGCCCTAAATCCCGTATTCAGAAGCAATGTAAACACTTAGCAGCCAAGGACCAGATGCTCTTGAAAATTCTGCTCCACATCATGCACCGAAAAACCTAGCGATTGCAATATGACACACTAAAAATAATCCCCAATTTGGAGTTTCTGCTGCTACAGAATCAAGAGAAATTCCAGCTTGGCTCCTGCTCTTATTCACACAATGCTAAATCTATACAATAGGGCATTGAGCTACATTGAGATCATGGGGACTTTTTTAGTAACAATCAAATTAGCTGCCACAATATGAAGAGTCCAATAATCAGCCTGATCTCAGGTATTACCATTGCCATTTTATTCCAGACACAGAGGGCATACAACTTAACAAAGGTCAGACGTGAAGTGTGTGCTAGACCTAAAAATTAAACCCATATGTYCCAAGTCCTAACCTTTCAGAGTGAGCCCACCCCTCCTCAGAAAGGATGTTGACCATGAAGCTGTGGTCACAGTGTGTGAAGATCCCTCACATTTATTATCATGTCACGGTTGAAACCTGGTTTTGAAAACTGTTTGTAAATAAGGTCGAGTTTCCCAACAACATAGGCCAACCAAACAGATGTCACAGTTGCCTCAGTGTTTTCAGCATGTCTAGACACCACGTGGTGATTAACACCAGTGGACCATGCTTCCCTACGTGCTAGGAAGAGCAGAGCCCAAGACRTGGTAGATGTACAGTGGAAGGATTTTGGAAAATGCAGATGAAGTCAGAGAGAGAATCAAGTGCTTTTTCACATCCTGCAAATAACTGTCTGAGCCCCAGCAGCACCCAATTAAGAAAACAATTAAGATTGAGATAGACACCGACCACAACTCCTTTGTCAGGATCATTATAAGGTGCTGCCAAAACATTAGCCTCCCTTGATTTCAAACACAGCCTGGCAAATGGCAGAAAGACAATTCCCAACAGTAGCTACAGCAAGTGCTCCAGCTTCTGCTTTGGAGCATARTAGTTTGGAAATTATATTAAAACCAGGAATGAGGATTGCGAGCTGAAGCAGKAAAGCGTTATACTTCCTAAACCACACACAGGAAGGGGAAACGATGAATCCTGGAGGAGCCGGCAGAGGAAAACAACGCACTATCTAGTATTTCTGCCACAGCGAGCCCTGCTGCRACCCTGCCGGGAACTGCGTGGTTCCCCCCGCCCCCCGAAAACCGGGACCTTCACGCTAGCACTGACAGAGATGGCATCGGTTCTGCTTATCCCGCACTTCCCTGCTCAAAGCGGCATCCTCCTCTTGAAAGTCAGTCTCCCTCTTCAGTCAGCTGCAAGTCTCACATGGTCAGACATGCACTGCAGATAGTGTTAGCTTTATGATTAGAGCTGTCTGCTGTGAGACACATTTTAAAATTAATGACCTTTCCCATCAGGGTTCAAAACCGGACTGGCCTAAAGATGAAAGACTGGCTTAGACTCCTGCTGTAAGCCGCTTCCCTTCCTTCCTCCCCCCAGTATTTCTCCTTCAGCGTTTACTTCCAATTATTTTACAGGCTGTCTTCCGTTAACCATGGTTTTAAAAATTGCTAATGAATTGAGGTAAATTAAAGTTCATCGGTATCTGAACCAAGCATGTGTTTCAACTTTCCAGTCGYGCCTGACTATCAAAGGTATCTTCTTTTGTCAGGTAGAAGATGCTCTAGGAAGGCTGCAGCTGGCCAACAGAGATAGAGCCGAGTTTTGAAGGGAAAAAACCAAGAGGGAGAGCGCTTATGTTGCCTGTGAAAGAGGTATTTGCAGAGGGATTGGCCATAATACCAGTAAGATGAAGGAGGGGGTGGAGGAGGGGAAGAAGAGAGGGAGAAATGCAAAACCAGCCACAGCACACGCATTGGCACTCGCACAGTCCTGGAGACCTTGCCAATGGAAATTAAAGAGGAATGTGTTTGCTCCTTACCACAATTAGAAGCAACCGAACTAAAAAAAAAAAAAAAAATCCTCCTCTCAGTGGGATTGTTGTCATGAATTGTATTTTACCACTCTAACACACTCCCACTGCTGGCTTTTTCTCAAGGAAAATCCATGAGAATACAAATGCATTTTCCTAATTTACACTCTRCAGACCAGGATCTTTCTGCCAGTTYCCAGCAACTGCATGAGCTGCGTTTCCTAGTCAGGCTGGCCAGAAAACAACAATTCATTTTGTGAGGCACTTTGGGACTGAAAACAAGACCTTCCGAATGCAAAAAGGGGATTCTCTCTAAATCTAAACCACGTGGGACCGCTCATCACCAACCACCTGGCAGGGAGGCGGCCGCATGCGACCGCCAGCCTTTGCAGAGCTAGCCAGGGCGCACGGTCCGGCAGCAAGGATGCCCCGAGCCGTGGGGGAGCTGCACATCACCCCGGATGGCACTGCTGCTTCCATGCTGCTTCTCTCCTCCACAGTCACCCCAGCCCGGGGAAGAGCCCCCAGCCGCTGCTGGGATGCCGCTTGCTGGCTACCAGCACATGACTTCCCAGTGTCGCCTCTTCTCTCCTTTCCCCACGCACCACTTGCAGGTGGTGCTACACAATAGCCTGGACCTACCCCAGGCACCGCGCCTCCAGCTGACCCCTTCTTGGCCGAAGCGCGTGTCCGTGTTTGTCTCCTCTTCCCGGGGCCACGGTCTACGCAGCAGAGTGGGGGGAACTCCGGGAGAAAGATGGGCAGGGGCAGTCACAGATGGTGGTGCCCTCAGGGCTCTTAAAATAGCCACCATTGAGATGATGCAGTGTAGAGCCATGCTCAGCCCATGCTACCTGCAAACGAAGGATGAAGCAGTAGTAAACATCGCTTTCACGGGATTTACCCATTGCATGAAAACCATTACGTATGCACCTATGATCACCTTCACCCTGTTCTTTGCTGGTGATGAAGCACATCTTAAGGGACAACCTCCATTACCCTTCTTAAAGCTAGCAGTGGTAAAACACCCATGGGGATCTCGAGATGGCCTAGCAAAATGCATCGCCATCCAAGCTCTCCATCAGTGTTGCATGGGGGAGAGCAGAGGAATGTCTCCACGCTGGCCCTGGACCCATGGAGATTAGCAAAGCCATTGTGCTGCTAAGTAACATGGAGAGAAACCATGGATAGTTACCCCGATGAGAACCGAGGCAGCCAAAAAGTGCCTGGTGCCTGACCCTTGCATGCTGCTTAGTTGCTCTGAATGCAACAAAGCCTCACATATGCGTTTCTTGGCCTCGGTCACTGGTATTTGCAGATCCTGACAACCTTGGCAGGGTAAACATTATTTTCTCAGCTCTGGACTAATAGTCCTTCTGCCCTCCCATCCTTTAAGACCCAGCCTTCATGATTCCCACTGGTTTCCAGCCCTCCAGGGATGCCAATAGGATGTGCCTGGAGGATGAGAAGCRCATGGCTTTCGTGCAATACCGAACAGAGCAAGCCTTTAAGCACAGCGCAGCTGTTTAAAGTGAACAGCCATAAAAGACTACCCATGATATCAGAAACTCAGCGGAGTGGTGGAAGCAGCTCAGGTCTCCAGGAGCACTTAGGCTTTCATGGCTGGTTTTCCTTCCCYGTCTCAAGCTGCAGGCCTCAGCAGTTCCTGAGGGGGGATGCTCAGCAGGACTGAAAGCTCGTCCCAGAGAGTGTATGAGGAGTTTGAKGGGAGGAGAAGGCTTCCAAGGAGAGACTGTGCAGCTAAGCTCTTCATCTCCAGGAGTTCCTACCTCTTCCTCCTCTGAAACAGCGTACATGTTCATATGATCACATATAGATTATGTGATGACTCCAGTCCTGCTCTGCACCAGCGGGTGCTCTCCTGGCATCGTCTGTGCTCCTCTTCTCAGCTCAACTTCCTCCAGTGAGTGCTGGCATCCCTTCCGCTGCAGYACATGCTCATGGCCATGGCTATTATGCTTTGCCCAGAGAGGGTACATTTTTTTCAGACAGAAAATAGAAGTGGTGAATTATATCTCTACCTTACAGGAGACAGAGCTCCTTCCATCTTGCTGGGTATCACAGAGAGAGCATTACCTGTCCCTCTTCTSCCCAGTACGGGCAAGTTCTGCCGGTTGTTGCCAGGGTGGCACTACTAACTCATGACCTGAAATAAGATACAACTGAAAAAGGCAGAGTCGTTTTGCGAAGACCTGTGTCTGTATCCAGTTTGGCATGACAAGCAAGGGCTGGCAGCATTGCATATCATTGTGTAGATGCTGCCCCGTGAGAGACTGATTCATGTCAAACCAGGCCAAATGAAAGCACTTCTGTACCTCAGCTGAGCAAGAGTCCTCTTGCCATTACTCTGCATAATGCAGGCTGAACCTATGGACAGAGGCAGT
This sequence comes from Oceanodroma leucorhoa, assembly GCA_030449065.1. Lineage (NCBI taxonomy): Eukaryota > Metazoa > Chordata > Aves > Procellariiformes > Oceanodroma > Oceanodroma leucorhoa. The sequence continues at coordinate 8,203,389 of JASVER010000026.1, read as the reverse complement.
GACTGATGCCACAACATCCGAGAAGCCAGCTCTCCTGGGAAACATAGCAGGTAAGGGGTGTGGATTCACTTCGCTGAGTGGAAGTTCAAATTTATCACCCTTGATGTCTTGCCAGAGGTTCAGTGTTTGATTGATGAACACCCCCCGGGGGTGGGTAGAGGACGGAGATGAAGGTCTGCCTCGGTATGCATTTCTGCCTGCTTTTTTCTATTTAATAAACAATGATCGGAGTTAACGACAGTGCCTGGAAGCTGTCTTGAGCTTCCTGCAGCATAGTTAGAGATGGTTGGGAGAGGAAGATCCAAGCTTCCCAGGATAAAGAGGACTGGGATGGACCACCGCCCAAAGGAGCAGTGCGCAGAGCTGTGTGTCAAGAGAAGGGAAGTAGGAGCTGTGATATAAGCCACTGACAGTCCATTTCATCCTCGGATCCACACACCTGTGAGCCAGGGCAAGCTGGGGACATGGCAAATGACAGGGGGTAAGGGGCACACCATGCCTGGTTGCCAGTGCTCCCGAAAACTGGCAATAAAGTCCCACAGTCCCCAAATAAGATGCAACTGAAATAGGCAGGGATAACTTGCATTGACGTGTGACCCTGACCCCTACCCTTCAATGTGAAGGGTAGCAAAGAAACACCCACAAACCAGGCTCTTTCTGTTCCCAAGGCTTCTTTTCAAGTGCCTGTTACTTAAAAAGAGCCTGGCTCCTAGGAACAGTGGGAATTCTCCTCTGTTCCTCAGAGYCTCTTGCAGTCCTTGAAGGTAAAAAAAAAAAAATAAAAATCAAGGGAATATCCAATTTCTGTCCTGTAAAATACCTATTGTATAACAGCACAATGTTCATATTTTGACACACATCCAGTTTCTGGCACTGCTGTGGCTCAGAATTGTCCATTATTATTTTTGACATTCTTATGGGTTCACCACAGGGTATGTGCTTTGAGTCCAGACACCTGTTTGGTCCATACTGCACTGTCTGGGAGAGGACAACCTGCTTGATTTTCCAGCTATTGCTGCTGTCAAAGTGCTCTTYATCAAAGACCTGAGTAAGCCCAGGACCTATCCTAATGATGCTSCTGAGAACCATACCTAGAAAACATGTTTTYTTGTTGTTCTCTGAGAATGTCTTTGGATTGAAACTTTACAGTGTCCCTAGTTTGGCCTGGGACAATTGAGTTGTTTTGTATTAAGGCAGCTGGCATCAAAAAGGGAGGTCCCTGATAGTGTGACTCAACAGGGAGGGGATTTTCCTTAGGGGTCCARCTGGAGAGGAGGTAACTATAGGCAGAGACCAACCCAAACTCCTGGTAGCAAGCCTGTGGAAGTCCAAGGATGTAAACGTCGGACATCCATGAACTTGGAGCACGAATCTCAGAAAAAGAACAACAAAGGATCAAAGATACAAGTGCTAGGCTATGTGAGATCCAACCGGGCATGCCAATCTGCTGATACAGAACATGATACCAAATCTCTATCAGGACTAAAGCTGATATTCAGTTACCCTCAGAACATTCTCTAAACAAATTTGACCCAACATCATTGAAAAACTTGTCTCATGTTGCTGAGGTGTTTCTAATCTGATCCTAGATATCTTACCAGGGGTTTTATCGTAGCTGTAAATGTACATGTTATTCTACTGGTTAGGGCACTGGCTTTTGATATTGGAGACTCAGGTTTGCACTCCTGTCCTGAATTGAGCAGCAGCCACCTGATGCCATACCCTGATTCAACAGTGATGTGAAAGTGAGATACTAGAAACACGCTAGTCAAAAAAAAAACCAAAACACAACAAACCAAACAAACACCACAAAACCAACCCAAACCTTCAATATTAAGACACTTCAAACACTAACTTGGACAGGCAAAATGACTGACTTGTATTAGTAGATACAGTTTCTACCAAACTCACTATTTGCACCCACTCCTACCTGAGCTGAGCATGGTTCTAAGAATCTGGAGACTTTTGCAAGTAAAAAAGAGAAGACACCTGATATCATATGTCCTTAACCTGCTTGCCTTCATGCTGCTATACCAGTGGATAATTCTCTTTGAAAAGAAAAAAAACACTAGATGGAGAACACTGTATAGAAGTTTGAAAACAACCTGAAGAAATTCTGAACTCYGCAAAAGTAGTCCATTATCTATTAAACTCTGCAGGGTGGTTTGAAAGTTCAACAAAAAGGTYTGTATCATTCTCTCTCTTATAGAATTTAGAGCCATTTTCATACACCCCTATTTAATTACCCATATCCCCACTGGTTTCTTCCTCATTACATTCAATAAATATTTTCAGATGGGATACCAGCATTTCATTGCACTTTCATAAAAAGGCAAACTGATTGCAAATTATATCTGTTTCCCCCGTTATGGATATTTGATTTACTAGCACTCACAGTACAACATGTAATTACTGAGGAATTTGGTCCAGAGGATACTAAATGAGGCCCAAAATATTGAAGTTCTTGGAACAAAAAATTTTACACTTCCGTGTATGCCAAAGCATACTGACTTGACAGCCGCAGGGCAACTGTCTTCCTCTCCTGTGCAGGTGGGATGCACCAGATGCCTCCTGTATGCCTTGTTCCCTCTCACGCGAAACAACAACTGCAGGAGCAGCAGCAGCCAGAGTTTCCTGATGCTGTTTGGCTGGAAGCCTTTGATCTACACCCAAAAAGACCACTCCTAAAATCCAAAGACTGTCCCACTATGCCCGGCTCCTCAGCAGGTAGCTTCTCTGCTCTGAAGCCAACTGGAGTGCCAGTCAACACTGACTGGGGGGTTGCTGCAGATGCATCCACTGTGAAGCAAATAAAGGCGAGCATTTACATCAAATAGCAAAAGACATTATTTCACCCACTGCTTGTACAAAGCAAGGATTTGAAAATAAATTGACTCTAGAAGGTAGGAAGAAATATGAAACATTTGTTGCATCAGATGCATGTTACACACCTCAGCACGTGTGCATTTGTCAGGTCTGTGTTTCTTCTTTTAATGGAAACCTTTAATTTTTTATTATAGACACACTGTTCATATCTGTGTCCTTACCAGAGACTGGATTGGGGGAAATCTCAAACACCACTAGCAATCTCTTTCCAGAGAGAATATCATCGGCGGCTTTTCCTGCGTTTGTAAGAGATTTCTCCCAGCTTGTGCATTGATCACTCGCACAGGCTCGTTTCAGTTCCTTCATAATGAACAGCCACGTGCACTCTGTGCTGAATAAGAAAAATCGAGCAGCAGAGGAGAGATTGTCTTTAATGTAACTTGCTTTGGTTACCATCGCCCGAGCTTGCCAGTTTTTTTCCACTCTGCCCTTGTCTCCTCTTCCACCTTTGAGTCTATTAACACCTCTAAGAGGAAGAAAAAATGTCCAACTGTTCTCTCTTAAATTGGAACACACTTGATGAATAGATCGTACATACAATATTAGACCAGCTCCATGACCCTCAAACAAAGTGTGTCAAATTCTGCTTGTTTTAAAAGTTCCATCCTCTCCTAATTTTATTAGCTACATGCTAGCTCCCAAAGGCGTTGGTGAAGACCAGGGTGTCAGGGTTCCAGACAGGGGCAAACAGCAATGGGGCAGCAGCACTCGGYCTTAAAAAGTGTACAAGCTCCAGCCTTGTTTACACTCTACGGTAGAGTTGTACCATCACAGCAAAGTGAAAATGTAGATTGTATTGCAAAAAGGTGCTCCAGCTGCAGCCAGTTTCCTGCACAGGATAAACTACCCTAGCTAGAGAAGATCCTTATCACTACAATAATTTCCATTTTACAGCCTTTCACAACTATCACTCTCTGCTSTGCATTGCTACCCAGTAAGTGGCTGGGAGCATATGATGAGTGTGGGGCAAGTCCAAGGCAGGCAGAGGGAACTGGGACGGCCAGGGGGGTGGGGGGGTGACCAGCACCATGGAGCTAGTCTGCAAAAGCCAGAGAGAGCGGAGCCCAGATCTCCTGAGCATCAGTTCAGAGGCATAGTTGGGAAATGCTTGCTCTCAGGACCAGATGGAAGGCCTGTGCTGCAGCAATAGGATTGCAAAGGGAAAGGACTGGAAAAGCAAGAAGGAAGAAATCTCATCCCTGGACAGAGGTGGCCAGAGCACGCAGGGCACCCTGCCTGCAGAGGCAGAGCTGCTGCCTGGCCCTGGGCGGCTGGTGGGTGTGGGTGAGGTGCAGCCTGGCACGAGCGCTGCCCAAACCGGCACCGCGCAYGTCCCTTCTATACACAACTGTTCTGCCCAAGCTGCAGATTTCTGCTCCATTTCCTAAGTTTTAGCTTATGTCTGGCAGATAAAACAGCATCCATCAATCAAGCTCAGCAAGGCTGTTATCTATCTGCAAGAGCAATAACTCTCTCTCCATACTCTCTCCTCCAGCTGCCTCCTCAGCCAAACCAACTAAGCCAAACCATCCTGGAGCTCTCAGGACAGGCCCATATGCCCAGCATCTGGAGAAGGCATGCAGAGAGCACAGCCTGCCCCTTGCCAGGGCCACGGTAACTGTTGGAAGTTTTCTTCTCCAGCACAGCCTTGATCTGGATCCTCATGCAACCCAYCAAAACGGGCAGACGGCAGCCACCTCTGGGCGCCGGCAGGAGCTCCCAGAAACCCTAGAACAATGTGACAGATGCCACCTGGAAGAACATCTCTTCTCACCCTTTCTGTAGAAAGGATCCTCAAGTGATGCGCATCCTGAGATGACAGATATCATTCATTGTTGGAAACTCTCCTGAACATTACACTACTGGGATCTTAATAATATTATCCRTAGTGTCTTGTATAATGTACTTAACAGCATCCAAGATAAAAATGAATACTTAGTGGATCTTGCTACTAAAACATGTCAGAAAAATCATTAAAAGCAGTAAATTATGACGATGAGAGATCATTTTACAAATGAAGGCCTGAAAATGTCTGCAATTTCATGTTATGTTTGAAAAAGTAGCAGGAAATGGAAAATAAAATGCTCACAAACTTAAGCCACAGAAATTAAAGGCTACATGGARATTAAATAATAATAGTATATAGGGGAAAAGCGACATAGGCACACAACAGTTTTAGGAGTCACACCTCCTATGAACAGGACTAGCAAGAGGCTTAGGCAAAGCAAGGAACAGCCTGTGGCAATTTTCAAGCCCGCAAAATGACTAGTGGTGTTACCCATCCTTCTTCGCCTGTGCCAGCACCCCAGAGCCAGGGAGGCAGACGACGGGCTGGGGCTGGAGGGACGGCAGCCCCACGGCTCCCTGCCAGCCCACGGCAGTGGGACCGGGGAGCCCCCCGGCAGGCTCCATCCCCGCCCCGGCTCTGCCCACCTTCCCCTGCCTCCTCCAGGAGCTCCCCGGGCCGGCCCCATGCCAGATCCCCTGCCTCACCCGTTGCAGGGAAACATTCAATGTTGCCTGCGCAGCTGAGTTTGGGCAATTAACCATCGCTATTTCAGAAATAACATTTGTGGTGTCGGGAAGCCAAAGTAAACCATACCTTCCGWACTGATTTACTGTCTTTCATTTTTTCTGGAGGAAAAAGGCAAAGCTGTGCCAATACTACATTACTCAGCACTAAAACTGCTAGTCTGGTCACCACGAGACTTGCGCTCTTCCCATGGATTTGCTACCTTCTAACTTTGACCTGGGCAGACTGTTTCATCTCTACGTTTTAATGAGCTCATCTGTAAAAYAGAAATTGGACTATTCACACAAAGGGCTTTGTGTTGTTGAGATGGAGGCATGGATTAAGTCAGTAACTATATAAAATTAATTTTTCACTACAAAATGGAYGGGGACACCAACCTAGACAGCCTTGGACAAATGACTATGAATAAATAYACACACACACTTAAAACTCACTGTAAGAGGCAGTTCAGACTTGAGAGTTGGAGAGAAAATGACAGTAAGAAGATCAGCATAAAATGGATTAGGAGAATTTTGAAGGAGAGGTTTGAAACAGAAGTGTGATTGGCATGCAGAAGGTGGGCAGATTTTCCAGACACAGAAAGCAGCATGAGAAAGACTTCCAGCGCCAAAGGAAACAAGATAAACGGCCTACCAAGCAAAGAAAAGTAAAAATGGGAGCTGTGTTTCCAGCAAGATAGATGTCACTGTTGCTCCCACAAAATATGTGCAAGTATTTTGCAACATCTGTTCTCAGAATGTCACATTTCAGCAAGAATGGGCATTGCCCGAATGTGTAAGAACCTAACGTGTGCGTATTTGTATTTTGCATGGGCTCATCGTGTTGGTGCAACTAGAAGCTGATGTTTGAAAATTTGGCCCCAAATAGCTTCACTGGAAGCAGAATGCAGACAGATTTTCATGAATCTCAATGTGTTTTATTTTTATGGCACTATCTTTGCTGAATCCAGCAGAAATACCATTACCATGATAAGCTCTGTTGTGTTGAGTGCCTAACCAACCCACATAAAAAGCAGGGAATCTTAATTTTACATTGGAATTAATTTATGTATTAGCAGACTGTAGGTCCCACAGTACCTATAGAGTTGAATATCAATATTATAACCAAACGTGATAACAGGACTGCAACTTCTCGAAGTTGCCATCACATCAAATAGGAATGCTGGCTGGTCAGAAGGCTGGGACAAGAAAGTCGATCAGGAAAAGAAAAGGAGTAGGTGAACAATATGTTTGTACAAAGAGCTCGTGGATCATAGCTATAGAGAAGCCTGAACAGTATAAGGAAAATGGACTGAACTGGGACTTCATCAGGCAGAGCAAGAGGTCCCTAATTTCATGAACACCTACAGGCTTTCTCCACAGGATTTCTGCCTCAGCCAGCTTGGAGGCACTGAGCATGGATAAAGATGGAGCCGCGAAGGTGACTGCTCCTCGTATTGCTCCTGTCTTGCCTGTCGCAAAATTGGAGACTGAGATTGGAGACTGCAGCAGGAGAAAGAAGAGCAGACAAACGCTGACCCGGGCAGCTACATCTGCCTGTTGTGGGACTAGGTGGGTCTCTTCCACCAAGTGTCTGTTAGGATTTCACCAATGCAGAGCTCAGAGTACTTCCCCTGAACTTGGCAGAACCATTTGCTGAGCAATGGCAGCTGAAATGGAAGTCAGTGGGCTGTGTAAAATGCATATATAAGAGTAAGGTGATAAAGAGAAAGTAGTCTGGGGAAAAAAATCATGGATGCTTCAGATTAGGTGTCTAAACCTTGCATTTGCTTTGACCTTGATCCTGCACTCTTTGCTGCTGCTCCCACCTAAAACATGAAAGCGTTGCTCTTCCATCTCATGGTTCTACTATGAAAATAAGCCCATTAATATTTTTAAAGCATTCAGGATACTGTCATGCTGAATGACAGCAAAAACCCTCTGAGGAAATTAATAACTCTGTCTTCAGTACAGTATCTGAATAAGATGCTGGAATTAAGGGATCAGCTCCTCCCTCACCCATTAGAAAATGATGAAGAAAAACCACTGAATAGCTGCTTAGTGAATGAGGACTGTCAATCCCATGGACTGGATGAGGCACCGTCCTGTAAATCTCRTTTGTAATTGTGCCCTTAAAGCTTGTACCGTAATGCACGGCAGCCAAGTTAAAAGTTGCACTGGCAGCTCAGCTCTGGCTGCGGTTTCAGCGGGGGCTGGCGGGGAGGGGTGTGAAGGTCCACGTGCACAGCACTGGATGACCAACCATGAAAAAATGCTCCCGTCTCCAACACAGCAGGATTTCATTCTCTAGGTTGACTTCCACCGAAAACTGTATCATCCTTAGAACTTTACAGCCTAGGCAAGACAAAACACCCACCACACAAAACACAAGAAGCTCTGGAAAGGACAAGATAAGGCGATGGAGATGGAAGGGGCTGCGTTGCAACAGGCAACTCACCTGGCCAGAGGGAAACCTCCAGGAAGCAAAGCCGAGGGGAACAACCCCGAGGTGCAGGGGGGGAAGCTCAGCGGTGCACGGGGAAGGGGAGCTGAAGCAAAGACGAGGGCRGGCTGCGCGGACCAGCGCTGGGGGAAGGAGATGGCAGAAGGGGTAGCTGACAGTGGCCAGAGGAAACTGCGCTCCATGGGAAACAAGGTATGCAATTAAATCATGCCTGAAAAAAAACTTCTCTTAAAAGCCTAAAAGCTATGACGGGGAGGAAGAGCGAGACCCCCCCTGTACAGCTTCTTCAAATTACTCCCAGAAATGTCTCAGCCACGAAACTTTACCAGCTGATGTTAAAACCCTGCAYAGAAAGGTTACGAGCAGAGCTCGTCCAGGCAGGCTCTGAAATCCAGGTGAGAAGTAGCTAGCAATCTGGCAGAGGTTGTCACGAAGCCAAATCCTTCCCTGGCATTCCTGGGATCCTTGAGCTTTTCTCCASGGCAATACAGCTTTTTCCTCAGCCTCGCCGGGCAGGCAATAGCGCAGGGAGCCCTACCTTGCACTTGGGGCAGGACGCCCAGCCGATGCTTTCCACAAAAGAAGTCAAACATCAGAAATTAGCACCCGTCGTAAATAAACCACCACGAGCTGAACCGAAAGAAGCCGTGACCCCGAGCCCAAAAGCAGAAAGCCATTGTTGTTTCAAGGGCTGGGTTTGTTCCCTATTGTGAGCACGGTAAATTTTTATATACAGATCTCTCTTTCAAAAATGCCAGCCCTTCCCTAGGCCTGCACTTTGAGGCGATTGTTGCTATTTGTGAATGACTTGGGAATTAATTAATGTAAAGCCAACTGGCTTATAAATGGTTAGCATTGTGAACAGCCCCAGAATCATGGGGAGAGCAGTTTATGTGGTCAGAGCCACATTCAGTGCTGTATGTCAAGGGAGAAGATTTATTATCACAGTAGGTCCATTTTCCAAAAGTTTGCAAGGGCTGCTTTGTAACGAAGGGGCACTGTTCACAGCACAGTCAGCACCTATTTTTTTCTGGGGTGTATTATAAATCCCAACTAGAAAARGAAGGAGGGGGAGGGTTATTTAGCACTTACAGAATTAAATCTCAGCATAGGAACAGCATAAATAATATATTTACTATGGAAAGAAAGAAGAGAGGAAAGAAAAACAGAAACAAGACTTTTTTTTWWAAAAAAAAAGAATACAAAGTAGTAAGCTTATTTCTATCCTGATGACAAGAGTTGAACTCCCACATTACAGCTAATTAAATTAAACGAGCCTACCAAGCTGGATTATAACCTATAAATATTTTTGGTTGCTTGCCTCCCTCAGAAACCATCTTTGATTTAAAAATATCACAGAATAAAAACAAATAGCTCATAATATGGTTTAGGCACTTAATAATTAGAAGAGGGAGGAAAGAAAGGCATGTATACTTTTGTATAAAAATAGTCAGCTGGGAATTTTTAACTAAAAAACAACCTTGAATGGACCAAGGTAAAATGGGCAGTGGCAGCGGCCACCGAAAACGTCCCCGCTGATCTCCAAGCGAAGAAGTGAGGTTGTGCCTCAGGCCATGTCCTCGTTGGTGGGCGAGGGGCTGGGAAGGGACCGGGGTGGTGCAGCTGGGCACAGGGCCGAACAGCGTTTGCTCTGGTGGCAGGGGACATCGGCAGGGCAAGCTGCGCTCCATTTGGTCCCTTCTGTATGTGTGACTGTTAATTAAAAGCCCAGGCAAATGGGCGTAGTAGCAGGACGTTGCTTTCTATGCCCATCTCTGCCACCGATGGCTATACGGCCTTGGGCACATTCCCCAGCCTCTGTGCCCAGGGCAACATCCTTCCTCCATCCTTTCCTGATGCGTCTCTTATCTTCTCCAGCTCGCTCCCTAATTTCTCTTGCAGTCCACTGCCTTCAGTAATTTGGCTACACGTTCTTCGGGCCAGGGAGAGCGCAAGGAGCCCCTGTGGCAAACACAGCTGGTACCCATGTTAGCCCATTTCCCACTCAGCACAATCCCCTCTCCCACCACAGTCATCTTGCATCCCCCCTGCAGCTGGGATGCTCTAAGGCTCCGGGACATTTGACATGGGATTTTACCCTGACATTACAGTCTTGCAGTGATACATGGATCAAACAGCTCTTGTTAACTGTGCACATGCAAAGTTATTTATAGAAAGTATCTTATGATTTGCCTGACAAATATTACACCAAAAAAAAAAATCTGKACTTAATTCTCCCAGCTAACCTGTGTGTGTGTTATGATCTTCCCCAGAAAGCTTCACTATTGCTGTGCTTTCTTGAAAAGAGAATAAGAAACTATGATGATAGCAATAAAAATTATGATGCTGCATGTTCTGTTGCCTCTTACAGTGAAATTCTTAAAGCCGTTTAATAATCATCCTGTATTTCTACATAGCAGGGAAGAAAATCAAAGGTAAAGTGAAAGAAGCCAAAGAAGTCCCATGAGGAAAACTTGAAAATTCATGCTTTTCCCAAACCACAAGTGAGGAACCAGATAGCGTAATGTATATAAATGAGAGCAGCAGCTCTATTTCATGCTAGTTAGACCATCAGATGTAGAGACCATCATTGCCAAGAACTCCCATGTAGTTAGTTTTAAAAAGAAATCTCATATACAATGAAGTAATTTTCTGAAAAGATGTTTTTTGACTCACTTGTCTAGTGCGTTTCCGTAGAAGCCATCCTGTTGTCAGAGCAGTCTAAGAGTCATGTTTAGATCCTGACACCATTCACAAGAGCTAGAAAATTCAGAAATTAAAGATACTGCTCGTTCCCTGGGTCACACCATGTGCTCAGACTTTGTTACATTCAAATAGCATCTTTTTCCTAAAGGAGAACTCTGATAAAAGCTTTCCACCCCTCTCTGATAATAATAAGAAAATAGAGGGGAAAAGGAATAAACAGTGTAGAACTGAACAGCATGAAGGGCTTATCTCCTTCTTCAGACACTGAATTTTGTGGGATTTCCCTCACATTTATAAGGGGATTGAATGCAGCACTTAAAAAAAACAAAACAAGAAAGTCCTTGCCATACTGCGCTTGTTTTCTTTGAGCTTCGTGACCAACGAGAAAACCACACGTACCATGTCAATTATTTTTACCAACAGAAACACAGCCCTCCTGCGTTGAGAGCCTGAGCCACGAAGAGGTTTCCTCCGGCCCCTCGAGCCCTCTCCTCCATCACCCCTGCAGCCAGCTGGCCGCCCAGCCGCTGTCCCCTCCGCTGCCAACASTGGGGTTTCTCCTCCCTAACCCTTGGGCCCCGTTACTGCCTGCGGTGGCAGGACCAAAGTCTGGGACACATGGAGCTACACGAACCAGCTCCTGTCGGGAACCGAAATCCTTGTCACGGCAGTGTCTGAGCACTGCCCTGTCTCTCCTGGAGACCTGCGTTAGCTTTTGACAGCACAGGTGCAAGGAGGCAGCTTGCAAATGGTCATACAGAAGCTATGGTGTCACAGGGAATTTAAACCAGGCCTTTGAATCCCAGAGTGGCATCCGAGTCCCTGGGTGACCCTTCCCCATCAGTGCAGAAGAGGAAGAAAGGGGGAGTGCAGTGACAGCCTTCAAAAACCATCGGCTCCTCTGCTGCAAAGCCACCTCATGCTAGACAGAGGAGCAGAAATTGTAGCTTCAGTCTGCTACTAAGGAGAAAATCCAACCAGTTGCTCTCTTATTTAAAAAAAAAAAAAAAAGAATAAAGGAAGGGAAAAAAAGGCAAGCAAGAAAGGTTTAACTGGAGTGTTATCAGAGATTTGGAAGTATTAAGAGCCTGTTCAGCTGTGCCCTTGCTAACAGGTGTCCCCAGCAGTGAAATGCAATTAATACGAAGAGGATTTCTGGGAACATGGGGATGGATAGGTCAGCCAAATAATCCTACATTAAAACTAGTGGGTTGTTTATAGCTAGCAGCTCAAGACAATTCTGATAAAAAATACAAACATTTAGGTGGCGCTGGGCTTGCTGAAAGGTTTTGTAACAAAATTGTTAAGCTTTTCACACCACAGTGGCACTGACTCTCCTGCAAAACCCTGGCGAGGAGCCAGCAAAGCCAAAAATGCCCTCCACCGCCTCATTACACGCTAAGAACCACTTTTCCCCTGCCTTATCCCCGCTCTCTGTTGCCTTCCTGAGCGTCCTGGTCTTTACCCTCTCTCATTTTCTTTGATCTAGTTCTCAAGAGAACATCATCTGATCCCAGTAATCTCAAAAGAGCAACAACAGTGGGAGGCCCATTAAATCTCATTTTCAGCTTGTCCTGAGAAATTGAGAGGAGGGAGAGGACGAACAAGAGAATCCCAAGCATGGCAGTTGCTGTAAATAAGAGAAAACAGAGGGCACATCAAAAAGGGAAGAGGTTGTTGAAGGATCAGTGGTCCCAAGCTAGAGATTATTAAAGGGGAAAGAGAGAGAGACACCCCAGCTGGTTTTCCACAAGAAGCAAATGTTTGCAGTGAAGGAAGCATGAAATAAAATACTGGGAAAAGCCTGTGCTAATACGACATCAAGATTGCAAGTGTGAATGCAAAGAGGCCTTTGAGGGCCATCATTACACATCCTGTGCATTAACACCGAAGTTGGACTAAAGCAGGAATCGGAAACCTGAACCCTTCCAATTATATTCGTCTCTGGAGGCTCAGAGACACACCTCCACACCCCRGGCTTGGATGCCCTTAGTTCTGGATGCCCCACAAAAGCCACAGAGAAAACGCGTTTCCACTCTGTATTCAAATGTGGGCAAATACAAGRGAGTCCTTTTGGCAAATGAGTTTTATCTTACAAAGTTTTTTGGGAAATAACCTTGCTGGGCTATCTGGTAGTRTGGGAGACAAAATACAGGATTCCTAGGGGTGGAGGGGAGGCTGACGTAAATTAATCCCTATGCAATGKAGATTCAATACACCTATTTACTAGATGTCAGGAAACCAAGACACCGCTATGAATTCAGTAAACTCTGCTCTTAAAGCAATGATTCAGAGAAAGGGTTTTGTAGATTAAAAGAGGCCACACAGGTTACTTCTGATCTTCAAATTAAGTTTGGAGCTCAGATGACCCACACGTTTGTGGATGAACGATCCTGGGAGGAACCTGACTCCGYGGGCAGTCTCGGCACGAGCCCGAAAAGCCGCGTGTCTGGGACCCCATCAGCGCTTCCTCTCCTCCCCGGGCTGCGGAGGCAGCTGATGAGGAGCAACTTCTAGTAATTAGAGAAACAGGTGGAACAACATCACACTATCACCCGGGAACTTAGCACGCTTATTTTTCTGCTGCCCTCACACTCAGACACTTTCCTTTTATTCCCCTCCTTTCCTCCACCTCCACATCCATCATGAAAAAATTAATTTCCCTTTACTGGAGTTCACGGGCAGGAGGGGAAGTTAAAAACAAACTGCTTACATGCATTCATTTGTACCAGGGAAAAAAATCTGATAATTTCAGGCCTTAGTGTATCTAAAATKATGTAATCGTGTCCACTAGCGGGGTGGAAACATTTTAGCTGGCGAACAGGGGTGCAGAGCAGACATACCGCTGGAAGCTTGAAACAGCAAGTGGCAGACACTCAAATAAAATAAYCATAGTGAAATCTAGAAGATTAGAAGGGAAAAGGACACAAACCAGCTATGACTTGACCTTGGTTTCAGTTTACTCCAGTTGAAACAACTCACATACTTATAGCCCTAAGCCTCATCATTTAGTCAAGAATTGCCTGTGATGAAAGCAGTTGGAGGGAAACATTTTCACACACATTTGTGTCTGTTCTAATTTTCCTCCAGCTGCTGCCTTTCCAAATTTGATCTCCAGACAAACAGCACCAAGACAGGTGATTTAATAGACCAAGCTAAATTGAAGTGACTCTGGCAGCCAGTGCACAGAAATGATATCCAGCTACCTCGGGTGAGGAGACCGCTCCAGGACAGAGCGGGTAAGGGAGATGAGCCTTGGCTCAGGAGCTGTTGCGGGCTCAGGAGCTGTTGCGGGCACCTCCTGGCTCTGCCATCTCAGCTGGAGACACCACGAGGACAACCCACCGCTGGGGCTGTCCTGCCCTGCTCTGCCTGCTGCTCACCGCCCCGTCTGCCCCAGCCCACCTCCCTGATTCGGGGCCGCTGGGAAGGGCTGCATTCCTTAAACACAGCTTGGGACGCAGTGTCGCAAYCTGTCTACATCCACCTCAGATGGAGTGCTGAAGAACAAGGCGGTCCCTCACTCTTCCTCCCCGTCTGCTTCTCTCCCCCATCACCTCCTCCTYGTCCTCACCATGGCTCCTTAGCACCAGGGCTTGCCCGACCCCATAGAGGCCATRTCAAGGAGCCCAGAGCACGAAAACTGACCCTATAAGTAAGGSGAAAGGGCGTCTTGGTCAACACAGCCCCCTGAACAAAGCACGCAGCAGGAGAGCCGSACAGCGATGGGGCTGGGAGGGGACACCCCCTCTGAGAGCAGCCGGCCATCAGATGAAGGCATCTGCAACATAAACCAGACCCCTTGGCTTTCCACYGGAGATGTCCTCTGCTCACCGTGCAGCCATGACATCGCTAGTGCCGAGGCTGGGGGAGAAACACGTACCCTGTCCTTTCATCTGGGAGTGGCTTCAACTTCACCGTTTTTGTATAAATAGGCATTGAAACCAAGCAAGAAAATGGGCAAATCCCTGACCCGGTAGCAAAGCCTACTCAGACTGGAAGTTGCTGGGCTCGTGGTTCCCGCTCAAGCGAGCCGACAGTATTATGTACACACGCCATGCCACGAACCACCACCGAGGCGCTGGGCAGGAGGCAAGGGACATCCCCCACCGCTTCCATAAACCCGCCGCTTGCGTTGCCCTCCCTGCGCCTCCAGATCCTCCATAGCACCCCCTACTCTCCAGCAAAACCRTCTCCACACCTCCAAGGCATTTGGCATGACTGAAGCTGGGCTTGCTGGCAAGCGAACAACTCCCCGGGAGAGTCCCTCGGCCCCGGTGACGGCGCGTTTCTGTTTTGCTGAAAGGTACAAGCCGTGCTGTTTATCCCGTGCTTGTGTGGGAGCGTGTTTGCATTCTTAAGAGCAGTGGTGCAAGTCACTTTCCCTGGGTATTATCATAAAAAGCTAGGTTTCCCCCAATTGCTTTTCTGTGCTTCACAAGATTGCCACTTTGGGTTTTGTGCGGGGGCAGCGGGGGTGAGATTAGCTTCCCAAAGAGAATTAAATCCATAAAAGAGGTAGAGGAGGGCCTGCTGGTGCTATTCAGGGGCACTGGGAAGATACACTCTTCTGCAGACGGAGCTTCAGAGCATGGCCCCCCTAACCTTTATTATTATTATTCTTTCACTGCCAGGGAATTTAATTGATCAAAGCAACCCAATTCTTGGCACAAGTGCTTGAAGCTGCAAATCTGTTCAGACCTTGAGCTTACAGCCAGAAACMCCCTAAAGTTGCTAGCAGGTTTTGCACTCAGCTTCTACAGGGAGCATGTCCCAGCACCGCAGTAAAAAGGCGGCAATAGAAAACGCGGAGAAAGAGGGAGGGGAAAGGGCCGATTAGACAAGCTCAYGAGGATTTGATCTCAAGTGGGCCCGCTTGGCTCAGAAAGTTTGGACAATTGGGATTATCTCAGCCCCGCAAGGCGGGAAGTCGGAGGTGGTGATGGAGCACCGCTGCTTCCTCAGGGCTACTGAACCTCAGCAGCACCTCCGGCATCATTTTGTCACATTTATTTTAGCATGTGATGGGGCGAGTCCCCACCGGGGGTGCGCGGTCAGCACCGCAAAAGGTGGAGAGGACGGCCGCTTCGCCTCCTYGCCTGTTTTGATGATGATGCTGCTCACACGCCGTAAGCAACCACCTCCATACCAGGGGAGAAGGCACAAATCCAACGAATTGAGAAAAAAAAAATCCCAGCCGGGGGGGGCACCAAGGACACAGGTCTGTACGGCAGGGCTCCCAGGCCGGCAGGCAGCTCCCGGGCAGCCCGGTCGCGGCGAGGGTTTGATGGGGAGCGCTGGCCASCGAGCAGCGCTTGTCGCCGGTGCGGGCAGACAGCAGCAGCAGCCGCCGGTGGCTGGGGCACTGCCACCAGCCCTCGCCTGTTTCTGTTGGCCCCCAGCACCCACAGCCCTGCCGGGACATCCTGACTGGGCTGCTTTGATTGCTGCTTGGCTGTTGCTGGTATCTATAAAAACCACCCAAATTACAGCTCCCCTGAAAACCCCAAGCTAGCTACTAAAACTGCCCGAGATCAAGAGCACGGACCTGGCACAGTCCTAGAAGCAATTGGCAGGGGCAGGCTTTTAAAATTATCTACCTAAATATGGATTTCTAAGACAGAAACCAGAAGTTAAGAGAGTGTAAACTGTTGTCATAAATATTTGAGTGAGATATAGACTGGAACAAGAGTCCTTTGGTCTCTTGGTGTAAAGATGCCTTTTACTCTTCCAAAACATCCTCTGTCACTCTCTTTCCCTGCCCATTCTTTGCTCCCGTGGCTTYTTCCAGCCTGACTTTATATAGAGTCGAGGGCATCTGAAAGGAAAGCTGCCTGTGTTTTACGTTCTTCCTCATTTGCAAGAAAAACAAATGTAAATCACACCTCCCATTTGCAGCACTGCAGAAGAAAATGTTAGATTTAAGGCTCTGATATGTACAACAGCAGAATCAAGAAGTATAGTTGGAGTGATTGGATACCAGACAAATGATTTTATATTTTTTTTAAGGTCTGCTTGGGGAAAAAGAAAGGCTTGAATATGAAATACCATTTTCCCTCGACTCACTTAGTATTGTTTTGCATTAAAAAGGGAAAAGCCGCATTGTACAAAGTGTGCAGCAAGCTGAGTGGAGTGTGTATGTTAGAGCAACATAGTGAGCATCACCACTTATTTATTAAAATTTTGATGTGAGGTGAAACTCAATTTAGTTGATGTCAGCAAGCTTCCTAATGAGGCCTCTTTTAATTTTTTTTTTTTTTTTTTTTTTTTTTTGAAAGGGCAGCTTTGTGCCTCCTCTAATCAACTTGACAAAGGACATATAAAAATGCAGAGAGACGTAAATACTACTGTAATTACCAATGAGAAACACCACGGACAAATGCAGGAAGTAGCTGCAGATCTGTCTGCAGACGTAATGGCTGAATATTGTGGGTTACTTGTTCTGCTCTGGAAAGGACAGGCGTTTCGTAAACCGTAAACCACTTTGATCAAAATCTAAAACCAACCCCAAATTTGCAGCTTTTTCCCCAGACTCAGACATATTCAGAAAGTACCTCTGACTAAGCATGATCTGTTTTCCTGTTTGCTAGTTCTGCAAACACTGATGTGTCCCAGTTTATGAGCTTTCTGCTAGGCCTGCACCGGGGCTTTCTCCTGATCTAGCGGATGGGCGAAACTGGTCCCAAGCCCAGAGCACAGATTGCCAAGTCTACAAAGAGCCTTAGAGGTGGCAGCAGCAACATCAAAGGTAGGTGCAAGGGAAGGTATCACCACTAGCCTAGGAGTTGCTATGCAAATTAAATGATGCAATGTAAGGGTATGTTAATGCCTGCATTAAGCCTCTGAACATGCCCAGTGTGAACCGTTTCCAGAAGCCTAAGCAGATTCATTCTCAGCTGGAGGCTTGTATAATTAATAAAGGCACTGTGCCTTCTCTCCTGACCCAAGTGGCTAGGTACCAAACCATTTATAGCTTTATAGGTTAACACCAACATCCAAAAACGTATTGGCAGCTTGTGCAGATCCTGGCACATTAGTGTGATGTGTTCYCAGTGTGAAACACTACTTAATAAGTGGGTCACTGCATTCTGCATTAGCTTCAGTTTCTGAGTGGGCTCGACGTGTAGCCTCATGTAGAGTGTATTATGGCAACGACATCTCAAAGGGACAAAGGCATGGATAACTAAAGCAAAGTCCATTTGAAAAAGAAAAAGTAACCCTGTTCTCACTGGAGATAAAGGCATTTTGAAAAGGGCACTGCCACTGCTCAGGCATCCCGGAGCATCCTTCAATCTAACACACTGAAGCAGTTCACATGTTAGAGAGAAAGGTGGTTGCTCCTTCATGTAACAGAGCCCACATAGATTCAGYCCGCTCCTCCCATGGCTGCACCACCAACAGTCCCCACTTCACCCACATGGACAAGCAGCCCAGTTMGTTCTCAATTCCAGCCCCAAACTCAGCTGGCACATGGGGCACCGCTTCTTCACTGGAAGAGAGGGTTTATAAGAGTAGAGAAGTGATTTAAGAAGCTACTGGCCCTTCTTCCAAGCAGAGGTTGCTGCTTGACAAGCAAGACTTTGTCTTGCATGGTTGTCCATAGTTGAGTGCAGAGTCAGCCCAGTTTTTGGTGAAGATGATCCAACAGGAACCAGGCTGATTTTGCACTGTTGATGCATCAGGAAGCTTATAGAAGTACTTAGCTCATTCTATGCAGAAAACAGTATGGGATGTGTACAATGCTATATGCTTTCATATGTGCACATTGGAAAATGGAAATTGTAGCTACCAGGTCAGACCAGTGTGCTCAAGTTCCCTGGGCCAGATAAAGTCATAAAGTAAAGGAATGATCTATCGCATATGTAGTGCATTAGAGCTCTTCATTAACAGAGGGACTAATCAATTTATGGAACTCATGAATCAGTAAAGCTATTACTTATAATGATTATTGGCAAATTAACATATCACAGTGTACTGACCCMGATCCATCTCCAGTGTACGCCTACCATACACAGCCGGTAAAGGGGCCCAGCACTACTCGCTGCATTTCCACTCCGCTCAGCTACACTGGGTCCACTTAACACCGGGGATGAAAAAGAAACACTGCACAGTCACCCTCCGAGGTTTCTACTTTGGTAATCATATATGTGTATAGACTGTACAGAAGACAGTAAAGCAAAAAAAAAAAATGCTAAATATGTGGAAGATCACAAACCTTGGCCTCCGGGCATGAGTTTTAAATCCACTCAAGCCCAGTGGCGGGATTCAACCTATGAGAAAGAAAGAGGTCCCTTGCCAAATTCTGCTGCTGATCCAGTTGGYCACTTAATGCTTGCTCCCATTTTGAAGGTAACATAATCCAGCACATTAATTTGGACCCAGCTTTAGCCCAACAAGGATCCTAGTGAGGAAGAAGGTCTGTTTACACACTAAAACCCCAGGGCCAGGCTGCCTGCACCCCAACGGGTGCACCGCAGTGGTCCTACAGGCTAAATCAACCAGAGTGGGACACATGCAAACACCTCTATGCAAGATTAAAAAAAGAAAAAAATTAAAAAAAAAAAAAGTGGTATTATTCAAACTACACTCAGCCACAGAGCACAGCAGGCCACATAAAATGATTCTTTATTAGCAATCCTGTGGCTTTAAACCAGAGGAGACATGGGCTTTGAAATCCTACAGACAGACAACCATTCCCTATTTAATTCTACTAGGCTTTTTCACAGAGGCTTTTTACGGTCTAAACTGACATTCTTCTCTCTATTCATTACCACATTCCTGGCCTAAAAACTGTATGACAAGGGAAAGGAAGTGGAAAATTAGGTTACAGTGCAAACAAATATACTGAAAACATTGCACATTTGAAAATAAATTAAGTTTAACTATACTTTGCAAAGGTTAACTTCATAGGTTTTATTATTAGAAAATATCAAAACACTGATCATTTACTGCAGGGCTCTCCTGCCTGCTGCTTTGTTTCTGGGTCATGTAAGTGTCACGAAGGGTCAGCTCCACATTACTTACAAGCCACGCTTGCTTAACAAAGTAATCCACAATCTTTCCAACATTCATCCGCTATTAAGCGCTCTCGCATAGGGTATCGTCAACATCAATGAGGCACTCGTAGGTTCACCGACACAAGGAAGCTCCTACCAGCTGAATCCTTGGCCCTCTGAACATAGATGGAAAGGACCAGAGACTCCAGCCCGCCTTAAATCAACATTTCCCCACTGAAATCAGAGGAGGCATGCTGCTCTATATCAGTGGAAAACCCATCCTTGACATCCTTCATATTGCTGCTTACTGAATTAAGGTTTAATCAGAGGTTGTCATTGGCTTTGCTCATTCATTATAGCTTATTTTTGTCCTCCAAACAGCAGCCCCATCAATACAAAGAGTGGCCAAAATTGCAGGATATCAGTGCAGGGCTCTGTACATTTCTCTGATCTACAAAGGTGAGAGTTTTGGCTGTTGGCTATGCCCAGACGCTCCCTCCAGCTCCGCGATGACACCACAGCACCACACGGTCCTAGCCCTTCTCTCCCTTCCTCTGCTCCCGTTTTCATGGGAAGGGAATACAAGCGCCAGAGACCCCTGCACGTCGCAGCCAGGTCCCCATTCGGGAAGGTCAGGAGATGACAAACACCACAACCCCCTATGGCATGCCTCCACCACAGGTCAGTTTAGAAGTCTTTGTGTCTCTGTTTCCTGCATGTTAAATTTGGACGTGTATATATGAGGCTCTGCGTGCCAAAGAACAGGACCTCGTTGTGATGGGGAAAAAAGCCCACGTTAAATTAGCAGTCTGGTTTGAGGCAATGCCTCAGATAAGATGATATAACTGGAAAAAAAAGCTCAGTGTTTAGAGCTACGGCGGGTCTTAATGGGTTTCATCTTTGTGTGCAAGTTAATTGTCAGTCTCCTGTCCTGGTGCCACCACTCCACAGCTCCCTCCTGCTGAAAGCTGCCCAGCCTCTTGACTAGCTCTACAAACACGCATGTCTTAATCATCACCATCTTAAATGGACTCCACAGAGTAAACCACAAAAGCCCAGCTGCAATATCTATGTTTCTACAATGAAAGTCCCCCAGGGGAAAAAAGAGGTGGGGATTGGGAAGGGACCCTTTCTTTCTTCTGAGCACTCAATGTAATTACATTCCTAATGGTGAATTTATGATATCTTATCTTGTGCACAATGAATACTCTATGTGGGTCACCAGATTTGATATGACACTGAAAAGAAAGAGTGGCTCACGGTTAAGCAAAGCTGGAGAACTGGATGGCCAAGTTTTTGTTCTGTCAAGCACCAACATTTCATCACCTTGAGGGCATTATTAAACTTGCCAACCCTTTTGCTCCTCTTATTAGTAAGACATTTCCTGGAGAACAGGAAAGGAGGAGGGGAAGAGGCACTGAAACATACTCACTCTCTAAAGACTTGAAGACATTTGTCCATTTTATGACTCTTATTTGTTCTTGCTCTCTCTGTTCTTCCCATTGTGCTTCTCCCCCATTTAGATCGTGTTGACATCACTCCTTTGTTATCTTCCCAAATTAGCTGTAATGAAGTCCTTTGAGCTACATGTGCATGCCTTATTTTTTCGGTTTTCGCTTCTCCGAACCGTCCCTATTCACTTTCCCTCACACTAGAGCCTCCCTTCCCCCAGCCTACAACATGCTTTCTAATCTGCTTTTCATTTGCTCCCTTTCACCTTTGGTTACCCAGTGGCCAATAGCTGGTGTACTTTACAAAATAAATTACATTATAACTGACTCTCATTGAGAAGTGACAGGCACCCACGTGGATAAAGCTRAGCATTTAGAGCAGGAACCATCTGAAATTTCAGTGCCCCAAAATACAAGGACAAAGGGGGGAATCAAGAGGAGATAGCATGGAAAAAAGAACTAAAAGTGCACTTGTAATTTCTGGCACGTGAAAACAAGTCTAAGGTACATTCGTAGCCATAAAACCACTGGACTGCAGATCACGTAGCAGTACTACGGCAGCCTGTCTGGCCATCTGACCGTCACTTGACTAGATTGGAAGCTGGTTTTATGTAGCGTCTTTCGTAATCGCGGTATTTCACAGCACTTTACAGAATAATGAGTTAGCATACTACAGCTATTATGCACTTGGCAATAGCGCACAGACAACCTTGCACGTCTAGAATCAATTTTATTGAGAAGCTGATGGGCAGGGCAGACGGGTTATTCTCTGCCTTTTTGTTTTGAGAAGTGTCATGGATCTTTAGCTTGCCTCTTGCAAGGCAATATAAAATCTGGGCTGCGTCTTCAAAGGAAAAAAAGAAAAGGTGTGTTTTTACTGAGTGATAGCTTGCTTAAAGTGGCTGACAAGGACTCTATATCCCAAGAACTGCCTCCTATTCCCTGTTAGGATGATGGGAACATTTTGATGATTTGCTACTATGTCAAATAACATGATTTTCATCATCTGGATCTACTTGAGAATTTGCCTCAAAACAAAGTGGAATGATTCKAGCAGAAGATGGAGAGGGCACCGCTCCTGAATGGCAGGTCCCAGGGGCAGCAGCAGTTTCCTCTAATACCAATAAACCAATCATAGTCTATGATTTATCCCACTCTGTTAGCCACCTTGCTGGATATTTACATGTTATTCTTTTACGCACGCATGCATTAATGCACATGCGTACCTACAAGTAATGTTACACTGTGTGRCATACCCTATGAGCTTGTAACACTGGACCCATCCATCCTTCTCCACTGCATGCTTACTGTAAGAGCAAAGCACACCACTCTCCAGGATCCTTTCTGGAAGGCGGGTTGGTGGGAAGCTCCTGACTGCTTCCCCTGTGAAGTATCTGACATGCTGTCCTTGGGGATGGGCCCAAATTCTTCTCCTGGAATTGGTCTCAGCCTCACACATCTCCACTCACTGAGAAATGAGATGGGCCAACAGCGACTATGCCTTCCTGGCCAACGTCCTGTCCTGGCAAAGCTATACAGGGCCCAACCAGCTGAAACCTTTGTTTTGATTGAAAGTTAACTCACAACCATTAGCTCAATACAGAGCCCACAGCTTCCAGCATAGGGTCATAGTAGGACCCAGCACCTCATTTTTTACCAAAGGTCTTCAGTGTGCTTTTTCTTGCTTAAATAAAAGGCAAGGTCAGCACTAGTAGCGTGCTACTTTTGAGTTTGCATTATTTTTAATTTTTCTGAAAGCAGGCTGTATTCAGAATTTTTCTTATCACTCTGTTCCACAGTGGCTTTGTAATTCTCCTCAGTGTTTCCCAGGAGAGCCATAAATACCCTGCAAGACCCCAGCAACGTTTGTAACAGTGATTATTGGGAGGGAACCACAACTGCTAACATTAGATATCCTTTAATTTAGAAACAATAGACACAAGAAAGGCAACACGGCCCAGCAAAATGGAGTTTGAGAGACTCCCCGTGTCTGCCCTCCTTCCTCTTGCACTTTGTCTAGTTCATCCTTTTAAATGCTAAGCTCAGCAGAGCAGGAGTTGTGTCGCTTCTCCATAGAGGACATAGCACATGGGSGCCCTACTACAGAACATCAGGAGCCTTTTGCGTGATACAGTTATGGAGCCATACTGATGGTGTGACAATTTCCCACCCACACCGGTAGTCCACTTTTAAATGATGCTTAATTCTTCCTATCCACCTTGGATTTCATGTAAGAAAGGTAATTCTCCAGCCTATATGGTTACAGTGAAACTTTCAAAACAAATAAAACGCAGAAAGATGTTGTGACAAGCTACCTGCAAACCTGGCAGATAACAGCGCTCAGAGGTCAAACTACTCCATTTACCCGAAAGAAGTGTTAACTCTTACATCTGATAAGAATATCAATGTCACTATTCAATATTCTCTTTGCAGAAATACAAAGACAATCCATTTATCCATTAGTGCAGGGTGTCACATCAATTACTGGGATAGATGCATCAGGGAAACTCAATTGCTCTCATAGATTTTTCCCAAAGTTAAAGTTGCATTTGCTCCAACCCCAAAGGAAGGAAAAGCATCCCTTCCCCAGTATTTAAAATCTCCACTGCTGCACAAATAAGAAATCTCAGCCAGCTTTCACAGAGATCCTGTCCTGTAAGGGTCTCTGTTTCCCTGCAACTACAGGGCAAACACTTGCCTTCAGTTCACAGATCCATGGTGCAATTGAGAAATGAAGACTACAGCATCAAGCATGAGGAATACCTAGCCCTTCCCTGTCCCCTCCCATGCATGCCTCAGGCATTGTCTTCACCATTTTAGACACAGGAAAGYTGTTATGGCTGTGGACGTCTTTGTGCAGTAGAAGAGCAGAGCTGGGTATCTATCAGACAAGATTTGTAAACAGGGTGTGGAATATCATATGGAAGGAGAAGAGTGACAGCAAAGTACACACTAATGTGACATTTTCACCCTCCCTTCACACACACACACAAACCCCAGCCTGAATTAATGTGCAGTAAAGCACATCATGCATTTCTTTTGAGGGACAATTGGGTGGGCAGTGTTGAGTTTAAAAATCAGTAGTGCCAAGTATGTCCTTAAGGGAGCTGCAACCCTTGATGCCCAGTTTCACCACTGCAGGTGTGAACTCCTTCCCCCACCCATCTTGGACAGAGATTTTCGTCCAGGTGACAAAGCAGCACCCTCAAAAGCTGTGCTGTTCCCACAGGTCTCCAATCATTGCAAAAGCTGATCTCTGGACAGATCAGGTAGCTTCCCAGTTCTCACACAATACTAGCTCAGGCAAGAGGTGAATACAGAGGACAGTAGAATCATAGAATATCTCAAGTTGGAAGGGACCCATAAGGATCATCAAGTCCAACTCCCTGCTCCTCGCAGGACTACCTAAAACTAAACCGTACGACTAAGAGCGTTGTCCAGATGCTCCTTGAACTCTGACAGGCTTGGTGCCCTGACCACTTCCCCTAATAGCCTGGTCCAGTGACTGACCACCCTCTCGATGAAGAAGTGGGTGCATGCAGTAAGCTTAATCATTAAGAAAACCTTCCTGTTCCAGACATTGGAGGAGATTTTCACCCCAATGTTTTTGTGAGCAAGAATCAATGCAGATTTTTGTCATCACTCAATCACCAGGACTAAAATGGCTTTCAGGGGCACTGGAGCTGCATTAGATGTTTCTAATCTTGTTAGCCCAGCTTTATGGTTTGGGRGTCATAATGAAACCCCCAAGGGCTGAGGCCTTTGACCAAACCTGCAGTTCTTTACGCCTCTCATGCAGTATCCTAGATCCATTTAAAACCATTATTTATTAGCTTCTGGAATCACAGCTGACAGAATACCACAAGCAAGGCTGACGCCGGCTTTCCTGGGACTGGCAGATGTCAGAAACACTCAAAATCTGGTGAGAAACTTCCATTCTCACGAGATTTCTTCAAACCGGGGAGCTCTACATAACTCTCTCAACTTCTTGAAGCACAGCTTAGCTTTCAGGTCCTGACCTTATCTGGAAAAAGGTACCACAAAGGCGAATATGAGATGTAGCGTTTGAGAAGCAGCCAAAACTTTTTCAGACTGTGGAAATACGTCGTTCACTCTGTGTTTGCAGCCCAGGCATGTGTTTTATTCTGTTTAAAGCAGTTCAGTAAATAAGGGGGTTCATATTCCACAGAAATGCTTTGAAAGGGCAAAAGGCAAGCTGGACTCATTGATCTTTTCCATCCTATGTCCTCGTAGGAGGAGCAGTSTCTGGAGAGTTTATCCATCTATCAAAAGACAAGTTGTGATTCCTGAGCTGATTTCAGTCTGTACCATTTCAGTCCCCAGCGTGTTGGCACAGTTAACRAGCACACACCCAACAGCAAAGCAACTCTGTTGCTAACATTTCACCCTTTTGTGGGCAAAGTATGCCCATGCACATTAGTSACACGGCTATACGGTAGCCTAGGTGCTTGCATGGTTTACTAGTACCAGGCGCATTTCTTTAAATTTTGGATGTTAGTGAAGTGACCCGACAGTTGCAGTTCCAGCTCACTTGTGATGCTGACCTCTGCTTGAGGAACAGCTCCTGCTGGATTCCCCAARSCCAACCCACCCCGCACAYCCCAGCCCTCTTTCTGAGGACGAAGAGGGATGGAAAACACATCTGAGAAATGGGAATGATACCGTGCCCCTCTCATCCTACAGTCCAGCGATTCAAGCAACTTCCCAGGAGGCAGGAAGCCCACCTTCRGTTCCCTCCTCTGCCTCAGAGCCTGAACCCACGCCCCCAAAAGCGTGCCCAAATCCCATGGTAGCCTGGCCYCTCTTTCCAGCTTTCTTGTTGATGTTAATCCCACCAGAGCTGCACAGTGATGTGGGTAGGCATTTTGTCACAGGTATGTTTAGTTATTTCACTCAACGTGAAATAGGTGGGAGGGGGGGTCACCATAGATGACCCCCATTCCAGAATAGGCAGTAAGATGGTGAGTATTCAAGGATTCAAATTTGGCATGAACCACCCAAAATAGTACCCCTGCTTCAGCTGGGCAGCTGAACAGGGAACAAGCAAACAAGGTTTTGCAGAGYCCTCTTACTTGCATTTCAACTTGTCAAATATTTTCTTAACTCTAAACAATTTTACCACCCGTTTATTAATTATTGACTTCATAATCAAGCACTAGGAAACAAGGCATTAAATAAACTGAGCAGCAGTACCAAGGCATTTGATAAACTAGAAATAACACATCAAAGGCTACAGTCTCATGGTAATACAAGTTCTAGTTAAAGGCCTTCCCACGCATATGCGCCTTGATCTGTTAAGGTTATTAAAATGGCAAGCACAGCTGTATTTTTAATAAAATAATTAGCTCCTTCAGTCTGTTTTGAGTGATGTGACTCATTTTAGATTCAATTTAAGCTCCATCCCATCCAAAGCAGCATATGATTGCAAATTATCTATATCACAAATTAAAGTTACAGTGGTATTTAAAAACTAATTATTAACTCAACATTGTAATGGCTTGAGCCTGTAAGGCGCCGAGTCCTTGAAGGCCATTTTAATTCACAGACATCAAGGTGTCATACAGCCTCCTACAGAAAGCTGTGAGCTACAACCCTGCATCCCATTGCAGAAATGTCGCCAGAAAGCCCATGTCTGAAAGCATTTGATGCTTCCCATAGACAGCAGGCAGCCTCCGCGTAGCACAAGTGGCTCTTTGTGAACTTCTCTACAGCAGGGTTAGTTTAAGTAATAATAATATTTATATTCTAAAGAACACTGTTTAAATACACCTCCCACACAATGAGATTTCCTATTTTTAGAAGGAAGATGCCTGCACATCAGAAAAAGTGAGTGGGAAAGATCAGAGCAGGGTGTTTGAAGTCAAAACTCCATTTTTATGATTTTATTGGGGCTGGGGGTAGGGATGTTTTATTGTTTTTTTAGCAACCTCCATTTGCTAAGCACCTTTCACATGGAAGTCAGCAAAAATAGTGAAACCCCAAGTGAACTTAGTGATGTCTGCCACGAGCACTCACTACTGCTGGGATGGACTAAACGTGCTAAACACTGTGTACTGCAAGTTAGCCCATCCGTAATACGCACATAGCTCTTTGCCTGACAGAAAGGGACCAAATTTAAGTTCCTCCCTGCCAGGGAGCACCTGATGAGCAGCGTTGCGTGCTGCTCCATCAGTGTGAGCGCGGTGCTACCCTTGGTTCATCACCCAGCCCGTGCAGGGTTAGCAGGGCCTGGGGGCTTTGCCACTTGGAGGCAGCCCCTGGTCTCCTCCAGCTCCACCATCCCACCTTCGGCACAGGCACGGCCCRTTCCCTCCTGCTGGTATTGAAGCGATGGCCGTGCACAGCGGTGGGGGACCCTGGTGCTTCACGTACGAGGGAAGAGYTTGCAGCGCTGCCCTACAGAAGCACTGGCTAGAGGCACCTTCTCGGCTTGGGTAACCACACCACRCCAGCCCCCCATCCTCCCTATAACGGGAAATGCTATTTCTCGCTGCTAGCACTGCGCTGTGCTTTGGGGCTGCCTCCCGGCCTACAGAGGCTGGGCTTCGTGCTGGGAGGAAGGGAAAGAGCTCTTTGGAAATCCTACTAAACCCACTTTCTGAATCTGGGACAAGTCATTAATTATTTTACAATAATAACACCTGAGAGTCAAAGATGACCGAGCAGGCTGCAGAAATTAGAGGGTTTTATCACAGCAGCRAAATGGAGGGGTATTTAGGATGTAATTGCAGTTTGATGTTCTTTGCTGCTGTTCCCCTTGATGGAGTTTCCTCCTGGCTTGTAGGGCACCGACCTTCCTTCCCTCACTCCTTGTGGGGWTGTGCAGCCATCACTCTCGTGTCTGTAATAAAACCCTGCACCCAGGGCCTTACACAGAGATAAACTTTTCACCTTGAGCAGAGCAAGTAATYGGTGCTGTTTGAGCACTTTTCACAATTGGCAATTTTTGCACTTTGGCAATTTTATTCTCTGAGTCCAGAAGTAAGTAATATCTTGCCCTGGATAATATATTGAGAAAGGTAAGGTGATTATAGACATTACTAAAMCAGAAAAGGTGGCAGGTAATGGCATCAACATGAAGGCACAAATTCCCCGCAGGCAGGACATAACTAAAGAAAGGAAAATAGGCTTTGCAACGGGTGTAAGCAATGAAAGAGATAAAGGCACAAGAAAAGTTAATGCATGCTTACAAAATCAGAACTGGACTTTCAGAATTTATTGAGATATTGTTTATATATACATACTCATCTAAATTCACCTCAAAAGTGCTCTATACTGTAAGCAGCCTGCCAAGAATTAATAAAAAGAATATATGTATATTTCTCTGTATTTACTCTTTTCTGCCAGTATTTCACATAAACAGACGAGAGGAGGGGGCGGGGGGGAAAC
This sequence comes from Oceanodroma leucorhoa, assembly GCA_030449065.1. Lineage (NCBI taxonomy): Eukaryota > Metazoa > Chordata > Aves > Procellariiformes > Oceanodroma > Oceanodroma leucorhoa. The sequence goes on along the minus strand of JASVER010000026.1, from coordinate 8,174,965 downwards.
ACACACACACAAATAAAATGGTTGAACACTGTGCAATCCTTTAAGGCTTTTGGCTCCAAGATTTTTTGTAGCTGCCAAAGGAAAAAAAAATAAGGCAAAATGTTTTCACTCAAGCAATCAAACAGCACTCACATCCTATTTAAAATCCAGTGACGGACTGCTGGTAATGCTCTGTGTTAACACCAAGGGATAGAAGATACACATAGACCTAAAAACCCACTGGTTAGCGTTTTTTCTTATCTGCTTATTTCTCACAGGATCCTAGGCAYCGACAGAGGTTATATTGCTCCTTCATGTGCTAGCCGTACTAAACTTTACAGCTTCCTGCACCCATGAAAGCCTGCGCTAGCGTTCAACCACTTCCCCGTTRGTTATCCCGAGCGAGCCGGCACTGGAACCGATTTATTCCAGCCCCTTTTATGTCATTTCCCAGCAGACAGGCTGCATGCAGCCGTGCTGAGAGCTCCCATTTTTCTTTGCACAACAGGTCATCAAAACAGCTTCTCAGTTTGTCAGCAGGCACCGTGCAGGTATCATAACCAACGGACTGGACCTGTCACGTAAGGGAAAAYGCTGAAAAGATCGGTTTTCCTACTATAATACGGCCCTGTCATATAAAACTATTGCACTGATTATCCCAGAGGCTTGGGACCATGACACATGGGTTCTCCCATGTATTTTACCACCTGCATCTTCTTGTGGTTATTCTTTTCATATCTCAACAAATGTAAATCCTCAGGAATGAAAAACACTTAGGGATTCATCCCTCCTGACTTCATGCATGCTTCAAAAATAAAAAGACAACCCTAGTGTACAACTTCATCAGAAAAAAAACACGCTTTCCTTTTGAAGGTTTCTGTAGAGAACATGTTACCAGAAGTACGTTGAGGTAGGCAGGAAACATCGCTTCTGTGATGTGAGACTTCAAAACAGAGAAATACATTCTATTTTCTGAAGTCCTGCTTTTTTTTCCCCCTCCTGCAAAGCTGCTGCAGTTCAGAGCTATCAGCTTTGTTTCATTCATGGGTCCTGGCCCAGCTCCAGAGGACAGGGCTCTCTCTGATAATGCTGGATACTTTTTTAGGAGACATTTAAAAGCTCCATCAGGAACACAGTGGTCTGAAAGTTTGCCAAAAATCTGACTGACTTTATAAGCTCTATTAGTGGTCAGCCTCACCAGCAGAGTTTGTAAGCGTTGCCAAACTGCTCTGGCTGCAGTTAGACATGCTGTTCTGGCTGCAGCTGATGCAGGCTAAGAGGTGTCGTCCCCCCCCCCAGCTCTCCCCTAGCTTGTCACCACCTTCCTGCCAAAATTTACCACCCCCTTATATCTGACAGTGCCGCTTCGCATGCAATCACCCTCTCAGCCAGCTGTGTTCATACAACCCGGCTTGAAAAATATTGCGATTAGAAATGCTTCAGCTAACCGAGGTCATACGGCCAGGCGCGGGGTAAGGGCGGCTGCGAGGCGGGCAGGCTGGGGAGGCTGCAAGCTGCAGCGAGCTCGGGGACCAGGCAAGCTTTGGGGGCAGCAAGGACCTCAACGGTGGGTCCTCTTTCAGGAAGACCTGAAAGGAGGGAGCGCTCCTCTTGGAGGTTTCCAGCAACTCCATCCAACAGAGCAAGTGTCCAACCACCGCAAGAAGCCATTGCTCTGCTGTTTCCAACACAATGCCTGAAAATACACAGCCAAAAAGCTTCACGCACGAAGACAAAACTTCTTGTTATCTCCAAGCAATTTCGGACACCAGGAAGCTTGCATACMTTTCTATTAATAGCAGTAACAGATTATCTAAAAGGAATGAAAGGCAGCTAATACTAAACTTGGTGCATGGGTTAGTCTGTAGACAAAACATGCTGCCTGCTTTTTGTTGTAACTGTTCTAGCATAAACACAAGATATTTAAAGAACAAACCGTAACTAACAGTGCATTTGGGTGGGGTTTCCCTCCCTCTCCCCCTCCAAACATGTAGAGCTTCTCCATAAATTTCAATCCTGCTGTTTCCTAAGAAATATGTTTTGTGGGTAAAAGGTAAGGAAGAGAGGAGAGRACAGGGGCTATATACCACCCCATCAGCATAGCCCCAGGCTGTACGTGTGCCCTGAGACACACAGTGCGGTCCCCAGACCTGTATTTAGACTATAGGACATGTTAGAGTGACTGAAGATGCCCAAARGCCCCCAAGGATACATATCTACCACACAGTGATCCCTTCCATCCCTTCTCCCTGTGCAGATACTTTTACAGAATTGGCTCTCAGTCTTTATTGTGACACTCTATTTTAATTAAAACACAGACACCAGAGAGATGATTCATAAGGAAACTTCCCCAACAATAACAAACATCCAACAGACATTGCTTGGACTGGCCATCTATCTCAACTATTAAATCCTTAAAAAAAATATGCTAGAAGGCTGAGATGYAGGCAGCCCTCAAAGGCACCTTTATAATTCATCTCCTCCCACAGCCTACCACAGGACTACTGTGGACTTGCTATACTTAAACTAGTGCTTAGACTCCTCTTTCTTTTTCTACATTTAGTAGAAGTTTTCCCCAGGACACCTCCCACTGCCTTCCTCACCACTGAAAAACTGAAACAGAGTAAAAATCCAGCAATCTCTTGCCACCRTGGCTACTGAGGTAACTCTAAGTAAGGGACCTGGGTTCATTAGAGAAGACCCTTGCTCCCCAGAAAAGGGAGCGATGCCCGCCATCGTTGGAAAAAGCCAAGAATATTATACAGCAAATGAAGGTGATTGCTGCAAGGAGAAGCTCTTTCCTTACAAGACCCCCATGGGACCTCACCTTGCAGTGAGGTGCAAACTGTTTCCATGGGACTTCATCTCACAGCAGAGCAGCAACAGGAGRTGCCGCTAGGCTCCGTGTCCCCCAGGGGTACAGCACCCTACCAGCCACCTCACTCCCTCTTCCACTTCCAGGGTCAGCAGACTCCCCTGACAGCCTTCCCTCCTACAGGACAGCTCAGCTTTGAGAGTACCACCTCTCCCCAGCAGGCAGATCAGCCAGCCATTAGCCCTTCCACCTCTTCACCACCAGAACAAGGATGACACCTTCCTGCCATGCAGGAGACAGGAGGGAGACGTGATTTAAGGAGGTGAAACCATGGCAGTACTGAGCACTGTGTGTCCCACACATTTGTGGTTCTGGTGGTAGTGATGGTGCCCAGTGTTGGTATGGCATGTATCAGGACATCTAGCTGCGTTGTAGACACAGTCAGAAATCAAACCTCTGTGAGCTATGAACTGCTGCCCTCATCTCAAGATGATTCACTCGGATACTAAAACTTTAAATGTCACTATTGTTAACTCACAGCTCAGCAAAACATGCAAGAAAGACTGGGAAGGGATGGATTAAGAAAGTCTGCACGATTAGCGTGAGTCACAGCTCRTTTTGGCACCACCAGTGAATAGGCCGTGCGCCCACAACTTTTTCCTTGCCTTCAAGAAGCTGAACCCCAAGGCAGGCCATCTGAGCCCATCTACAAAGGGCCTAGGCTTCAAAGTGAAGCCAAACCAAAGGAGCCAAGCAGAGCTCATGGGTGTATTCCAAGCCCACAGAGAGAGAGCTCAAAGGGTCTGAAAACATTTGCACAAGACAGTTTATCGTAAGAGAAACATATGATTTTCCAGCTGTAGCCATCTTCATGGAGGCTTAAGGAATTCTTGTTCACAAAGCCTACACTACCAAAGGCTGAATTTCTGCTCCCCCCCAAGTCAGATACTTGTTACAGCCCTGTYTTTTCTGAGCAGACTTCTGACTGGAGCTTTCCCAGTGCAGTTACCAAAGTGTATGCCCAACTCCAGTCTTTCTTGACCCAGCTTTGCATCTGAAATGATGYGTCTTCATCAGAAATGAAGGTACAGGCTCAATAGCCACAATACTGGATGGARGCTGAGTTTGCGAAGTTGACAGTAYGCCAAGTATGCATGGTTTTGCTGAGGAGCACGCAACACAGCGCCTCTTGCTTTCTGTTGAGTGTGGGTGAGAAAGCAGAGTGGAATCTATATCAAATACAATGGAAATAGAGATTTTGTGGTAACAAGCAAGGAAGTTATTGCTGCAGGCCAGAGAGCAAAAATTCATACCAGCTAATGGATGTAGGGCGAAGTGCATGGTTTGGAGAATATGGACAGAAGACAGTAATTCACGCTAACTACAGGATGTGCCATGGAGAGGAGTGCATGGACAGGAAAAGTCCTTCGTTCTTTTTTCAATTCTAAGACTTCTGTGACTACAATCYAATTTTATTTAAAACCATAGCCATGTTACCAAAGGGACTGAGAACTTGGAAAGCTTAGAAACAGCACAGCASTGCCTTTCTTGCATTTTGAAAGATTCTTGCAATGACTATAGGGAGATTGTCAGTAAATAAATTGGGTATGGTATCACTAGGCATGTCAAGGATGTAAGAAAACGGGATAGGAGACAAACAAATGCACTTACATGCAAACCTATAGTAATGCTCTGACTTTACATCTAGGTTATCAAGGCTTCCAAATTGAAAAGAGAGGTTTACAATATCCTTACCATCTCCCCATTAGGTAAATGCCACAGCACTGTTGTTGGAAGTGCTGTGCTAAGCAAGGCATTGTATTTAAAGATGGTATTTTTAAAAGTCTAGAGACAAATCAGTCTCAGGTCATTCCTGGTGCTTCATTATATTTTGATTTGGTTGCATTTTATTCCAACTCCAGCTTCACAGCTGAAAGAGCTAGTCTCCTCCTTCTAGCCTGCCGCCTGAAGCAGCTCACTCTGCAATTACAGGAGCAATAGTTTGGGCATTAAGTTAGAAGTTAACTGGTCAATACTTCAGTTGTGGTTCCAGAAGGAGGAGGTACCAGTGGTGGAGTCAACAGGTCTCCGAGGTCAACCTAATATATCTATCAAAGAAAGTACACAGTCTCCTTTCCCTGACCATTACAGAAAAATCTGAAGAGACAACTTCTTTGCCCAGTTGTTTTTACCCCAAAAGCACTCCATGTTTTTCTTCAGGACCACACTCCTAGTGATTCCTGACATTTCACTCCTCTCTCTCACACTCAAACAACACAAACACACATCCATCTCACGAGGCTGGAGACCACTGGACTTCTGCCCACCTATGTCAAAACTAGTATCCTGTGCACTGGGCAGTGTCATCTGTCCGACTAACTCAGTCTGAACTGACTGCTACTTACCTTTCTCTTCAGTGAACACTGCTGCCCTCCGTTTCCAAGCAGATTTCACCTAGCCCACATTGTTGGAGTATGAGAGATAATGGGCAGACCTATTCTTCTTTTTGAAGGATTTAAACCAAACCCTCTTATACATTATCATGATGTTGTTGATGCTCAATATGGCTTTATTTGGTCGGGTTTTCTGTATGTATAACTCCAAAAAGATACTTCTCAATGAAAAATAAATCTTGTTTAATAAATAATTAAATCAAAACATCCACTCAGAAACAGATTCCCCCAAAGCCTTTCCCTGTCACTGAAGCATGATGTTCAATATTGCCCTTTGCTTTTTGATAYGCTGGGAAGAAAGCAAATGGACCAAGAACATTTCAAACTTGTTTCCTGCACAAAGTCGTGTAAGCATTGTTGATATCTATTGCAGATGTGTGAGTTATGTTTGGATACAGGCTCCAGTGCCTCACAGCTTTCAGCCATACACARATTGACAAAGCCAGAGTCAAAATAGCTCTTTTCAGTTTCCCACAGCACCAATGTCATTCACCCTAGCACAGATGATCAGCATTTCCCCGATTCCCAAGCATCAAAGAGCCTCTTACAGAGCTGAACAATCCTTGTGACAAGACAGCTTGGGGAGAGAGGATTTCCCAAAATCCAACATGAATTTGGAGGGCTGCTCAGTCTCCGTGTGTACCTGTCATCAATTCCTCTTTCTCTTTAAGACAGCATAAACCATCACTGTGCCAGAAAGTTGCTGTTATCGCTCTCTGCAAAGGGCTGGCTTGTTTTCTGCTATGCAGAGCATCAACAAGAGACAGCCCTTGAGCAGGTGCAGACCAATRTCTCTTGTAAAGAAGTTACCACCACCCCCCAGCATCTCTAAAGTGAATGCACACAATAAGGAGCTGCCATGCATTGGTAGGGGGTGGCGAAAGGCAGGAGGGACATTTATTCCATGTTGTTAAGTCCTAGAAAGGTATTGGCTAGGTTTATCAGCAATGGATGGATTTGGGGTTAGGATCATCAGGATAGGAGGATTTAAAGGGTCCCTTATTTCCAGTGTCCTTCCCCTTTTTATGGTGCCCTTTTTTTTTCCACAAGTAAATTAAAATTGTTGCTGCAGTATTGCTGACCTCTTTCACACAGGGTGTCAAATCTCCAAAGAGTCCCTTAAAGCCCTGTCCTTTCCCAGTGCTGTATCCTATTAGTGCACTGACCCTTTGTGCATCCAGCAGAGCTGCTAACCAAAAAACGCCTGTGGGATCTGAAAGCTGCGGCACAAAGGCAGCCCTTGGGTTTGAATAGGGGAGAGTGGAGGGTTTATTCCTCCTTGGAGCAAGCTCTTCTCTGTGGCACAGGGGGTTATGCCAGAGCAGGCAAGGAGAGAGTTTGGGCCCTTCAGCAGATATAATTCTCCTATTAAAAAAGAAATAAATTGGAGTCTATACCAAAGGTTTCCCAAAACAGAGCTCTCATCAGCTGACTTTGGTTGTGTAAGCAGCCTCAGACATAGCCAACTTCCCAAGCCTAGCTCACAGTGGGGGAAAAAATCTGGGTTTGAACCTGGGTCAGAAAAACAGCAGTCCAGTTGTGTACCACAGAAGAGCATCCCATTCACAACGTAATAAAGGGAGCAATTAAAAAACAAATCATCTTTCAGGTATTAGAGCTACAAAAGCCTTCTTGAAACATTCTTTAAACTTAAAAGATGGGAGCAGAGTGCCTAGCAGCTCTATCAAGCTAACTTTTAAATAAGCTGGTGTGAGTTGGTTTAGAAAGCAGCTTCTTCCTTCATGTCTCCAAAAGTTTTGAAAAGGAGTGGGAGATATCTACATGCAGAGAGCAAATAGATGTCTTAGATTATCTGGGACAACCTCAAAACACAGTGACTGTTCTGAAGAGCATAGCTGRTCTTCAGGAAGAAAAATCCAAGATGAAATGGTATCCCAGAGTAAGGAATTTTCTTTTACACCCCATCATAAGTCAAGGGCCCCAAGCTGACTTATTTCCACTATCGCAGCAGAAGACTGATAAGACAGTGGCACTGAGGCACACCGCGTACTCCCACATCCCGAATCTTTGCGTTTTTTTCCCTTCGCCCACCCTCACCAATGAATTCTTTATGCAATATATTTTCTTTCTCAGTAAGAAATTTGGGGCAAAAAGGTGAAAGACAGCTGAACTTCTAAAGATTACTATCCTATCAAAAACAAGAGATCACATGAACACAGCTGTGTTTAGCATTTCACTTGAAAATTTTTGTATCTACAATTTCATCTGCAATTATGTTTCCCCTTCGATCCACACCAACCACACTTAATTCACAGGTCATTTAAGACTTCCAATTTCTCTTATCCTTCAATTCAGGTGCTTAAGATAGGAAATAAAGACCCAAAGATTGGAGGTCTACACCTATGACAATACTCTCCATGATCTGCCTTTCACATTGTCATTACCACCTTCCTCCAACAGGTAAGTTAGGAAGCCCTGCCAAGTCTTCAGACAAGTTAACAGGAGGCTTACAATGGTAYGTTTGTCACTCTGCTACTGGAGTCAAAACAGAAGTCTGTTTTTCTTCCTTTCTCCACCTCAACGCTTATTATTTATGTATTTAACTAACCYACCTAGTTGACTGAGTGTGTCTTCCTGCAGAAAACAGAGATTTCGGTGTCTGGACTCTTCCCTTGCTGCAGCCTAGAGGAATCCCGGCTAACCCAAATCCCTGAATCACCTTGGCTGCACRGGAAGCGTGGGACAAATCCCATGGAGCTAATACTGAAAACAYGGCACTCAGAAGAGCACTTCAGGTGCAGAGGCTTTGAATTTTCTGTAAAAGATTTTAAAAATACTGCAAAAAAGATACGATCCTTTAATTTTTAATCAACTTTGCTAACAGTACCTCATCTTCAAAATAAAAATTAAACATGGGTGTTTTGTGRATATTTGCAGCTATTATTTGCTCCCATAGCTGCAGAAAAAATGAAACAAAGATACGTCCTGTAGCCTCTACGTGGTCTAAAAAATACACTTCCTACTGGAAGGTTAACTACTTTAAGTGGAGCCAGGAAAGATACAGATAAAATAAGAATATTGAAGGTAATACAGTGAAAATAATATATTCTTTCCCCTGCTTCCAAATATTTCTATTATCACCAAAGAGGGTGAACTTAGGAACAGACAGAGAGGGAGCTAGATATGTCACTGCTATCACAAGCTTAATAACTGCACAGATCAACACATTAAAATCTTTCCATATCGATTACTTCTTTCTCCTAGCAGCAGACCTTCTTGCCTTTACAGGAAGGGCCTGTCTTTGTCACAGCTCTGCATTCACGTAAACCTTCTCTTACAAGGGGCTCTGCTCCCTCAACTATCCTGGGGTGCTTCAGTCCTCAAAGACAAGTGGTTTGGACAGTAAGAGGAAGCGACGGACTTTCAGTCTCCCTTTCTCTTTGATTTTTACTGCCTGTGTTAGTCACCTGTGCCCATGCAGCATGTAACATTCATATCACTAATAAAATAGTCTGCTAACATCCTTGGAGGCAGGAAAACAAACCCAAAGTGTTGATTTCAAGCTTCAGCTGGAACAGGCGCCCAACATTGACTGCACAAAACGGAAGATGAAAGCCAAGGCCTTCAGCAACATCCACACATCAGTGCCTCTAATCTAGCAGAGGGCTCCCACCTGGTTCCATTTGTTACCCCAGAACCACAGGACATCATGCATCTCCACTGCACTGGGCTCACAGCACTTGTTCAATGAAATCAGTAGCGTTTCCACAGCTGACACTGCTTCCAGGCCACCAACGCTTGTCCACCCCTCTCCTTCCAGCCTCCCCTACTGCAATCACGGCTTCAATAAACACCACAAACTCACAGCCACGCTGAGGGACCTAAAAAGCTGTGAACAAATCCAACTTGGAGCATGAAGTTAAGAACTACAGCTAACAAAATCAAGATGTTTCGCCCAGGACTGATATGAATGGAATATAGCCTTTAGGAGTAATTTTTTTCTCCCATCTGTCTTCTTACGAAGCATTTAACTAATTGATGACCTGAGCGAAGTAGAGAGCAAATCCACCTCAAATTCACCTGCTCCTGCACCCTCCAACTAGCAATTCTCCTGCTGTTCACCTTATTTGCAGTTAGGTATTTCCTTCATTGCTAGAAAACRGGTGTACAAATTTTTGTTATCTCAGGGTAAATAACACACTTGTGTTACCCTGATCTGAACATACAAAGCAGAAAGGCAAACCGAGGCCTTTGCCAACATCCACATGTCATTGACCCTAGCAGAGGGCTCCCACCCGATCACATTCATTACTCCAGAACCGCAGGACTCACTTCGCATCATTTTCAGTGCGGCCAGTTCATTGAGGTTAGCCGCAGGCGGGCAGCACTGACCTCACCGTAAAACTAGAGAGCTCTGTTGTCCCTGTGTCACAGGACAGGTCATATGCACCAGTTACCTTGGGGTTAAAAAAAATACATCCTGTGTGTCTCGGTTAAGAGCAAAGAGCCTGCCTCAGAGCAGCTTCTTCTTTCTAGGCTATGGCAAAATAGAGGAAGGAGAAAAGCACAGGCAGAAGCCCTAGTAAGACTGACAGAARTGCATCTCGGTGATCAATGCAACTGAAAAGGATGAGGCAGTTTTCATCACTTTATTGCAGAGTTGGCTGCTGCAATCAGAGCTATGCCATTTGGTCCGTCACTCTGCAAGAGGCCTCATCTTTGACCCTCTTCTTGGTAATTATCCCCTCACATAGCTCTCATCAAACRAGACATATCGGGAGCTCCAGCTGCACTCAGTCACCATTTTGGTGTACACATCTTATGACTCCTTCTGAGGACAAGCAGGCAGAAGACAAAAATAGCTTCCTCATCTTATTTACACAACAATCATGAAGACTGTAATAAACAAATAAGCTCTGATGAAGCTGCTTTATAAAATTACTTCAGATTTACATATTTTTATCTTCTACCAAGAAGGATAAGCAGAAGTGCTAGCACTGTCTTTAAAACAACAACCAAAAAGTAAATCATAACTGCTCAATTGTTTATTTCTAATGTGGGTGTGAATATTGAAGATAATCAGAAGCATGGAAAAATAATTCATTTTCCAGCTTTTTTTTCCCTTAGTTCTTACTAAGAAGTTCCAATCAAATATGTTTAACTCTTGCCCTAGCTGGYACCACCTATGCTTAAGTCCCATTGACCTTAATGAAACTTAGGTGAGAATTTATCTTTTGCTTTAAGTGTTCCCCCAAATCAGAGTGCACAACCAAAGGCAAAATTAAAGCACAAAGAGGGTAAACTGCAACAGAAGTGTGATCCCAAGCAAAGGGAGTTCGCTTGTAGGGGATTTGCTCTTTGCTTTGTCAAGGCAGTCAGATCAATGAGTTAAAGGTCTACAAGGGAGATAGAAAGTCTTTATGCTCCCACTGTATGCTGGGAAGCTTCAATTCAGTTTTTTTGTTTCATGTAACTTTTATTGAGTTCCCATTTCAAGTAATTTCAAGGTTTTTAAGACCAAGATTTTGGAAAYGGGGGAGGGAAGCTCTGAGCCACCTGTCTGTTCTCATAGATACCTTGGATCCAGATGACTGAGCATGCATGTCAAAGGTGACTGGCCTTACCTTATCAGCTAAATCTCTTGTGATGTTCACCTGTTTGGTACCAGGACTGCGRTGAGCAAGCTGCTGTAAAAGACAGGGTCACCCCCGCAGCTGGAGAAACCCCACGCTGCACAGACGCAGTGGAAATATCACACCAGCTTGGAAAGTATCAACATCTGATTGTTTCCCAAAATGGGAGCAATCGTTGAAGCCATACGACCTCTGGAAGTAGCAGAGGGACTTGGGGGAAGATCCTCGTTTTAGACTTTGGTGGCACTATGAATGTCCTGATAAGTCCTGATTTAAAAAAAACCACTTTGTTTCCCCTGCACATCATACTCTCAAATGGTAGTGGACTTTCAGGAGTTTGTGGAGACTGCGTTTACGTCAGCTTTGAGCTTTATGCCAGGRAGCAGTCATGCAGGACTCCTTTTGGTGGAGCTTGCATGGACATCTGCTATAAGGATCAGGCCCTAACAGAGCAATCAGGACACCAAATCTCAGAATCATTCATTTCCACTTAGATAAAGTACTTCCTAAAATCTGAAAGACTCAGAAACTGAGCATTGCATTTGCACATTCCTGTGCCAGCACAACACAACATATGCTTGACACGTCTAGAAACATTATGGTGCTGCTTCCATTCCCTGCCAACCACGACAACTCTTTCTTTTCCTTCCCGATTTCAGGTTTTGTGAATTGTTTCGGTGCAGGAAGAGGGGGAATAGAAGAGTACTTTGGTACCTGGGAAAAGAAAGTGTTTAGAGGAAAGAGGCAAAGCATGTGTTCTCAGGATCAGTTGGCAGAGGAGGGAGAAAATACCACRGAGCGTGACACAAACTGAGAAAAGATTTTGTACTTGCTTTTCATTTGTTCCCCACAACAGATGCGTGCTGGCCTGACTCAGATACTCCATGAAGTAGCAGCCATTGCGTATGCTTCCAGATCCGTGTCAGCCTAGCTGCAGGCAAACGCGCTGCTAGCCGAACACGAGTCGAAGAGTCGGCACAGCAGCTACAACCAGAATGGCTGAACATCCTCAAAGTCCCACAACAGTCTGCAGAGCGTAAGGGTCCTCTCCCACTGCCTTCAAGGCTAAAATTGCTTTCACTTGTCTCCGCCACGAGCAGCACTGGGCTCAAGGTACATATCAGCATTGATAAACTTGGTATTCAATTTTAGGAAGACCACAAATGGAGGATCCACCCTTCAAACAGGTTCAGATTTGGGAGACAGTCAAACATCTGAAAGATTTGATCCTTATCTAAATGATTCAAACCATCTGAGCACCAGACAAGTCTGCACAAATGGACTGAACTCCCTAGAGAAAGCCCTTTCTCATGAAATTTTGAGTATTTCCAACCCTGGCTTGGCAAGAAGTAACATGAGAGCAGACTCCCTCGTGGTATTTTGGTATTTCTGATTCCAAACACAGCCAAAAAAACACAGCAAGAAGATGGATTTCAATATATTATCTGAATTTATTAGACACATAAATTATTTTAACTTTTTTCTGATGACAAACCCTCTAATATTTCTAAGCACAGACCTAGTAATCTTGATCTATGTGATGGCTCAACTTTACTATATGCTTTAAAGCCTAGCTTCTAGGCACTGGGTTTTCACTCGTTTCAAAAGTGCATGCATCACATGGCAAAACCGTCTCTTCCCCTCCTTCAAAAAGTTAGCCCAGTCCAATGGCAGACCACCGCTCAATAGAAAGGTAACAGTAAGACTCTGCTGACATTTCTACAACAACAAATCCTCTGCCTGTTACACTATTGGCAAGGTAGCTCTAGCAAGGGTTGGTGGGAACCCAYGTGCTCTCAAAGGTCAAAGAGGGACTGGCATCTATAAATCTCAGGGCCAGTTTAGGCAAAGTAATAAAAGGCATAGTCTTAGTCTCACCAACCAGGGAAGCCAAAACAGTGGGATATTTCCTCCCAAAATCTAACAAAGGTGCAACCAAAACCAGAGATTAACATACTTCTCTTGACTGGCTATAAGGGGAAAGCCACATTTTGGAAAAGAATGAGAGAGGGTGCGTATTTATATCCAGCAGCTACAGGAACAAAAAAATAGTATTTTACCCAGAGTCTGATTCCTGAAGAGGCCACAGTGGCAAAAATAGGATAATTGTAAAATAATAGTTCACGGTGTTCTCACACTTTTTTTTCCATGCTGCTAAAAGCAATTCACTCAATCAGCAGTTGGCTATCACCAAAATTCTCTCCTTCATCTCTGTATTCCACTTAGGGAGTAGCAAATATAGGGCACTCAAGCTCATAACTTTTGGTTTTTTCAAGCAAGAAAATTCTTATAAAAATGAAATAAGCCTCTGGTTTAATGGCCATCAACTGAGCATAATAGCTATACTGGGAACAMGAGATCTTGAAAAAACTCCCTCCATGACTATAGGACTGATTCTCTCATATTAAATGATCGTGGCGTGATTCCAGATGCAGAAAAGCCAACTCCTTCAGGATGGTTTGTTCTTGATTTTAGCTAATCCTCCCAGACTATAGACTATTCTGTAATAAACCAATCAGCAAGGAGGCTCCCAGGGTGCAACRCCCCAGTTCTCAAAACTTGGATCCCCACCCAGTCACGCAAACTAGTCTCATCCTACACGAAGGCACACGTTTGCGCACCCACTGCTAATTTCCAGAAAGCCTTTACCACGGACATTCTGGGAAAGTGGTTATCTTCCATCTGGAGTTTCTTTTTTCAGCTGGTCTTCATAATCAGTTGGCTTCCCGGTACCCCTGTTGATCACAGTCAATATTTCTATAGCACAATCTATAAGACTGCTTTAACCTGGCATGAGTCTGGACATTTTCTACTTTTTCCACAGCCTCTTAGACAAAAGGTCATTCTTCCCATAATATACCTGGGTGAGCCAGCCTGAAAATAATTCAGGACYCAACTGCTGCGTTAAAAACAAACAAGACCAGTTAAAAACAGAAAGAAAAAGGAATTATATCTTGCATTTATTTTGTTTTAAACACATCCAGCAGCACATCTGCTAAATCGAGGCTAAAGAGGTTCAGTTTGGGTTTATACAGAAAAAAACTTCCTGCAATTACAAAGACCAGGTCCTGYAGAGTAGTCATTTTCTGTGCCTCTCTCTTCAGGCACCCTGTCACTAGGGTAGTTTCTCCTTTCTGGAGCATTATTCTGTCTCGTTTAAATAACTATAATTCTACTATGCCCTCCYGCAGTTTCCATGGACCAGATATTCCTCCCCTCCTCTCAAACCATTCTGTGACATTATTATGCACAATCAGCGTGTTGTGCTCCGTCTCAAAGGCAGCTGAGGTCTTTGAGGATTAAGAAAAGGTGCAAGGTAAATGTGAGATATGTTATTATTACTTCAGTTAGGTGTTCATCTACTAACAGCTCCTCACTGAAGGCATGAATTTAAAACCAGGTTCTACCAACTTCCTGCTCCAAGCTGCCCATCGCCTGCCAGAGACATCAGGAAATTAACTGGAGCCTGAGGAAACGGCAGACAAGGGAGGACTTTCTGACCACATGGCGAACATTAATGCAGAGAAGAAAGGGCCCCTTTCAGAACCAGCATCCTGGTTTTGTGGATCCCAAGTGTTTCATCTCTCAACCTACCGCCTCATTCTTCAGAAGGCCCAACATCTGAAATGTGTCTAGAACGAGGATGGATGGAGACAAGTCATTCTTCCACCAACAGCTCCAAATACTGCCAGCACAACACGCCAGAGCTGTCAGCATTTTGCCTTTCTTTCCCCACTCCCCAGCCCACCAAAATGAGAAGTATTTCTGGAAAGCCAATGTAAAAGACCATGTCAATGGAGCAAAAGCCACAACAGGAGTACTGGCCAACAGTCCCAGAAGTACCACCTGACCAAGCTGACCTGAGTTTTACTTGAGCTAGCTAAACTTACCCATAATTTGCAAACATTCTCAATTCATAAATCAGTAACGATTCAGAAGTGATTATTGCTGCATTACATCATCTTCTAAGAACAGCATCACAATGCAGCTGCTTGCTACATCTGTATTTTATGGATACTATCCACAAGTCAAGGAAAAATATTTTCTGCCAGGACCTACCAATTATTAACATGCTGAGAGAGTAAAGGTAAGCTAAAATGAGGACTGATTTACCCTTCACCTCTTGTGAGTTATGCTTCTATCTGCTTAAAGCTCCAAGTGAAAGGAGCCTGGCACACACTTTGAAACAGTTAATCTGAGTTTCCATCCCCAAATCCATCCTTTCCAATTTGGCACGATGGGAAGATTCTCCGCAGAGGCGCAATACGAGTTGCTGCAAATCAGGACTCAGGTGCTTGGCAGGTATCTGCATCCAAAGTTCAGATAACACCTGGCTGTATTGTCCTGCCTGTAGCTAGAATGATGATTCTTTATCTACCGTAAGTTCAAGGGAAACAAAAATGCAGACACCTAGATAACAAGCGTATAGCAGATTTACAGAAGCTACTGGGTCTTGAAACCTTGCAGGAAGCACTGAAGCAATCAAGTCTCATGGTGTGGTGAGGAGGCGATCAGCTAACTTAGCTTGCACTATCTCCCTTCTCTTGCTCCTGCACAATCTGGTTTTCCTATCAACTGTTTCAATAGTCTTTGCTGAATAAAACATACCAGGTTTTCAGGATTTTGCTTTAAACAGTCATGTGATTTGTGTGTCTTTTTGAGGTTTAGCTATGTAATCCCCCTTGGCAATTTTTCTATCAGAGGTTCTAATACTTCTGGAGACAATATCAAAATTATGCATATATTTATGATTACGTATAAAGTTGGCATTATTCAACTGCAAATCTGTAGCCAAGAGAAGAATGGAAACTCCCTAAACCAAAGGTGATTAAAAAAAAGTAATTCCTTTCAATCACACAAGGTCTGGTGCATCTCAGGTTGCCCTTTTTCCACCTGGTCCTCCTGCTTTATGTCCATTCCCTGTGGACTGACACACACAGGCCACTGCTTGATCCTCGTACCCCTGCCCATATGCTTAGGCTGCCATTAATGTCACATAAGAGACTAGTTGGAAGAGACACGCTCCAAGGAAAGCGGAGCCAGAACATCCCCCTTCTCCYCAGCCAAGTGCGCCGTGCTGCCAGCACATCTGCTCCCCACCACGCCAGGGAGCCTCAAGGTTATTTTGGGACCTGCATCTACACTAACTGGCGGCACAGAGCACCAGCAATATGAAACACAGTAAGGACCATATAACTGAAACCTGCAATTCAGGGACCAGCCAGCACAAGGGCAACTTACCCGAAAATAGAAGGCAAACCTGTTTTCAAGGACGCGAGACCCTGCGAGGTACTAGCTCTGGTGCACTAAAGTGGAGCAAGCGGGCACAATGGAGACCCATAAGGAGGATTTGGGGGCAACGCTCCAAGGCCCTCCCTCCATTTTTGGCTGTGCCTTTATCAAGGCAAAGCTTCCAGCAAGAAAGCATGGCCTGCRGCGACTTCAGGCCAGCCGTGGAGGGCACCTGGGCCACGGGTCTTTGTCCATCTCCCCGGCAGAGAGGCAGCGGGCACCTTGCRAGCCGCCTTTTCCTCGGGTGAACAGACGAGGCCTGATGCCCAGAGCTTGGCCAACCCACTACATGGGGCTTGGAAAGGGGAGAGGGGCGGGTGACATGGGGGATTACCTAAGAGGGATGGGGTGAGGGGGGGGGAAGAGGCGAGTTCGGCTGGGAGCAGCCCTCCCCCGGGTGTAGGGGGTCACCCGGGCTCGGCAGCAGCGCGCCTGTCCCCTTCTCGTGGCCAGAAGACCTGCTTTAAAACACCCACGCTTTCYTTTTTATTACCGTTTCTACCATTTATTTGCCATAGGGGTAGGGAAAGCTGTGGCCAGGTGCAGGTTTCAGTGAGGACCCCGTCCCTGGTGGGCACTGGGCCTCTAACTGCGCAGGGAGCCATTAACGCCCCGTCGCGAGGAGGAGCTGCCTGCCCGGGTACCTGTGGCCCGTGGGGCAGCCAGCGCCGCTTGGCCCCGGGCTGGTGTGCACTCCCATGGAGGTATTTAGGGGTAGTAGATACCCCAGCGTGCTCAAGCACCACAAACGGGTCCCCAGCCTTGYCGTACCTGGCAGGCGCAGTCTGAGCCGTGCCTGCCCGCAGGGTCAGCACCTGGTAAAGAAGAGTGAAATATGGCTTTGGAGGTGGGGAGGGAAATACGGGGAGACGTGTCAGAAATCCGTCGCTGACAAACAACGTTTAACTACCTCTCCGAACAGAAAAATGAGAATTGTGGTAGCTAAAGCCGCRGGAGGCTTTGGCCCCTTCCTCCCAGAGACACGCTGCAGCGTTGCCTGAAGATGACTCCGTCTCTTCCGTGCCTAGAGAAGCGCCCACGGGCTCCAGAGCACGCCCGCTCACCTGCACAGCTACACGGCCTCCTCCTGCAAGAACATACCCCTCCCTCCATACAAACCTTGCTCCTTTGTGGCCTTACATCCATCCCAGCAATAACGCTATTACTAAAAGAATTATTTGCTCAATTGTGAAATCAGTGAAGACTGCACTTAGGGAAACAAAGTAATGAAAATCCTGAAACATGAGTACCTTAAACTCTAGGAAAGTTCAAGTCTCAGGCCCTTCTGCAGACCTTCACCAGCACACCAAGACACAACACCACCAAGACAAGTAAATGGMGAAGAAGATACCTAAGGAATAAAAATGCTCATTTAGGATCCGTCAGCAACAGCCTTTCACATCCCTCAAATTTCCCTGAGGGCTACATCCCCCAGCCAAGATCCTCTCTGCTGTGGGTGGCTGGAGCACACAGCGGAGGCGTTGCCTGGCCAGGACCCAGCCCTCGGACGAAACTTGGGGTGCGCAGGGCTCCAGCCACAGCTGTCCCCACAGCCCTGCTCCCCCAGGGAAAGCTCTAATTTTCAGGCAGGTGATGTTTTGACAGCACATTGAAACTGTATGCAGAAAGCAAGTGTTTTGCACGGTTACTTATGCAGATACTGAAAACACAGGGGTTTCCCCCCCCTCACAAAAACATTTCAACAACAACAAAATCACTGTGGCCCTCCTGTGAAACCAACAAAACTAGTGCTCTCCACAAAGCCATGAACTGGGTTAGAAACTGTATAAAACTTTAGTTTACATAAGTAGATAATGCCGTTGGAGCCATTCTGTATATCAAGGTCTTGATCAGACCACAGTAACTATCTGCTGCTGGATAGACTGTGATTTACACATTACTGTTCATGARCACATAAAAATAAATTCTTAGACTTTACTTAAATAAGCTTTGGCTTCTAGATATTTAAAATTTAGATGCCAACCTAAATAAAACATTAATTTAGCATGAATTTATATCCAGTCTATTGTCTGAATGGCCTTTCTATTCATCACCTGAACAGAAATAYGGCTTTTGTTTGGAAACAAGAGACGCATATTCCAAAAACATACAGGTCACAGTTCTACCATTGCATTTTGGACCATAACAGTATATAAATTGAAATAGTTTCCATTTGTTTTCACTGGAGAAAGTATCCTTTCTTCTTTTTTGCCAGTCTTCACGCTCACATATCAAATGGCTTATAAAAGCATTACAGCTGCTGATTGACTAAGAATTACACACAGCAACTAGTTTCCTAAAATATCCTGTGTTTTTGACACGTCTCATTTCCACTCAGTTGTCTGTCACACAGACTTACTTTTGGGGCAAAGAACACCTTTTAGTATCCCTACAGAACCAAGGCAAACAGAGGCTCAAGGTGGGTGGATTCTCTAGGCTCGACAGCATTATGAACAGCAAACAGCATAAGCCTCTACCAGTTTTTGCTTACAAAAAAGGAGATATGTCATACTAACAAGTATCAATCAGTGTCCTCACCCAGGGAAGAATTGCCAGATTTTCACCTATTTATCGAAAACCCAGCTATTTTACCTGAGAAGTAACTGAAAGAGAAACTCGGAGGAATGGTGTTAAATAATTCTCACAGAACAAGCAGTCTGTAACAGAAAACCATYTAAACCCTGGAAGGTCTCCTTGTGAGTACTAGGAGCACAGCAAAACCACCGCACTTGACATGACAGGAAAACAAGCAGACAAAACCACTAAGACGTCTCCTGCATCCAGCTCTGATGAACTGTCACAGGGGAGGTCGGGTCATCCTGTAGCCGACAGCATGCCAATAATTTCTATTAAATTCTGGTGGAAAAACTCAACATCCGGGGGAAAAACAAAGTTTCCTTCAGCTATTGTTTCCTCTCCAAAGATCACTTCTTCAACTAAAAGGATGGGGAAGAGGAAAGAAAGAAAGGGACTCGGTGAATAATGCTCCGTGACTAATAGCCGTGGTCTGACCAGTCTGAAACAGCTTCAAGTACCCATGACCTWTTGAAGAGCCACAAGTTAGACACTAACAAAAACGCATAACGYGAACTCTCACACCCCCTTCTTTTTATCAAATGGGCGTCAGGATGAATAAGCTGACAAAAACAACATGGAAGTAATCTGCTGAGTAATTCCTCTAATATTCCACCGTGGGTTGGCTCTGAGAGTTTGAGGCACACAGCTACRAAGGCGCAGCGCTGACTGTATTTCAGATGACAAATTCTCATTAATCACACRCAAATACTACGTGTTGTTCCACAGCTTACACAAATATTCTCCTGGAGCAGCACTCAAGTCATTAGCAAATCGCTGAGYCCTCCCGTATATCTCATTACATGATTTCTCCGAGAGGACGTGAAAGCTCTCACCCACTGCTCCACGCGTCCCACTCCCTGTTATTATCCTATGGGACTTCACTCAGCGCACACGTTCCCCATGCCACTTAAAGGTCTTCAGTATAAATTCTGCTTTCAGAGGGTGACACACTAGTTAACAACTGTCAGGGGCTTGTTTCCTATACCTCTTCTGTCCATCAACATAAATCCACCCCAGGCTGCAGCATCATTAGATCAAGCTTGGCAAAAACAGATAATAGTAATAATTATAATAACATCCAACTCTCATATAATATTTTAGGACTTTTCATCAGCAGATCTTAAAGAAGGTCACTAACGCTGTACAGAGGGGTGCAATACTTTTCTGTGGCTCTTCCCTTCAGACCTTCACTGCAAGGAAAGTGCTTAGCATCTTTCATATTGTTGGTGCGTGGACACATGTTCTACTAAAGCAATGCATACCRGTCCTGTGTAAATGGAGATGTAGTGATTCCTGTGAATATCATTTTTAAGTCATCAATAGACAAAAATCCATCGTATAATTATTGTTGAAAGGGAGGGAATAATTCACAGGACACAGTTTACTTGAGTCTTTKTCAACTCATAGAATATATAGCAGTCATAGTCATTATTCCCAGATTCAGTTTAACCTTTGAAGTTTCATATGTTTTTATCCCAAAATCACTGTTAACACATTGAGATTGACTTATCAATATCTAGATTAAGTGATTAGAATTACACCAAATGCTGTTTTATTTCTTGAGTAGACAAGTACACRATTCTGGTTCAAATACCGAAATTCACTGAAACATTTCTTGAAACAACAAATATCAGAAAGCAAAATGATCCATTCTATACAGAAGAAAAAATACTATGCTGGTTACATTTTGAACACACGCTGCCAAATTCTCAAATGATTGCATGATSAGAAAAAAATGCACACCATTAACTATAACTAGTTAGCAAACGTAACTTAATAAACCTTAATGGAAAGTTCCCAAAACTCCCAACTAAATCATCTGCCAACTGTAAAAATCAAAACACATTTATTTAGATGCCTAAATATTATTTAGCCAGCACTCAAGTTGAGAACATTATTCTACCTTGGGGAAAAAGCAGCTTGGGCTAAAGCAAGAACTGTGATATGATTGCCACCCAAACCTTTGGGGAAAGTTTGGCAGTGCATCCAAAGTCCACGCTTAGCACATGCTTATGTAAGGCAGAACCCTAAAGTCTGGATGTAGCAACTGAAATATAAGTGAAATTCAATTTCAATTTTCAGACCGTCCCTATCTAGAGGGAAACTTGTTTAAAATTGTGAACAAGACTCAGGATCCAAAAACAGTGAAAAGGCACTATCTAAACTTCGTGCAGCTACAGAACTGATTATAGAGCAACAAAGCAGAACTTTGAGGTACAGCCTGAGCRGTGTATACCAGGAGCCAAGACCACTCCGGTCCTGGGGAAAGCTTAAGCAACAAGCATACCTAAAATAGCATGGCGGCAGTGCAACAAACTGTGAGGACCCTCTCAACTGCAGACTCGTGAACAGGAACAAGCAGCCACGGATGAGAACAAAAGAGGGATGGGGAAATGAATGTCTTGGAGAGGCYCTGACAATTCTGAAGATGAGAGGTGACAGGAAAGATTTTGAAGAGAGAAGTAAACAGAGTGGAAGTCACAAACAGGAGAGCTGACAGCCAGAAACTGTTTGGATTTAAAATGAGCTCAGTGGACAGAGAAGGGGAAAGATCATTGAACTGTTACCCATGAATGACAAGGATGGAAGTGGAGCACTGTGAGAAAGAAGACATCCAGCATATTTGGCAGCAATAGCTTTAGGAGGGTCTTGAATGGGGACACAGTGGCAACCGATCCTGCTCAGTCTCTGACATGTGTCAAAGAAGAGGGAGATGGGGATAAGTGGAAAAGTGTCCAATCTAGGAGGAGAGATGAAGAAGAAAGAAGCACCAGAAAATTCAGCAAAGACAAGACAGGAAAAACCCTTGGGCATGTGCAGAATTGCTGATGAAGTGATTACTAATGAGTGGTGAAAGAATCTCAGCTCGGCGAGCTGGGAAAAGCACCTCAAGACTGAAAAGGGGGCAGAAACAGTCCCTAGAACAAAGGCAGCGAAAATGCAAAGGGAGGTCAATGCATTCTTAAGAGAGCATTTTTAGTACAGCGTGGGGAAGCCGAGGGGGAACGTTGCAGCAGAGTCCATGGGGGATATGGAACCAATTCCTTTTTTCCTGATCTGCAAAAGAGAGTTTCTTCTTCCACCCGCCCCAAAGAACAAGATCACAAGTTTAAAATTAAGCCTCTAAATATYTGGGGAGGACATCAGGGATCTAAGGGATAAGAGGACCTAAGAAAACTTGTGAGCTGTGGCTAAAAACCTTTCTAACTCCACAGGAGAGGTCTCAGCAAACATCAGCTAACAAAGGACCAGTGATGGCTAGCAATGGCCAGAAGTATGTGCAGTGCTCCAGTTGACTCACCATGCAGTGTCTGCTGAAGTAACACACTTATATTTCTCAGACAATGTTCGCTCACAGGTTTCACACCCACTGTTTGTCCCCTCAGAGTAATTTCCAAATGACCCTCAGAAGATGGATCTCAAATAGGAGGGCTGAGACCACTAGTCTCAGTTTTCACCACGGGTACTGTAACACGCTTTGCAGAGGAAGAGCCAGGAGGAGCCCTTCAGCTGCCATCAGGCCATTAGCTCCAGCGTAACAACGCCAACGTCTTGTTAAAGTGGGTAAAGACTCCCCTGCTCTGTAGCGGTAGTGCTGCTGGGCCTGCTCCTATTCAATAGGGGATGCTACTGCTACTGGGATCCAGTAATTCTGAGCCTCGTCTATCTAGGGCAGGGCAGGAGGTTTTAAGCACAGTCAGTGAGCCAGGAAGGGCAGCAGGGAGGGAAGAAAAGAGCCCTGGTTTCTCTAACAAGAATGCCAAGTGTTAGCTGCTACATCTGAACACTCGGCTCATACTTACTCCACTGGGAAGGTCCATGGGCATCAAACCAGGTAAGGYATCTGTAAACACAACCATACTAAAATGCCCAGGCTGATGCACCTGAACATGCCACACAAGCTGCACTGACCTGTTGCAGTTAATAAAAGCATCTTCTCTCCTGATGAGCCTGCCGACCTCTCACAGCACCCCATGCTCACMATTGGGCGGGAGCCAGCTCCATCCTGATCCAGCAGACCCTGCTCCTGAGCAGCCGAGAGGGCTTGCTAGACACGGTGACACAAAGTGCTCTGTCCTCCTCCCCACCACAGATGAGCCACACTACGCTGAGCTATGGAGAGCAGACACCTTTTTCCTGTATAATGGAGCCTTATACGGATTAAGCACCCTGTAAGAGGAGCAYTGGAAAATGCAAGATGGTATTGTATTGTATTAACGTCACTTAATGGTAACTGTCAATGATCGTGATGGAATAAATATGGAAAAGGAAATTACTGTAATTGATTGACAGTCTGGAAGCTTCCACATATGATCTAATGAGAGAGACCTGTGAGAAGCTGCTGTGGTAGAGGCTATTAATGTAAATCATATGCACCATGCCTGCTCTCTGAATTATGCAATGCCATGTGAATGTCTAATCCGTTTCACCAGGCTTGTCTCTATCCAGAAAGAATATTCCACTGACATGCTGATTAGTATATTAGGAGAGTTTTAGAAGTTCAGTGCTAGAGTGGGTGCCATCACAGTGTTATTAATTTAGTTCAGAACAAAACAAACACGTCTGTACAGCCATCAAAATCACTACATAAGTCTACAAGATAAGTTTGTCACAGCTGATGGGAATTTGCAGGAATGCCTTGTGATACATGGTAGGAGTTAACAAATAGATAAGGAGGGTATCACTTTTCTAAGAAACTACTGTTGAGGACTCGGGAATTGAAGACAAGGAAAAATGTTTGATACAGCTCCATGATATTTGGCATAGATTTCCAGAAAGAACATTGTGATAACAGAAACAGACAGGAAATTTAGAGGAGGTAGTTGGCATATTTGTATTGCACTAGTGCCACAGACACACAAGGCAGCATAGAAACACRTTGGGAGATGGTGTCTGTCCCGAGCTTTCTGGGCTGATGCCATTGATGCCTCTAAAAATATATTTAGATCACATGCCACTGAGATCAATGATGGAAATTATTTTGATGGGGTAATCACGGTCCCTGGGGACCACTTGTCCTTCGTGCAAAGCCACAACTAGCACCACAGTGTCTGTTAAAGGGAAGCACAGATCTGGACCACAGAAAACCTCACACAGTTTCAGATTAAGCTTGGGGATGTGAAAAAAGCTTGCATAAAGCCTTCTGTGCCTGTGCTGGCTCTCTCTCCCTCATTTCCACCAAAGCAAAAATCACTCAACTTTAACAAGAAATTGAGAGAAGGCACCGCAATGTATACACAGGATTCCTCACTACTTTCTAAAAATAGCCATTTTATAAGTCTGAAACCTAAATAATAAAGCTGAAAATTAGCCCTGTGTCATTCACTCTAGCTAAAATGAATACTTAGAGCAACCATTTTGCCTCAATATCACTTGCACCAAAGGATCACAGGCTACCTACGTCTAAAAAGAAGTGGAGAGCCCACAAACCCAGTCACAAAGGTGAAATATGGCTGAAGAACAGCTTTGTCTCAAGATAACTGTTGCTTTCCTCTTATCATGCCAACAAAGTCCCACCCCCGTGAGACCCTTTGTCCTTTTATACCTGCCTAGGACCTGGCAGGAGATGGGGAGGCTTCATGCAGGGCAACTGCAGGGACACGGGCCCAGGGCAAAGCCAGGCTTTCCAGGTGAACCAGCACTGAAGGCACTTGCCTCACCTCATGTAGGGTAAAGAAAAGCATGTTCCCCACTCCTCCTGGTCATGAGAGGCCCCAAGGCACCTCCACACCTCTTAAATGGAAAACGGGACAGACACCATGCAATAGACCCTCAGKACCCTCTCCAGTGATCCATACTGGATCACTGTTTTCCACCAGTTTGTCTGTAAAGTGCAATAACAATAAACCTTCACTTTTGTGCAAGTGCTCAGATTTCACGGAGTTATTACTTGTGCAGCAACGATATAAAACAGCCCCATTGCAGTCTAGGCTTTATGGCACCTGGATATGCCTTGGGACAGATGCTGACAGCAGAGCCAAAGGGATCTTGAAAATAAGCACAAGGAATGAGGCAGGGTTTCATATTTGGCAAGTCAGCACTGAGGAAGCAGAGATCCACGTGTCATTGTAACATTACATACTCTTGGAGGGAAAAGATGCTGAAAGCCCCCCTGGATTCAGGCATTGTTACTTTATTAGCGTTATTTGCAGTGCCACATCACAGCAGAGCCTCAGCCGCATCAGCTATGCAAACACAGCACCAGGAAAGGGAGCCCTTGCCCCAAAAGACTTGCAAATGYTCCCACAGCCCCCCAGTAGAAGACACTGGTTTTCTCAGTCGGGTGCAACGATCAGGTCTGAGGAATTACATTTGGGCATTACTTCTGCAAGCAGATGAAGGGCTGCACAGGGAGCCCGTGGCCAGGAGTCAGCTCTGAGCCAGATGCCGGGCAGTCGGGCTCAGCAGGGCCCTGGGTGCAGGGACGCCTGCTTGGGACCTGGGCCTTAGCAGCACCATGGGTGGCTTCACGCTCAACCCTGATGGGCTGCAAGATACATCTTTGCYGGGAAATCTCAAATCTCTTCCCTTGGGACAAACATGTCTTTGGAAGCCAGTGGTTTAAAATCCCTTCACAGTGATTTCAGAGAAGAGATAAACRTATGTTTGTAAGCTCTCAAGAAATCACTACAACTTCCTGGCAGCTACACAACTCCTGAGGAGGCTGCAGGCACCCTGGGCCCTGCAGACCCCCAGCCAAAGTCAGGAGGATCTAAGCTGGCACAACACCTTTTCCTGGTGTTTTTTTCCCCCCTCTTTTCCACACTGCCCCACCTCAGAGGCTGCTTTGGGAAGGGAAGGATTAAGGATGTTTTGATCAGACTTGCCTTGTTAACAGAAAGGATAAACTCTCCATGACATGTTGATGTTTTGAATTCACACCACAGAAATTTATTAATGTTTCTCRGGGAGATGAATTTGTCTGGGAGGGATGTGCAGTGCAGGGGCGGGGAGGGGGGTTTGCAAGAAACAGAAGGCTTCTCTAGCTGTGGAGGAGTTATTTGCCACCCAGGGGCCAACACTTTCAGGTTTTTGCAGAGATTGATATTTTCAACATGTAGAAACACTCTGAGGGARAAATATTTTGTGTGTGTTCAGCATCCAAGACTTCACTATTTTACTTGCAGAACAGACTGCTTCTCTCTGTGCTCATTCAACGGGAAGTTTGCTTTCGGGCAGGATAGGCCAGAAAGGCAAAATCTGGATCCAGTTTTCAATTGCTCCCAAAAGTGCAGGCACACGAGGACTCAGACTGCTGTGCAGCTAGTAGCCATCTGTGAATTAACACTCCTCTGACTTTGGGGCAGGCTAAGCTTTCAAGGGAAAACAGATCCTATACCTTGAACCACTGGCATGCCACTCCACAGAGCCAGGTACTGAAGGAGGATGGTATTAACATTCCAATCAAAACATCCAGGACAAGGAAAAAAAAGAGGCCTGGTACTTCCAGTGTGAACTCCAATTAGGAAGAAATAGAAGCCACAGATGAGAAATAGGAAGAATCTGTATGTGAAAGCATATTTAGCTTTGAAGCTGGTATGGGAATATTGGCTTCGTCCTTACTTTCCCCAAGTGTTATGTCATCTCATGTGTAATGTTGACACTTACAAGGATTACTTATTAAATAATTCCTTTACAAACAACAGGGAATAATTCCGGCCTTTGATATAGGCAGATTACGATCTCAGATGCTACTATAAAGACCTTATATTAATCTTAACAGGCTAAGCACATTAAGAATCAGGGAAGAAAATACATGAATGCAAAATATGGAAAGTAAACCAAAGAACAGGAAAATCAGAAAAGCCATGCTGAGCCACAGGTTTTAGTACCTGAGAAAGGGAAATTACTAAGAGATTAAAATCAGTCCGCAAGAGTCTTCAATTAAGTAGAAATTGTGTTCTGTGCCAGTCTGGGCAGAAGGCCTTCATTTTCTTTTTTTTTTTTTTTTTTTTTAAACAGTTCCCCATTTTGGGACTGCAAAGGAAAAAAAAAAGGGGGGGGGTTAAGAATAGCCTGCAGATGTCTAATTAACCTGACACTGCCCTCCAGTCAGGCACAGCCAGCTCCCAATTACCTGCAGGTGCTTTATCCAGGTTGTGGATGAAGCCTGGCATGATGCAGAGACTCCCAGGCCAGCTCTGTACGGGTGCAGTGGTGCACGTACACTGCTCTCCTGCTCCTCCTAGTCCTGGAGCAGTTTAGCCTGTTTCAAACAGCACCGAGCCTGAGTTAATAAGTTTTGCCAGGCCTGAACCAGCTCTCTCAGGAGCTGGCCTGGATACTGCTGCTCTGCTRCAGAACCAGGAGCACCAGGGGAGCACAGCACATGGGCACCCACCACCACCTCAGGCTCCCAAATGCTGTGAGCAGACCAGGGGACCGGAGCAGTGACTTCCCCAGGGCTCTTTGTCCCAGGAGGGCTCGTTATTCAGGCACAGGGATGAAGGAGCACAACCCACAGAGCGCGGACCCTCGCACCCCATCCAGGGTGCTGCGTCCATCTGCGTGTTGCAAAGTGCCCAGTAACTTCCCCACCATCCGGGGTGTCCAGAGCAGCAATGAAATAGCTACAGCCGCTGAGCTGGCCATCACCTGTGCCCCGAGTGGTTTGTGCTGCAGTATGTGTTATAACCAAGTGAGAGAAGCAAGATCTGCGCTGATGGAGAGTCTGCACTCAATGTTCAAATCAGGCCTGAAACAGCTGCAGTTGCTGTGCCTGGAGAACCTGGACCCAGCACCGCGGTCCAGGCAGGCTCTGCTTTGTGGAGAGGCAGCAAGGCTCCTGTAACATCCTACAGCAAACTTGGAGATCTTTCTGCCTGAAGCCCTGAATGGGCAGATGCAACGGGCCAAATGATCCCCCCTGTAACAGCACACCTTGGCTTCAGGGAATTTGTACTCAGGGTCACTTTGGCATCAACCTTTTTTTTTAAAAAAACAACAAACTATCCTTTCACTAGGACATTTTTTCATGTCCCCATCTGAGCGTTTGCTATAACATGGATGTGGGGGAATGACTCCTTCAGAAACAAGCTGAGCCAAAAAAAGAAACAGCATTAATTTAATCTGTTTTCTCAAACTGCAAACCCTCATACATGCTTGAAGCAAATGAGGCATTAAAGCTGAGAAAATGCATTGAGGCCCTTCAGCAGCACTTCCTTCGGAGGAATGAGAATGGGAAAGGCCCTTTTCACACTGTCCCATTGTCCCGCCAGCCGCTAGGTGTTGGGCCTGGAGCTCCAACTAGCAGCACAGTATGGGGTTACCCAGGGCAATGAGCGACAAACAATTTAAAACTTTTCCATAAATCTGAAAAACAAAGAGGCTTTTTATCTCTGCGCTGAAAAGAGTAAACGAGCAGAGCCTCCATCCCCAGAGCCCACTGCACTGGCGTGATCAGAGCAATCAAGCCGAAGGTCTGACAGCAGACCTGCAGCAGGCAGCCCTGTTCTTACAGAAACGAGAAATCGCTCAAGAAATCCTTCCCAGTTGCCTGCTACAAAAGGGGCGGCCCTTTCCCCCTGAACCCCAGTATCCTTCCTGCTGGTAAAAGCGTGCTGCCTCTTCTCCTGCTAGTCACATCATCAAGAGGCACAGCTCCCTCAAACCCCTTCAGGGTGACAGCAACATGACAAAGGCAGAATAGGGCCCACTATTAGCCTCTTCCTGAGCTTTAAGGAGAAGGTCATGCTCTTTAATAAAAGAAATCAAGCCAGAAACACTTTTTTTTWAAAGCAGCAAGTGGAAAAGCAGAGCGAGAAGAACTTTTTTCCAACCTAGAGAGTGGCACAGAGGAGAGAATAAAGACTGAAATGACTGAAAGCCTGCAGAACATTTTATAAAACAGTTATTTTTTCCCCCCAACAATGGTACTCTGTCCCTGACATGAATCAAAAATGTCACAAGGCAGTTTGGTGAGGCCGCATGTGAATGCTGGGTATTGAGCTGCAGCAGCTGCAGGCAGACTTTGTGGTTAACCCTGTGAGACTTTCACTGCTACAGCTGGCTTCGATTCTGTCGCCGCATCCAAGCAGCCGCTCCTTCCCACTGCACTGCTGCTAAATATAATTGMAGCCTTATCAGTCTCAGCATTTCATTCCACCGCATCACAGGACCAGTTCAAAGGTAAAGACGTCAAATTAAGAGATATATCTATATATATTACATACGAGCCTTCTTKCTTTTAAGGTCTTAAGTTTGTGCTTTATATACTTTAAAAACCTAACAGCCCAAAGTGACCTGAACTCAGACCTGTGCTTATTCAGGAAGCATCAGTTCACTTTGCAAAATCTTGAAGAGGAGAATAAGTCATCTTTGCCTAAGAAACATCTCTCCCTACGCCACTTTGAAGCCTTCTCTCCAACACCAGTACTAGGAGGCCTGTTGCTATTCCCTTACAATCCAAAGCACTAGGATAGGCTGACCACTTGCATTTTTAACTCCGTGGTATCCAGCTCTATAACAGAAAACTTTCCCTAAAACTTTCAGCACAAATGATGCGCTCTGCTTCTGCAATGCCAACAGCAGAGTCCAACAAGGCAGTAAAGTTAGATTAGTGAAAAGCAAATATTTTATGTCCCAAGTGTCATGAAAATTTCTGCAGTTCTTCAAGCTGTTGTTAGAAGTCTACATTATTTTCAGCTTGCCTCGTATAAATTTGTCTTCCTCACAACATGACTTCCCCGCAGAAAGAAAGGTAAGGAAAACAGAGCTGGAAGGAGAGGTGCAGAGTTCTCAAGAAACACAAGCCTGGTTTTGCATGAAAAGTTTCAGTTTAAAAGAAATCTTTTTAAAAGTTACTTTTTAACAGTCTGTTACCAGCTTCAATCACCACATCTTTCCCAAGACAGCATTTTAAACAGAGGTCTTGACTAGTATCCTTAAATAGATTCAGAATTGCTCTAGTGACTCTGAAGTAAACCCTTCGTGGAAAAAATATGGAATTAGTTTTAAAGYCTAATCAAAACAATTTAGCTTAGTGCTCTAAGTTGCATGCACTTCTATGCACCAGTGCAAGTCCTTGCATACTGATTAGTTTCATTACAGTTGTACAGGCTACCGCAAAGGCAGTATATTGGACCAGAGCACTCCTGGACTAGATTCCTGTGCAAAAAAATGGAAACCTGGAAGTCTTGCATTTCATGGTTGGATTTCTACGCACAAAGGGATTTACTTATTGGGTCAAGTTTTGTGCATTTGCATCAGCATAAGCCCACAGCCAGGTTAACTAAGAGGAAAATCTGTTCACTACTACAGAAGTAATTTAAAACAAAGGCCCTATCATCTTCCACCTGTGGTATTTGCAGGAAATTCTGCTGGGGTCCTGCTTTCTGATTTTGTGAATTTTTCCTTACAGGGCAGGCTTGACCTTCTGTAGRAGGAAGGCTGCAGTCCTAATAAATAGTCGGTGGCTTTTTGCCACTCCATGCATCATCATCCTCTCCCAGCTCTATCATCCTGCTGACACCTTCTCCCCCACCAAACCCCCTAAAGTGCATCCCACTTCCCTGCAATCCAACCAGTATTGTCTTTCCAGCACAAATATGCAACGRATGTTTTTAAGAGCAAGGCACTAGAAGACACCTATCAGCTTAAAGCAGAAGACCCTTTGGATGTCGCCTCTCAAAACACCAAGGCATGTGAACATGCATTAGCAGTAGCAACCACCCCCACTTCATTTCCAGAGTTTTTACCAATAGAGGCAAGAAAAAAAAAAGGCAAATTCCAATGCAATCAAATCGCTTGTGAGCACACACTATGTGTGCAGGATGGCAGGGCAGCCAGGAAAGCTCCTGCTTCTCTCCATCACCCCAGCCCTCTGCTCCACCTGACAGTGTTGTAGCCTGGAGCATACCTAAGGGCTACGGCACAAACTGCCCACAGAGGAGAAYGGCAAYGGGAAAAGCTTCATTGCATCATTAGGCCACAGTGTGTGCTAATGCCCCAAATTCTGTGGGAGAATGTAAGCACCTGAGAAATAGGCTGCCTTTGAAGAGGACAACTCAGGGCTGGATTTAGACCACCTGTCATCTTTTTCCTTTACTTAATCCCTACCCCAYCCCTCAGTCCCATTTTCTTTACACTAGGAAAAAAAAAATTCAAAGTCCTCCTTCCCTAATTCTAATCCAAGGCTCCTGACAGCAAGCAGGATTGTTTTAATAAGCCTTGGCAAAGCATGCCCATTTTCAATCACACTATTATGAAAATTAATAAAAAATTAAAGAAAGGAAGAACAAGAGAAAAGGGGACTCGGGGCTGCACGCAAGTGGCCAGTAAGTGGAACATGGTGCCATTGTAAAACATGGGGATCTGCCCATGCCAAAACCAGCCCGTGGTGTCCACCACGAGGCTCCAGCCTGGRGTCTGCAACTAAAATCAAGAAGAGAGGGATGGGCAGGAGAAGGGAGCCCTTGCTGCAGGGTGGAGCTCAGGAGGGAGCTCCCCAGCAGGCACCCTTGTCTCMCCCAAACCCCCACCTGACCCCACCTCTCCATCGCCTGCTGGGGCACTGGGGCATGCAAAGCTTGGAGCCCAAGCGGCAAGTGCTACCAGACTTGGGTTGCGGGTTTGCGGGGGATATAGGTGGTCCCTTTTCTTTCTCTCCCTCTCTTCCCCTTCCTGATTTTGGCTCTGCAAGCAATGCTTTGCTGTCCAAGAGCGGGGTTTTGTGCTGCAGGGCTCCAGCCTTTCACACAGCAGAGAGCCGAGAGCCTGACTATCTGCAAGGTGGAAACCTCCCTTAGCACATGCTGAAGAGGAGGAAGGGTGTTCACCCTTTTACCTCAGCCAAAATCTGCTCTGATTAATTGTACCCAGCAGCCCGGGCACTCCTGCCTCCCTCACTGCGCACAGGCCTCTCCTCCCTGCCGTTACCAGTAGCTGCCACCCCCCACCCTGCCTTCCCCAGAGGACAGAGGTGGTCAGCACCAGCATCACCTCCCCAGCACCTCAGGTGCAGCAAAGAGAACAGCTGTAACCTCCCAGTGGCTTCACAGCTACTCATGAATATTATCGGTGCACCTGAAAGTTATCAGCCAAGCAAGSAAAGGGTGCCAGGAGTGGAAAGGAGATGAGTGACAGCTGAGCAGTACTGTCCCATCTAGGTGTCAGCATCGACCCACTCCTGCCTCCCACGACAGGACTGTCTTGGTAGGTGCTGGGGAAAAAAAAAAAAAAAAAAGGAGCATTTTCAGATCACACATCTTCAGAAGTCTTCTTCTATATTCCTTGCAAAACTCTCAAGGGCTAGGAGGCCGCTTGGCTATATGGGTTTGGAGCTTGACACTGTAAGGCTCTGGCCTTTTCCATAACATGGTGAAGCTGAAAAGTGTCTTTTTAGTCATAAAAGGGGTTTATGTCACTTGACTAGCCCAACAGCTTTGTGTTACTGATATTCTTTAAGCCTAACCTGCACTGTGGTAGTGAGCCTCCTTACTTGGAGGTAGGGTTTACATATTTATTTCTGCCAGCACAACTTACACCTGGACTTACACAATGCAAGCAAAACACTAAGAACACCACCCAAAAGCTGTTGCAATAAGTAATCAGCATTCCCCTAGTCCTCCCCTTTCCTCAGGCCTGGAGTCAGAGACTTTTGCCTGCGTATAATTTTTCAACATTGATTTGCCCTGTGAAATCAATGGGGCAACTCRTACAAGTCAAGGCAAAGCACTCACAGGTCCAGAAACTTTTGCTGTGCAGCATCAGTGGATGAACTTGAAAACAAGCACTATCATTGCAAAAATATGCTTTAGGTTCACACCCTCCACAAGGACAGGGGATGGATATTGGCATTATATGACCAATCCAACTACCTTAGTAGATGCACAGAGACCTATATGTTCTGTACAAAATTCTACAACTTTGTTCTCACTAGAAGGTGTGCATTATGCATATTTTAAAAAGACTATGAAATAAATGTTTCCAAATTTAAAGTGTTTGGACAATTATTTATCAAATTGCACAGACCAGTGTCTGTCTCTGATTTTAAAAGTCAATTTTCTGCTGTAACATAACAATTTAAAAGAGCCCAAGCCTCATCACACAAGCTTCTCACAAAAACTATCTTGGTCAACAGTACGCTGCCCATAATGAAAGCTACATTTCTCTGTACATTTACCTACAATAAGAGCAATGAAGAGCGGGTTAGCATGTGACAGAGCTGTGTCAAATCTCTGAAAATTTCTGCATTTCAGATTTTGCTTTTTTAAAAATTATTTTGAAACAAGATTTTAGTCACCACAACATTTTAACCCTGTTTAACATCATAGCTGAGAAACAATCCAGTATTATTCTAATCTGTTCTAAGATTTCCCACATTTTGCATGCTCTGCACAAAAACAAGTTATGGGACTCTGAAACAGTCTAGACAAATTATGTTGCAAAGGTTTCCTGCTACAAGTTTCAGGCAGAATATATTGGCTAATCACATGCAAGGGCTAYGCCTGAGAGGCAAGTTCATCAACAGTCGTAAAAGGGGAAGAAGAAAAAGAAGTTGTTCAAACTCACAGTGCTGCAAAAGTCTGCTTAAGCCTCTATATGGTAACAAGAATCACCCAAATCCATTAGTGCAGCTCAGCAGTATCTGCAGAGATGCCAATATCAGTAGAGATGCACCCTTGCATCTACTTGCTTTAGTTCTTTTCACATACTTTTGGAGAAAGAGCAGCACAACCCACACTCGGAGCTCAGCTGCTAAAGAGCATTTCTGCTTGGCTATTAGTAGACAACACCAATCCAGGAAATCTTAATGTGAATTGCCATAACTGCAGGCTTTTGGGGAGGGGGGGGAAGGCTCAAGTTTTTGTTCTGTAGGTGCCAAGTACCTGGCATCATAAAGTTGTGGTTSGTAGCCAAGCCTCCTAGACATTACTGCAAGATAGATAAGCAACAATTAAGAAAGGCCAGAATCCCACTGAAATCAAGTTTTGCTACTGAAACAAAACAACAAAAGAAAAATYAACAAATCTCCATTTCGGTGGATTTGGGATTTCACAGTAAGTATTTCCCTGAGACTTGCTATATTATTTCTCTTTTACTTAAGCTTACCAAATTCTAGGGACAGTATAGCCAAGAAAAATACCTGCATACAATGAAAGTAAACAAGGAAAATTTTCCTTGCTTAAATAATCTTGAAAGGCAGGAGAGGGCAAGTAAACACTTCGTTTCTTGCTACTTCAGATCAGACAAAGCATACATTWGCTTTCTGCCACTAGTCACACCTTTTTGGACCGTCTTACCATCATCAAGGGAAACCCCAGATCTCTGCTCTGTTTTCTAAAACATCACTCACTTCAGTGACTGGGAGAAAAACAAGGGAAAAAAAAAAAGGCTTATTTCTTTGCAGGGTTCCCACCCCACCACCCCAGTTGCATGCTCCCCCGGCACGAGCTCTGCCAGTTCAGCCTCARTCCTGCCCCATGGTTGGTACCTTACCCACCCAAAAAGGTCTTCCCCCATACTCAGCTTCTTACAGCAGAGGGACCTCGCTAGTTAAGGTGCTCCTGAAGGACCCTAGCTGGTCCTGCAGCTCCAATCGCAATCATTGTTGCTGTAATTAACCGGTAACTGAATGAGCAACAAAGCCAGAGTGAGGTCTCAGATCTGCTGCCACATCCCCCCTACCTCCTGGCCACCGTTGAGGGGTTTTGTTTCTCGCTAGGACAAGCACGTCCTGCCATCCATGCTCCGACCTGCATCGCTCTGCACAGGGCTGATTTAAGGGAGAGGTGAGCAATGCCCAGTCTGAAATCCCATCGCTGCTCAGCTCCAGGCTACTTGGACACAGCCCCTTCTCCAAAGGCCACCGTGTTTATGGTGGTGGCCTGACCGCCCAATGTCCCCCTCCAAATGCCGCCACACGTTTCCCACTCATTGTCCCCCTGCCATTGTCCCGGTTCTCCTTCTGCAGCACAGCCACACCAGCACTTTTCATCCCTGAAATGCACCGCACAAATGGGGAGCACAAGTCAAACAAAGGCTACAGCCACTCTGTTTACTAGGGAGGAAGATCAATGGGCTTCAATGAAAGGACAGGAAGCTGATGTTCTCACTGTAACTTGCTGGTAAAACAGTGAATAGTGCTATCGAGGCTGACAAAGGCTCTTTTTTTCCCCTCCTCTTACTTTTTTTTTTAAATGAAGAATCCAATGGAGAGGGTTATCGTGTAGTTATCAACAGGCCATGAAATGGGGAACATCAGCAAGTTTATTCAAATCTTTTGTTTGCTCTTTGAGGGAGTTAAACAGAAGCCTCAAAGTGCACACAGGAAGAAAAAAAAAAAGAAAAATCACACAAGCAAAAAGACAAACTGTTAGGATAAAAAAAAAAAATCAAGCAGGAGCACAGGTCTGAGGGGTTTGCAACCACGTTTGTTCAGCATCTTTCTTGTGTTCAGGGTGCATAGAGCATCCCGATGGATTGGCAAGGAAGAGCATGGCCAGCCTACGTAAACAGCTAACCGCTCCGTACATCCCCGCAAGGCCATTGCTTTGACAAGCCAGCCCTTAGGGGCCTATTAGAAGCACTACACCTGGTGTTTACATGATTAGGCCCTTCTTCAGGTACATCTGGAGCACTCTGGGATGCTCTAGTCTAGTCAYCATCTACATCTTGGCATCTACCCAGAGCCATAAAAAGGGAGCTGTGCTCTGGTGGAAATACCACTGGATTGAAGCCTACTCATAAGTAAGGAGTGTGTTGTCCTTCCACAGACATGGCCCCTCTTCTCTTACCAAGGTTTTTGTTACACAGTGAAACATTTTGCAGCTACTCATGGAAGTGTTCTTAAAACTCGGGATGTTTTAAAAATGTGGTGATATGATTGATATCAGAAGGGATGCTGCTGGAAGAAGGGCAAACCTGTGTATAAACAYCATATTCCCCAGCACCTTCAAACTATGTGAATCTGTCGTACAGCCTATGTGTATGCATTTGACTTGGGCGTTAAAAATAATACACCTGAATATTTAGGTATATCTCATACATTGTGCACCCGATATGCATCACGCATGCATAGGTCTGCAATGCTGGTAAAGAAYTCAAATGTTATCATACAACTAATGCCACGTGTTTTGCAAACATGAGAAGCGAAAAATCTTTTTGCTCTCCCAGGACTCCTTCACAATGTCCTACATATAAAATTTCAGACTCTAGATTCAAAGTGAAGCTTAGCACAGGGGAAACTGTGATTTTCCTTGAAGGCTCAAATGAAAGTTCAGGATTATACAAAAGACATGAGGTTAGTTATTAGTAATGTTGTTCTTCAAAGGACTATAGAAACTGAGAGGACTGATGTCACGGGAAAGCCAAGTAATTGGTGAAAATGTTTTTAAAGGTTAATACTTTCTTTTACTGCTTTTGAAGAACTGTAAGGAGACTTGATAAGATTTTCTTCCTGCTTGTTTTGTGCCAGAAGTATGATTCCTTGGGCTTATCRCTTGCAGTGAGCTTGTTTTCCTGCTTAAAGTTTCTCAGTCCCATTTTATACATTGATATAAAGCTGGTACCTGCAGCAGTCTATCCAGCAGCCTGAACACAGCAACACATCAGCAAGAGCTGTCCTCCCCACTGAGCACGCGTTGGCTATTGCAAAGCCACCAAGAGCCTTCCGGTCCACCCTAACCTCTGAGGGGTCCCTAGTGGCCAGGGCTGCAGGTGTGCATGGGGTATGGTCGCTCTTGTTCATTCCCTGTGAGCGCTATTTGCTCAAGCTACTGTCATGGAGCTAAACTAAACCAGAAGCATGTGGGTATTACACCGTTTGGCCTTAACGTGAGCACGCTTGAAAAGCAAATGGGACACACGCTGGTGTTGCAACTGCCTTCCACCTGGTTACCCTCTAACATTGCTTGCAGCCCGCTTGTCTTGCACAAGATGCACACGGATGGAGGGATGCAAAGGCAGGTTTGAAGTAATCTCGCCCACATTCAGCTTTGCCCACCTCTGCCTCCTCCGTTGACCTCAATAGAGCCAAAACAAAGGTAAAAGCACGCTGCTCCCCCAGGATCTATGACATATGTCCACGCACGTGGGCAGCCAGACCTTGGTCTTCTTTCTATTCCTTCTTTTAATGAGAACTGACRGGCCAGTGCCTCTATTAGGGTGGCTTGCACCGGGAATAGTGAACATGTAACAATAACTCACTCCAAATAAAACTTAATGTAAGAAGCATTGCTTCTGCTAGGCATTAATTTCAAATTCTCTAAATTCCTTGGTGTGGTCCTGGTTATACATCACTTCAGGTTTTTCACTAAATCACACAAATCAAAATTATCATCTWCCAGCTATAGCTGAGATGCATTTTGCATCTATATACAGATAGTGTCAAAAATAGCTATCCCTTAACATCTCTGAATGTGGGTGCTCCTTCCAGAGTAAGRGTTTACTTGACAAGGTATGCAGCAACAGTTATTGCACTTGAAGTGTATATCCTGCCTTAATCCAACAGAACTTTCAGCTTTCTTTTGGAGGCATAACAGTTGAATTGATCTTCTATACAGGGGGACAAATTTAATTTTCCGGCTCCGATTTGGAAAAGAATGCCTATTCACAACAGCACTTAAGCCTCACGGAAGTCAATGGGATCTAAACACATGTTTACAATTAACCATGTGCTTAAGTGGTGGTCTGAACTGGGTGAATAAATGTGAAGTCAGTAGGTCTGCTTGCATAAGAAAGAATTACCAGTCTGGGAGAGAATTACAGAATTTGGCT
This sequence comes from Oceanodroma leucorhoa, assembly GCA_030449065.1. Classification (NCBI taxonomy): domain Eukaryota; kingdom Metazoa; phylum Chordata; class Aves; order Procellariiformes; genus Oceanodroma; species Oceanodroma leucorhoa. The sequence goes on along the minus strand of JASVER010000026.1, from coordinate 8,137,538 downwards.
ATAAAAGGCTGGAGGATTAGTAACAAATGTGTCATTCCAGTAAGTAATTTACTTAAACCAAAGCCATGGCAGAGCTGTTAAGAGTATGCACTCAGATTAATTTGAAGGACAGACTTGGAACATAATTATCAACCAAGGACAACTGTAAATTTGTAATAATATATCAGAATCACCAACTGACTTTCAAATGAGATCTACAGAACCGAACATCCTGCTCAGATTTAATGAGTTCCAGCCCGTTTCAGTGCTAGGTTGTGACTTCACACAGAAAACCGAGTAAGTAGCAGTGCAGGCCAGAGAAGTAATTGTGGTTCCAAAAAATGAAACCAAAGAGCATATGTAAGGGCCTCCAAACCCTTCCAAAATTATTTTTGCGGTAGCAGTTTRTGAGAAAAATATGAGAAGCCATCAACAGAGCTTAAGGGGTTTAAGCTCCCAACTCCCATTGACTGATAAAGGTCCTGTAGAATGTCAGACTTTTCTCTGGGTACTCTTAAGATAAGTTAACAATGGGGGTAAATCCCTGTATTAGTCATATTTAAAGAAACACATTATGATTTCCAGGCAAGTTTATCATGTACATCACTTACCCTCCTTCTTCCCACGCTTGCTCAGTATTACTGACACGTGAATAGCTGGTACATCTACATTTGATGAAGTTTGCACACTCCTATGTTACATAGAAGACGAAGAAAGGGAATCATCTCCAGATGTGACTCCAACTCTGTAAGATCAACGAGATGTTTAACAATTAAGACAACTTGGACCAAAAGACCCTTAGGTTTTWTTTTTTTTTAAATCAGTGCTCCTACTGCACTTTTAATGCATTACAGTCATAGCTGACTATGGAAGGTGACCCTCCAAACTGGCCTGATATCACTTTTTTCAGTGCCAGAAGCTAAAATCAACAACCACAAGAATTTGAAGAGCATACAAGTGACTGCAGCCTTCCAAGGCAATGCAGGGCTTCAGCAGCTCCAGCTTAGCTCTCCCCAGGGCAGCTGCACCCCACTGCCCCCATGCCAGAAGGCTGCAGGACAGCTGCATCCCACTGCCCCCATGCCATGCCACAGGACCCCAGGGCAGCGGTGGGAGCCATCCCCTCCGGACATCTCCCCGCCTCTCTACCATCTCCAAGAGCAGCAGAAACAGCAGGCCAGGCATCTGTGCTAGCTTTCCCCTTTGCAACAGATAACACTGGTGTCCTTGTGCTCACAGAGCTGCACATGACTATTCTAAGGCTTTACAGGTAATAACCCAGGTCCCGAGGCTGCGACAGCTCTGGAAGTTACTAATTAATTCACCACAGCTGCTCTGCCCTCTCCACAGTAACTAAATCTGGTAAACGTGTGGGTTGTCAGGCTAAGGAGTGCAGGGCTATGAGGTATGAGGAGGGATATGCTATTTCCTCAGATTTTCCTTTACTGAACTCAAGGTGCAACTCCAGGGAGTCAACACATAAAAAAAAGCATTCCTTCAGATGCGTGCCAAGTGCCTACGCACGCAAGGCACGGCATGCACGTGAGCAGGGATGGCATTACTGCCGCTGAAGTGATTTATATGCACCAGAGCCCCAGTAGGGCTGCTGCTGCRTTTAGGCATATCCATGTGTCTCTGGCTTTCCACGATAAGCTCCAGCATGGTGTCCTTCCCGGGACCCTCTCAAACACACCCAAGGGGGAGGCTTTCTGCCTGCAGACCCTTTCACGGAAAGGGGACTGCCCAGCCCAGCTCAAGTGCCAGCCCTCCAGTTGCTTAAACAAACTTTTCCCCAGAATTTAGACATTACACACACAGAGAGGATTACAGCTGGTCTCAGAACCACAGAAAATTGAAGCAGGTAATACTCTTGACTTCCAGCAGATCAAGAAATAYACCTGTCTAAACAGCAACAAAATACCAACATCTATTTACCTGCTGCCATTCCTTCAAGACCCTGAGACATTTCTGAGGCTAACATCAGTCTTCCACAGAGTTGGAGACCTTTTCTCYGCTATACAGGTTCAATCCTCCTGCTAAATCACCCAGTGCAGCTCCAAACCCTGCAGTCACTACATCCCCTTTCCCAAAACAACTGCTGAGGAGCCTCTTTTAAAACATCACAGCCTCTGTTTCAGCTGACCCACCTGATCGGCATTAACAGGTGATCAAAGTCCCAGGCACATCATCTGTTGCTTAATTACCACCACCTCAGACTGGGAAAACAGGTTAGGAGGCCATCCCTTTGCCCAAGCATGCTCTGTGGGTGTATGATCATCCCCACGTCATTACCATCACTGTGGGCTCCAGGTCAGGTGCAGGAATTTCTCCTGCTGTTTGCTATAGGGTTTAGATCAGCGCAGAGGCAAAAAGCAAAGAGAGAAGGCAAAGAAGTCCTATGCTCAACCCGGAATTTCTAATCTGACATGGATACACCCAGTTTGATATCAAACTCTCCAGAGCAATTCCCCAGTTTGCCACACCGCGTTCAGGACAGACCAGAAGTCTGCTGAGGAGGGTCTAGATATACCCTCCCATTTTAGGGAGCCTTTGCTGTGTCGGGGGCAGACAGAGAGCAGCGTAAACCCCTCCGTTTCAGGGCTGATCCCTGCATGGGTGTCAGGACCTGGCAGTTTGCTCACTGGGCACAGGATGGGATGCGGGATGCGAGCGGCGGAGCGGGTCTCTGCCCTGCCCCTGCACCKCCAGCCCGACCCGTGTGCCGCAACCAGCGCCGGGCAGCCTTCGCAGAGGAGCATACGCTCCACAGCTTCTGGCTGGCTTTGGATGCACCAGATGCAGCTGGTCAGCAGGCTGATCAGCAGTATTTGGCACATGGGCTCCCGAAGCCGGAGAGAAACCACAGCGCAGTGCTGGGAATATATGAGTTGTCAGCACCACAGCGGGGGAGCAAGAGACAGGGATGAATGGAGGCCGCTGAGCCGGTTAAATCCGCGCCTGCATGCACAACGCCTGCCAGAGGACAGACTGACACGGCGAGGAGGCTGGGTGCGAGGGGTTGGGCAGCTCGGCCAAGGACACGTGGYGAGTCAGTGGCACAGTCGGGTACCTGAAGAAGAGTCCAGGATTAATATGATGGAAGAGACGTCATTCTCCTGGTTTTGAGTCCCCTCTCCGCACCCCTACACAAAACAGGCCTTGTGGCCATAGCGTGCCTTTCCTCAGCTTGCTCCCTCTCATTCTCATTGTAAGAAAGGGCCCTGGCTTCCAAAATGCAGTATCTCCGCTCAGCAGGCCCTGTGCTCTCGGTCACCTGCTGCCTTGCAAAACCCTCCGTGCCAGAATGCCGGGCTCGTGGTGTCCCGCTGCCGCAGAAGCCGCTGCCATCAGTGCTGYCTGTCACTCGGCACAAGCAGCAAGCAGTGGCGGGCTCGCGGCAAGCACGAAGGGAAACAAAGCGGGGCTGGAGCGGCAGAGCGAGCCCCTCCGGGAAGCGGACCCCTTCTTTTCATTAGGATGCGACGTGCAGYGCTGGCTGCGGCGTGGTTTGGAAGCAGCAAAAGGCACGCCAACATCAAAGGGGCACTCATCAGCCCAGGGTGGCTTCTTGCAACCATCATTCTCATTATTCTTTCCTTTTTTTTTTTTTTTTGCTTTCTTTTTACTCTTTTTTGGGAAGCAGACTTCATGACCCATTGCATGAAATATTTTGCTCACCTCGCCCACCTCCCAGCCAAGAAACGCGAGGTGCGCTGCTTGCGCTAACAAACTGCCTCCCGTGAGCCCRCATGCACGGCACGTGGTCCCCACACCCTCTGCGACTCGTCAGGCCAAAACTYTGCTCCTCCCTGATCCTGTGCACGTACGTGCACACACACACRCGTATGCAGAGCAACACCACACGCTCCTTCTTGCCAGGAGGTGGGAAAAAAAGCTCTTTGCTCTTTCACGTGGCTCCTAAACCTCACAGAGGGGGGCTGCTTGCACGGGGCTGCTGGGGGTGGTGGGGCTGGCGTGGGCCCCCCGCAGCTCCCTGCGGAAGGCTCCCGGCTGGTAAGCGAAGGGCTGGGGCAAGAGTGCAGGCGGGCAGCCAGGGAAACCCGACCGACACAGCATTTCAGCGAGGGCAGAGATGCAAATAACACTCGCCACCCACAGCTGCAAGCTGCAACGACCGCCCACGCCCTTGCAAAAGCGCACAAGAAGACCCCAGGGCCCTCGGGACAGCCGGGCAGGCAGAGGGGTGAGTRTGGTCCGCGGGCTGGCAGCAGGAGGAGGTAGGGCAGCCACCGGCTTCCCTCCAGCACCTGCCGCAGCAGGGGGGTGGTTGCGGGAGGGAGAAGGTCTGGGCAGAGCAGCCCGGTGGCTGTGCCCGCTGGGGCACGTTGGACCCGCAGAAGCACAAGGAGGATGTTTTTACTGCGCCTAAGTCAGCAGCCTACTCTTTTCTGTTCTGAATACAGGTAACCAAGTTGGATGCCCRAAGGAGGTGCTGCAGATATACCCTTGGAAGACTGTCACTCCAGCAGGCCAGGCAGGAGCCAAGTCACTCCCAACGCCTCCCAGAGCTCCCCTGGCTGAGATGCCTTCACATCYGCTGAACAGAAATGCATCCTACAGACTGGCCTACTCTCTGCAATTTCACTGTTATGCACAATAGTTCCAGTTTTAATTGTGTTACGGAGCTCTTCTGTACCTAAAATCTACCTGCGGGTTCTCCTGCAGGTGCACGATAGTGAGCTGTTGTGTTTGGCATCAGCTAAGGAGGGGAAGCCTTGGGAGGGAGGTTGCTGTCTCCTCTGTAGCATCATTTYGGGTGCTTGGGTCAATCTCTGCAGAGGGTGGATGTGGCACTAACACGTGTTGGGCAGTACAGGGCATGCAGATCATCCGTTAATGTCRGAACAGGGGAACTCCTTGTCATGGGACGCTGTGGGCACCAGGGGTTGGCATGGGTTCAAAAGGCAACCAGGGAAATTCATAGCAAAGACATGCACGGAGGGCTAATAACTACGACGACGTCCTAAGTCGGGCAGTCCCTGAGTCACAAATCGCTGGGGACYGGACAAAAGCCGTGCACCAGTGACATGATCTGCTTGCCAAGCCCTCCCGCTGCGTCTGTGCTAGCCGTGCAGAGACCGGACACTGAGCTAGGTGGACCGCTGCTCTCAGTGAGGAAGGAGAGAGTGGGGCCAGCATTTTCCCAGTCTCTTCTCGTTCCAGACAGGTGTCTTATCCCCTGGGGGCCCTGGAAAGCAAGGTAGCTTTGTAGTCCTGCCAGGCGACCAGTCCTGCCAGCACGAGACRGGGGAGAGCGTGCCCCTGCACACGCGTTCCCACTGCGCCGTGCYGCCGGCTCCCCCGGGGCGGGCAGGGATGCGGCTCCCCGGGACCCCGCTGCCTGCTGGCAGGAGGATAAGGTGGATGCGTAACACTAATGACTGGCTGGAGCAATTTATCGAAGCTCTTTTGTGGCAGCTCGCGCCCTGGGAAGACAAAAGAGAGACTCGAGACATTAGATCACCAAATATAGGGCCTGACCCAAACTTTGAAATAAAGCTTCATCCGAGAGAGAAAAGCAAGGGAATGACACAACTCTGTGTGTGCGTGCTCATGTGTGATCCAGGCGACTTCCTTTCGCTTCAAACCACCGGCTCTCAGAGGGCATCTCACTGCCCAGCAGCATTAGGCACATTTGGAAGCTTCAGGATCCACAGCARCCGTTGGGATGTTTTACAAAGCAGAGTCAGCCCAATCCAAGACGCGGCCCTGGGCTGCTGGCACGGTCCTTCCCCTGCTGAGAGGGGCTGGCAGGCTGTGCAGAGAGGTCAGGGTTGGAAAAGACTATGGAGAATAGACTCATTCTTCCCCRCCAGATAGCTTTCCCTCGAGTCACTGCTGAGCACATTTAACACCGCTGCATTTGGAAAGAGCCCGTGTGGCACATATAGGCTATGCTAGAGAAGTATAGAGCAGTTTTCTGACCTGGGAGCAGGCACGGTGCCAGCGCTTTCATATATATATGTGGGGTTTTTTTAAGTCTGGCTACTTGTTTACTTGCCTGTCCCACTTCTGAACAGGATTTTCTGACTAGTCGTTTGCAATAACCCTGAAAGGCAGGAAACGGCGTGTTCCCACACTGGAGACTGACCATGACATCACACCAACAACTGATAGGAAACACTCCCTGCAGCTGCCCCAGCAGCTCCACCTCTGCCAGCAGACACAGACCAGCCCACCCAGCGCTCATCGGGACAACAAGGAGCCTCCCCGGTCACACACTCACCGCAGCCCGGACCGAAGGGACCTGGCAGCRTTTCACACAGATGTGCATTTCCTACGCAGTGGACAAAAGGGAATTGCAGGCTGGACGGCCGGCAACATCAGCAGCACGAGCAAAGGCTCCTGCTTCCCCTCCTGCCCCCCAGGGAACAGACACGCAGGTAGCAAACATCATTTATCGGGCAACTTGTGCTGAAAGACCCTGTGTCCTCCCTGGGAGAGGAACAGGACCAGAAGCAGCACGAGGCGAGTCAGGAAAGAGATCTACAGGGGCGATGGAAATAGCCTGGAGAGCCTTTCATTGCGCAGTTATTGTTCTGAATCTGGCCCAGTCGATGGACCTTATCAAGCATTRTTGCTACACAGCACCTATTTCATGGCCATGAGTTGATCTTTAGGCTTCTTAGGTAGCAGCTGTTCACGTAATTAGAAATACCACTGGCAACTCTGGCCATCTTAGCAGAGACACTGAAGATTTAATTGGAAAGGACGCCATAAATATTCTCCTTTTGTCGGTCTAGATGATCCGCCCCGACCAGGCCTAAGGCATATTGATGGAAACGCTGCTGCCGCCCTGCTCCGCGTCTAGTGAGTTTAGTCACCGGAGTGGTGAAAGCAATGCATCAGTGATCAGTCTCAGGGAAATATTTGTTTAAATGGTAAAAAATCCCCAGAAAACAATTAGCTAACATCTGCTGAACTGCTGGCAGCTTGATTTATCTCGCTCTTTAGAAAACTGTATATTTAAGAAAATATACCAAATGAGAGTTGGTATGTGAAAATATTCAAATTGAGGACTTCGAGCAGCAAATTCTTGCTACAGAGGAGGAYGGCTAGTGCTTTTTTTATAATTAAGGAAGCCAGTTTTTCTGCAGCCCCTTCCCAAGCAATACTGGAAGGCTACTCCTCAAAGGAGCCTTGCTCTGGTAACAGTGGGAGTTAATATGTTTTCTTACTAGAGGTGCAAGTGAAGTAAGCTTCAGACTCACATCACCTTATCTTCTGTGATGTCCCCCACTCAGATTTCTATCAGATGTTTCAGCTCCGGGGCAAGCCTTCACCTTTGGAAAATAAACTGAAAATAAAGAATTGGGGGGTTAGTTGTGTAAGTCATTTCCAGGGTTTTCATCTCCCCTTCTCCCTCCATCTACCAGACAGAAATTATCCCATTAATCCCAAAACAGCAAATCACCTCTGAGTCCTGGGAAAGWCCCTGTAGCAAGGAAGTAGCTAGAATTTTACTTCAGAGAATTAGTCTATAGATTAATAAAATTTGCATACTTTATAGCCGTAGTAAGTGAGCCTGGACCTAATAGGTGCTCAGTGCTTGTTACTGTTTGAGTTCAGCAGTCRGAATCTGGCCATAAATATTACAGCTATACCAGAAATTTTGCTGTACCAGAAACTCTTTATCTTTCCCCAAAGTTTTAGAACAACAGCCATCCTGCCGTCCTGTCCCTCTTACCTAYGCATTCATTACTTTTTTCCCCATATAAATATATTGCAATCATATATATATAATGAAGGATATGTATCTAGTCTATCTATATTATACCATGTATATATTTACTATCTATATTCACATACTATACATAAATGATGGTTTGTTTAGAAATGTAGCATATATATTACATTGCTTTGCTGCTTGGGTCRTAAGTGAGTACACTGAACTGCAGCTGTAAAAATAAGAGGAATAAAAGTCCATTTTATGATGTGTCATCACTTATTTTTTCCTGTTTATCCAGTAACTCACAGTGTCAGAAAGGCTGTAAAGCATCCTCAGCTGTTAGTGTGAATTCACAAAGTTCCTGCTRTATACATAGACTTCTCTTATGCTTGCTCTTGCCTTGAATGCTCAGAAATTTAGTGGTCAAGGATCTGAACAAAAGGGCTGGGATTTTTTCACTCTACAGAAGTAGCCCATAGCACCCAGGACACTGGCTGAGCCCGGAGGATGCCTTAGGAAATCAGTAGAAACGGTGCAGCACCAACACGTCCTCACCTGGGATGCCCCATCTGCTGGCATGGCTTCTCCAGCCACCTCGGCCCCCACCCCTGGTCACCCACCTCCTTCACCAGCACCCATCACCCCATGGCCCCCCCCCTGCTCCCTGTTTGTACTGGGCCTCAAAGCACCTCCCAGGGCACCAACGCTACCAAAATCACCCCTCTGCAAGCCCAAAACTTGGGCAGGGACGGGGCAGCCATGCTCCCATCACGCGACACGGGCAAGGGCCACACCGGGTGTCATATGCAGACCAGGGCCATGGGGCAAAGCTTCTCTCTCTGGAAAATTTGCACCTGTAGCCTAAGGCACAACCTGCATCCCACGTGTTTATGGTTGTTCTGCATGGYGACGGTAGAAAAGGTTGTTTGTGGATATTGCTTCTGACTTAGACAAATCACTCCAGCTACAGAGGCTGGTTTAGGGCTGCATTTGTCTACGTGTGATGTGCACGTGGAAACAAGCTGCACCTAGGTATATGCTCTGAATGTGTTCCCGTGCTACAGGGACAAGCCCCAAAGTCACGTTTAGAGAGCATCTGTCCCTGACACTGAGTTGAGGCTAGTTATTAACTCCTGGACCCAATCTTAGTGGTGTGTCCTACCTCGGGGCAATTAATGGGCACGACGCATCTTAAGGCAAGAAAACAGCAAAGAAAAGGCTTTCGTCTTACTGTAAACTAAGCCAGGCCAACACTGTTCCTGTGAAGGAGGAACACACGYCTTTGTGGTTGATATTACCACTGAGACAAGCACTCTTAGGAAGATGACAACTTTGTGCCAATTCCTATTTTTCTGGGTTCTTATGTTTTCTTTTTCCTCCGGTCATACCTTGCCTTTCCGTATGAAGAAGGACTGAGCTGAGCAGAACCCAGAAGTAATTAACACACGGCACTAAGCTCTGCTTTCGAGAAGAAGGTGAGGAAACACGCTGGCTATTATGCAGAGACCACAGAGACGAAGCAAGAGTCACACTAATGAAGACAGGAAGAATGACGAACTCAGACTCAGGAAAGTGAATAAAAGCATCAGGCTGAAACACGGCAGCAATTTTATTCTAACAGCTATCTTCTGAAACCGAAATTGGGATTAAAACCATGTTTATAATGAATGACACCCCCTCTGCAGCCCAGCAGCATTCATGTGGAGAACAGATAGCAGGGCAGGGTTAGTCACCAGCGAGGTAAGGAACTGCAACGGGTGGTGGAGCCCCACAGACCCTGCTCAGGGCAAACCCCCTCAAGAAAGGGCAGAGGCATCACGTCCCAGGTGGAGAGCTCTCCCYGAGGCTTATCATCCATTAAACGTAAAAAGAATAAAAACAAGGACAGCGATTTGTGCGTTCAGCTGTTCGTTCTGGCCAGCAATATCGTAGGGCAGTGACCGGCAACCCTGGCCATAAAATATGAGCTGACCCGAAAGGGAATTTTTTTCCTTTCTGCTTTTTTCTCAGCTGAGCCACCTACATGGAGAAATCTCTTATCCCCTCTGCTCCCCCTGCTCCAGCAAGCGACAGAGCTGGCAATTCTTCTGTAGACATTAAGGTCCTGATCTTGCTCCCAGCAAAGTCAAAGGCAAAACTCCCATTGTATGAAGGATCACAACCAATTTCCTGCAAGCTCGGTGAAGTTGTTTGAGCCAGCTTCCCAAAACAAGCCAATGCATTTTTAAAACCACAGCTGGGGGTCTACTGTATTATAACGTGACCCCTGAGAGGGTAAAAATTGCTGCGAGGTGAGTCCTCCTAGCTATTGTTTTAGGCTGCTGACTCAGGAAGAAAGGGCTGCCTTGTTTCACATCTGAAAGGGCTTTTTTATTTATTTCGGGACCACACAGGCTAGAAACGGCTTGGGATTGTTGGTTTGTGGGTGGAAGAGGGGATGGGAGGTTTCTTCCATCAACACAAATTGTGAGGAAACGCAGGGTTCGCAAGAAGCAGCTTTCTGGTGCCCCGGGTCGGCGGGAGGCCGGCCCGGCTCTGGGCAGGGCTCCCCGCGGGCGCCGATGCTGGAAACGGCGGTGCCAGGGCGGGAGGTGCGGCTGGCAGAGCGTCCCCGGGGCAGCCGGGCGGTGGGAGCGACCTTCTGGAGAAGGTGGGAAGCAGATCAGAGAGTGCCGCACAGGAAAACGCTGGGGACGGCCAAGCTCGAAGAGGAAGCCGGGGCTGCGGTAGGCATCATGCGATTCCTGTGGGCCACTAATGACAAAGAGGAAGGGRGTTGAGCCGGGATGCTGATTAAGGGCCCCCCTGCTCTGCAGAGGGYGGAGGAGGGCTTCCGATGATGCACCCTTGGTCTGCGCAGGTCTAGAAAGCCGGCTGCTGCTGAGGTCAAAGCCATGGTGTGCCACTGGCACAGCCASTTCCATGCCGTCTCCAGGTCCCCTTGGCACACGGACCACCAGGAATTCCTGTCGGAGCAGGGACCGGTCAGTCTGCCCCGGGTGTGACTACGAATGTTGCTGAGGGGGCTGTTGCCCGAGTCTGTTTGACCGGTCCTGAATTAGTCCCCGCTTAAACACATGCAGAAATAAAATGAGCCTATCGCTTTCCTATCAGCAATTTATGGAACATTAGACTCTGAATTGGCAAAAGTCCCGCTTTACTGAGAGCAAGATCAGGCGCTCGCGAAGCACTTCACGTACAATTACTTTTAATTCGGCTCAGTTACCAGTGAACTATAATATCTGCGAGAATTTTTAAATGGATCATTTTGTCAGTTTTCCTCCTTACACTTGCTCTGCCTTAGACACTTGTCACCAATTTTATTTAATTAGCACCACAATTGTATTAACACCACATTTTTTTAAATTTAATTATGCTTCTGCAGTACCCCAGCTTGTTTTGTGCAATTAGCGCTCTACTTTCATACAAATTAATCTCCCTGGAGAACTGCATCGAAAATAGAGGAAAAGAAGAGACCTCATTTAATGGAAATAACAACATCAACTGACTATATATGTATATAGCCCTCATATGTTGCCAAACATGCAATTTGAGGTTTGTGCCTCCCATACACATGAAATGATCAAGCAGTTTTCTCAGGAGCGAATTCAGTAATTTTATTTTGTCGTGGGCTTTCTGTCCTGGACGTAGCGCAAAGAGTTAACTCTGTCTTCTGCTCTATCAGGCAATTYAATCTAAAGAGGACAGAAGGAAGACTGGTTCCTGTATCTGGTAAACATTTGCTTTATCAGGGAATGTAAGAGTGCCTCTAACAGCCCTTTCTCACTTTAACTGCAGCCACAGAGAATTTGAGGCGGATTTAGGGTATTTAAAGCGCCTGACTGCTCAGTCTCTGTGATGCTCTTTCTGTGCTGAGGTTTGTTTAGTGTTTTGACTGTCCTCCGCATAAACGGCGATGAACCTGAACCACTGACTTATTCTCCAGCTTGCTTATATGGCGAACAGCAAAACACAGCTAATTCCTGCAGCGGAAGAAGCCGAGTGGGCCGACTTACCTYGTTACCCTTCTTTGTGCCATGATGTCAGAAGCGAGCAAGAAGCGTGGCCCAGGGTGTGTTTTGTCCAGTTATTTGCTTCGAATTTGTTTGTACCATCTTTTCTATTAATTTGCCATCACCTGCACTGAAGCATGTTTCACCAACCAGAAATGTTTGTGGAAAGATGGTGTGAGAGCGCCTCGAATMCTGTGTTCAGTTTTGGGCCCCTCACTACAAGAAGGACATTGAGGTGCTGGAGCATGTCCAAAGAGCAACGAGGCTGGTGAAGGGTCTGGAGCACAGGTCTKATGAGGAGCGGCTGAGGGAGCTGGGGTTGTTTAGCCTGGAGAAGAGGAGGCTGAGGGGAGACCTTATCGCTCTCTACAACTACCTGAAAGGAGGCTGTAGCAAGGTGGGTGTTGGTCTCTTCTCCCAAGTAACAAGCGATAGGACGAGAGGAAATGGTCTCAAGTTGCGCCAGGGGAGGTTTGGATTGGATATTAGGAAAAATTTCTTCACAGAAAGGGTAGTCAGGCATTGGAACAGGCTGCCCAGGGAAGTGGTGGAGTCACCAACACTGGAGACATTCAAAAAATGTGTGGATGTGGTACTTCAGGACATGGTTTAGTGGGCATGGGTGCTGGGTTGATGGTTGGACTCAATGATCTTAAAGGTCTTTTCCAACCTTAATGATTCTACGATTCTATGACCGAAGGGGTGTGCGCACACCCAAGCAGTCAAGCAGGTGGGGTGGGGTGGTATAATTTGTCTGGAGTATCACAGCCAAGGGACACAGCAGAGTACATGGGGGCAGCCTGCAACGCCAATGTAATGAAAAGATGGTGAGCGTGATGGCATGGCAACCCGCCGGTTAGTACCCATTCAGCACAAGCCAAAAGCTACTTCTGAGTTTTATGAAAAAAAACAAAGAACTTGGACCTAGGGTGGACACTTGAGGCCATCACCAAAATCACCAGTAAAATGAGGATGTGGTGCATTTTTGCATGTTTCCACTAGCTGGGTTTCACAGGAGCTGACGCCCTTGCTACTGCCCTCGGAGACTGTTGACCACAGCAGCAAACCTCTCCAGCCACCCCAAATCTGGCAGGGTGGCAGAGTCACATCATCTTCAGGTATCCCTCTTAGAGATACCCGCTCCTGGGACAACTGCAGCTGCCCCACCTTATTGCACCATGAATTGAGAGTCTGCAGAACAATCCAAGCAGGCTTGGCTAAAAGCTGTGTGGTGAAAAAGAGACAGAGGAATTTGTGCCTGAAGCATGCTCACTCGCACTCGTTTCAGCCCTAAAGCCACGGTGCTTTTCTGCCAGCCTTCAGGAGGGATGCATTTGAGGAATCCCACATTGGGTAACTGTAAGAGGCTTCTCCTGCAAAATGTTGTCTACATCACAGAGGAGCTGGAAATAACTGCAGAGAAGGAGAGTTTGGGCAGTTCAGATATTATCCCAAATCCTTTTTGTCCTTTGGAATGGTGCTAGAAATTTTGCACAAAGATACATTTACCGTTTGATCAGAAATAGTAGAAAAATACACTTACTGTTATGGCTTCTCCTGCTTGCTGAAACTGTGATGGAGAACAGATACATTGAGAAGAAAGGCACAAATGGGAAACTGGTAAAAAAGTGGGGAAGAGTCAATCAGCCGCACAGAACTGAAAACAGATCAAAGACCATATCAATGATTAACAGGAGTACATCAGGAGGTTTTGGTTTTTCAAAGCTTACTCTCAGCCAGTTGAAAGTTCTGGTGTGTTTTAGAGCAAAAGAAAGTCCTATTTAACATACATCAGCAAACTACAGGCTCAGTATTTCTTTTCACAACTGACTTCTTGAAACTTTACCCTTTAGCCAGTCAAATAGCCTGTGTTGAGCATCTGATAACCTTGCCCTGCCCAAGTCAAATTAACCATCAAAGAAATAAAGGCCCAGAACYTGCCTGGAAATCTTCGGTGTTCTGGGATAGCTGAACATAAAAACAATGCCAGAGTGACACTTGGCTTYGTCCTGTTGCCACCAACCTGTATTTTGTTGGTTTGGCATCTTTCAGTTTTAGGTATATAAGACAGAAGGAAATTTGGCACCCCCTCATTTACTTTGTGACAGAGGAGCTTAATAARGTGAAGAGATTCAGACTGTTGTGCAACAGCAACCAGAAGTTCAGAAAATGTCTTCCCCACCATCCCTAGATACTCTCTGGAGGACACAGGAGCTGTGAACAGCTTGGAAMGAGCAAGCTGCGAGCTGTACCAGCACCGTCCTTGCGTGGATGAGCCGTGAGCCCCCCAGCACAGCCCTTGCGTGGGAGTTGCCTCGTGCCCGTGGCGGAGGCAGAGGGGCTGTTTGCTGCCCACCTTGGGCAGACACCTGCATTTCTGAGCTGCTCCGGTGGGCTGCAGAAGCAGGACACGTCTTCGTGTGGGAAATCAGGAAAGCTTTAAAGCCACTTTTGCCTTTGCGTTCCTCACAGGCTATGCTACGGTTTGACCTCAAATCAGTCTCCAGTCCTTCTGTCTCTGTGATCGACCACGATATCTAACATAGGCAGCTCTGTTTTTCAGTCCTCTCCCAGCCTGCAGCAGGGTTGCCAGTGTGCGTGCGTTGAAAAGGGTTGTGCAGGGTTTCTTCTGCTCTGGGCCAAGGTATAGACAAAGGACACATTTTCTGTAGTCAGCATGAAATGATTCCTGTGTTTTCCACTGCAACGGTGCTATCTTTCTAAAGCTCGTTATCTCGTATGTTTGAATTCATGCGAGTGGTCCAGTGAAGGGCAAAATGCCTACGTGATACCTCAGGTAGGCTAGAGCCAGCATCCCTAGGACAACCTGGCACCTTCAGAGGTTCCCTGGCCAGTGACTCTCCATCTTCCCCTCTTTACACCCTCAGGGCCAGCACTCACAAGGATGGCTGTGGCCAGCATTGCCCTTCCTYGGGGTGCCCGGCAGAGGGGAGGTGACATTTCATCCCTCTTCTCCGCTCACCAAGCCAAGGAGGAGCACGTTACCCCTGCATTCGGGGCAGCTGAGCTTCCCAGGCATTCCCRCGGGCACCACAAGTACAAAAGGCTGCAGCTAAGTGTCATGCTTTAGACGTAATTATTCCCAGGAGAAGATCCGTAAGGTCTCATCTATCCCGGGCATCTGCCTCGGTCACAGCCAGCAATGATCTCACCAGCGGCGGAGGTCTTCCAGCGCAGACAGACGCAGCCATGCCAAAACACCATTCGCAYCTCCGTGGTTTATCCGGCAGGGACGAGCTGTTAGGTGAAAGCTGCGTTTGGCAATCCGGTACCGGGGGTCCGGTGTTACACGGGTGAAGCCGGTAGCGTTGCCAGCATCGGTGCCTGTGTATTGCAGCCCCTTCTTCCCTCCCTGGCAGGTGTTTGCTCTTCTGATTGCTCAGATGCAAAGCCCTGGGAGTTTTTCTGATCAAAACCCCGGTGACCGCGGGGGCTTCTGCCAAGCTCACAGGGYTGGCATTCCAAGGCTCAGCCGCGCGTCTCGGTGATACCTCCAGCTAAAGGGTCTCTCGTTACCACATTAAAGCACCGCCGGCTAAAAAACCCTTGTTAGCACTTGCTGCACGGAGCAGTTGATCATTTCAGCAGCAGACCAAGTTACTTTGGAGATTAATGACACAGTCATTCAGCTTTGTCCTTTCTATTTGTTAACTAGTTCATTCTGCAAATAATAAATACGGAGGGGAAAAAAAAACCCAACCCTATTCTCCACAACACCACTGTGAGGAGACAGGATTAGAATGACATCAAGTGGCTTTCAGAGTGACTTTGTGCAGTGTCAGGGTAGACATTCATACTGCAATACAATTATTCAGTCAATCCCACTCCCTGTGAAGTCAATGGATACTGTGCCAGGGACTTCAAAGGAAGAAGGATCATGCCCTCCTGTGCATTTTAGGGCTCTAACAGAGGTTGCTAAAAGCAGTTTTTAAACAAAGTAATCCCATTTATTTTTCAGAGAAGCATGCAGAAACACTAGACTTGCTAAGCTGCTAAGGGAATTCCATTTTTTTCCAGTTAATTGTGTTCTTAAGCAGGACAAGGATGAAAACCAAGATCTTTTTTTAATCTTCTGCAGAATGAAAATTCCCAAAACCACAAAGCTCAGTTTGGATCAATGAAAACCTTGTTTTCCAGTGACATCAAAACATGTTTTTTTGGTTTGGAGATCTGCTTCGTAAGAGATTATGCTTTGTCATAGAGCATGCAAAATAAGTATTTCAGTGATGTTTTAGTCAAATGAGACACCAGAATGGTCCAGTCTGACAAGGTCTGTAAGGAATGTCTGGGCCACACTGCAGACTTTTCACTCTGGGCTTTTTGTTGTAACTGAAATCCAGGATGCCTTGATTTTTCATTGACTGATAGGGTAAAAATGAAGTTTTTGATTAGTTTTAACCATCATYTACTAGCTCACAACTTGCATTACGGGAGCATTTATAAAGAGTTAATAAATGACCAACAGACGCTATGGACTTGCTACAAACATGAATATTATGTATTATAAATGCTCATAARCATACAAGTGTTACAGAAATTGAGGGAAGCCCATTGACCTCCTGTCCTCTATAGTAATCGATTAACCATATACTAAACCATCTATTTATCCTGTATTAACTATGGGTCCAGCTTAGTCTATTGATAGAGCCTACCCCTCACATTACGTGAGAGCTACTTCGCACCAGTGCCCAGGGTGACATTTCGGATGGGGAGGCCAGCCTCCACAAAGGCTTTGCCCCCAAAAGCCCCCTGGATGAGACGCCGAGTGCGATACCGAGGGGTGTTTATACCCCTGYTCACGTCAGGCAGGGCACGGCACTGGAGGAGACAACAAGATGCAAAGGGGATGGGAGCAGGGGGGAGATTTATGCATCGCCAGGTCACGAGGCTGGTAGTTCTCACATTATCCAACTTAATGTACTGTTCAAAGCCTACAGCGGTGAAAGCAAATAGTCTGTCAAGAAATCTTTTTTTTAATCATCTGTAGAGTCCTGAGCAAAACTGTCCCCCATCGGCSGTCCCCTGAGATCCCCCGTCCCACGCTGGTTCCCATTTTTGGAGCACGGGTGCATCAGGCGATGAAGCGGTGCTGCCCAGCACCGTGCCGGGCGGCTGTCAGCCATCCCACCCTCCGCTACAGCGGCCGCTGCTTTAGCTTTGTCTGTGAGATGCAGAGCTCTGACGACAACCTGCRACATAGTAATCTATGTACTTCCAATACGAAGAGCCAGCTCCTCGCAATCCCCCTTTTGGATACCCCTCTTGCGAAAACGGGAACAAAAGATGATCTCAAGCCCGGGAGGCCCTCAGGGCTTGGCCGTTCAGARCAGCCATTTCCTACCCAGCGAGAAAAAGAGAGCCAGAGAGGGAGGGAGACAGAGATAACCCACAGCACAATTTACTGCCCCAAAACAACCTCCTCAACTAAAGGCGCAACCGTAATCATTGGTGAGAAAAAACACTCCCCGCTAACGTGCGAGAGTGATTTACAGCGCGGCTCCCTTCCCGGCGCGAGGGCTCTCGGCAGTCGGGAACGCCAGGCACGTCAGCTCAGGGTGCGGAGCGTGGGACCGCGTGCAGGTCAGAGGGGTGTCTCGCGGAAAGAGGGGTTCTTTCTCCTCTGCTAACCTGACACTGTGCAGCCACAACATTTCAAAATGCATCCCATTAAAACACAAATGCAATTATGATAATGGCAATGAAGACCAGTGTGCTGAAATAGTCTTAGCGTTTGAGATATCCCAGCTAATGTTTCTGGTTTACAGAAATCTTAAGAGGCTTATTACATTAGCTCTGTTTCCTTGGTTAAGGAAAATCAGCTTTAAATCACTCTTCCCTCAGAGAGGCAAATGGAAAGTATAGGTGATGTGTCTTAGAGGAGCTCAGGTTTTACCAAAATCAGTTTAAATTAACACTGAAATTTTCACCACGAATATTTACTAACTCATTTAAAATGGGGCATATATCAGTTTAAATTGAACTCTCATAGAGGTTTGCTTCAGCTGTCACAGAATAAACTAGTTAAATAGACTGCCATCTATTCTAACGATTGCTAACATTATCATTACTTCTAAACTGAACAAGACATGCCAGGCTCAGGGTTCGATCTGCTGCTGAAGATGTGAGACGTCTAAAGTCATCTTTCAAATTTAAATACCAGAGGCATAAAGGTGGGTATCTTGAGGAGGGATTACAACACATGCAAAGCTTAAAAAAAGAGTCCAGAAAGAAAGGGCTGTGCTGTGAAGAAACACTCCTACAATTTTAAAAGATGGTGGATAAATTCAGCATCAATGCTCCTGTGTGCAAGCCTATACATTTCAACAGAGTTGTGATAGCTCATACGATGTCTGAATTTAGATCTACAAAATGGCCCCAGTGCCATCACAGTTATTGTATAAAATAGTCTCMTCTTCCCATACCCTGCCTCCGGCGACCTAGGAAAAGCTACCTTTTGTGTCGCCGTGTCCTTGCGTGTCTTTTCTGGGCCCTAGTGCTATCTCTGGACCTACATAAGCAAACCCATAAGTGCTGGGTCTGTGGCAGCATAGRCGTCTCCCTGTGGCCATCCAGCTGCAGGATCAGGTCTCCAGATGGCAAGATCCTCAGGCCAGTTCCCATGGCTCTAAAGCACAAGATAATTCCCAGGAACTAAAAAACTATATCCCCTCGCTCAAAGGTCAGGACTGTACGCATTTGTACAGTACAAATCCAAATACATCTACTATTCCTGAAATACCTCTTTTGCTTGCAAGTGTTTGAAAGCAACACGTGCACGGGATAAATAATGCCTGTATAGGACTTTAATGATAAAACTAATCACCCTATATGCTTCGCATAGTGTAAAACAGCATCACAATACCATGAACTGTCAGAGTTCTTCATTACGCTTAACGCACAGGTATCACTACTTTTTGCAAAGTCAACATGGCTCAAGTCAGTAAAAAACAAAGTCTCTACTCATAGCATTGCAAGCTTCATTTAACAGCATCACTAACAGAGTGAGGACAAACTCCCACAGAACAAAAGAGAAAATAAAGGGCAAGGTGGGGCTCCATTTCCTAATTCTCAGTAGTCCATACATAAGTCTYGATACATTCCCCCACAACAGGCCTGTTTTATGCCAATTAACCCATACTCCGGCTAATTCTCTAACTCTTATTTTGCTGCAAAATTATTCCCATTTTATTACAGAAGGGGAAACTGAGGTTTGGAAAGACAAAGAAAGGGAAAAAGAGCCTTGCCCAATCTCCAAGATTACACTGCAAAGAATAGGTGGAACATTTCCAGTCCTAGCGGACACAAAGCTCATAAAAATTATCCATATGAATTATTTCAGAATTTTAACAACTGGCCGCTATTGTTATCATTATTATGGAAACTTTTTTACTACCATAGGTAAGTAACAGCAGCAGTCCAGATTGCAACATCAAGAGACAGCGAGACAAATTTCCTAAGAGAGTGCAATGAGTAGAGTCGCATCTCCATAYCAGACCAGAGATTCTGGTCCAGTATTTCCCATTCAGCTTGTTGCCTTTCTCTAGATACTTCCTGCACAAACAGAGTCATGTGTCATTCACCCTAAAAGAACTTTTCTTCCATCGATTGATTTATCATTTGTCTTTCTTCAGGCAAATATCAGGTGGTTGGGTAATTTGCAGTTACTTTTAGAAACAGGTAATCATCCCGTCAATAGAGCAGAGGTGGCTCGATAAAAGATGCAGCAAAAGGAATTAATTGGGTCCTGAATGAGTGAATTAATGGTTTACTAGATCTTAATAAATCACCTGCTACTTCCTTATGTATGTCATGGGAAAAGCTTCAAAGAYGCTTAGAGGGCCAGATTCCCTCATMGGTGGCAAAGACCGCAAAGAAAACTACTTRCAGTTGAAGGTCTGGGAAGTAGAGGAGGAAACGGTAAGGTTGGGTTGCTGCCTATGGTCAACTGTATTCAAAACTCAGGAGAGTGCAGCCGGGCACCTGCCGTGTGGGTGCTCCAGGCTGCTGGAAGGAGGTGAGGGGGCAGAAAGACTCCTGCATGGCGTGACCCAGCTCCATGAAGATCCTGGCACCCTCCTGCATCCTTGGGAAACATGGCAGGAATCAAGGAGCTAAATGCCAAATTGAGCGTGCGCTGGCTGGAGGTTAATTGCRGCCGTCAGAGATGAGTGGTTACACGGACATGCCCATTTAACATTAACGAGGAAGCTGTTAGCTTCCATAGATCTTTAGAGAAGAGGTTGTGGAAAAGGATGGAAGCTCCTCAGAAAACCCAAAACAAATCAAAGCATTGTTTTGTCTTCTGAGTGGGATCTGGTAAAGCAGACAGGAATAGATATTAGCCTGGGAACAACAAGAAACTTCACTGAAGGTCTCAATGGACTCAAGAAAAAAGTGCTGACCAGAGCCCACTGACATATAAAATGCGTGTAAGTCAAGACACCCAGATTGTTATTCTTTTACAGAACATTTAGTACTTTTTAGGACCTCCAAAGAGGAAAGTAGGAAAAAAAGGGACAAAACTCCTACTGTCACAGCTCCTTAAAAAACATCCCTTGCATGACGTGAGCTAACTGTGATGTGCATGGCAGCAGTTGGACATCATCATTACCACGCTGACTCCCATGTAGCCAGGGTAACCAAGACTTCTTGGTGCTACTCATGAAAGGAATAGAAACTCTTCTTCCTCCCCACCAATAAATTGATGCCTGCTGTTGGCTAGGCAACGGGTGACTTGCTGGGGGGTGAACYGGTGGTTTTGCTCAATCTGCTGCACTGCACGGGAGAATGGTGCTCGCGTGTTTATACAAATGAAAGCTTCACTGCCTTAGACTGTTGCCGAAAATGAGAAAGATAYTTCCATGCAACCTTTTAGACTAGCTTTCTTTTAATGTTTTTATTCTCTTCGATGACTTAAATCCAGTCTGTGATTTCATGTTCCTGGCAGTACTATAAAAGTATAAAGTAAAAAGACAGGCCCTATCTCAAGGAGTTTACAGTCTAAACACAAGTCAAAAAGAGAACAGATGAACAGGCAAAGTGGGGAGCACGGCTGAGATTAACCAGGGATAAGATACAGAGGAGGAAGAGGTGGGGATAAAAGACTCAGCCCGATGAAACCCATACAAAAGTTGGAGGGAGATAAGAAGGTCCTCCAAAGGACGTGCTGAAGGAGATTAAAGAGGTAGGAGGAGAGGCAGGAAATGATAGCACCATGGAAGCCAAAGCAGAAGAAGGTTTCCAGAGGAGCAGCACCGACTGCCTTGACGGGGGGGCTGGCGGGCCGAGAGGAGAGCACAGTGAGAACGGTTTGACCACATCCCCGCTGCCCCTTTCAATGTTTTTCGGTGAAAGTTCAGGGGTATCCATTGCTGCAAATCAGCGGGGGTAAAGGGGTTGTTGGTTTTGGGGTTTGGTTTTGTTTTTCTTTAACAGGGATAGGGCTTGAGAGATTCCCTAGAGCATACTCTCTTTATAATCCTTTTGGGATTAAATAACTCCAGACACATTTCCCTGAGGGCTGGATCCCCTTTCAGTTTGGCAGGCTGGATAGGCAGCTGCAACCTCTCCCTGCAGAGGGGGAGGATGTTAACTATCTCCCTGCCACAGATTGCGTGCCATGCCTGACGTCCTTCAGCCCAGGATCAACCTGACTTTTACCCTCTAGGCCGGCTACGATAGGCAGAGCGGCAGAGGGGTGTGCTGCCTGAGAAGGACGAGGCTCCAGAGGACTCCTGTGCATCCAGACGTGTGGCAGGGGAGCGAATGGCCGACCGAGCCTGGTTTCCACATGCCAAGCTGGATGTCGCAGCCTTGGCTGCACGACAGAGGGTCAAGGAGGGGAGAGYGGTGCAGGCTAAAAGAGCAAGCAAAAACCTTTGTGCAGGTGAACACTTCCTTCTGTAACAMATGTATTCATATATTCAGGACATCTACTATACTAAGCCACTGGAAAATGAGGCTTGTTTTCCTGGTATGTGGAAGAGAACAGAGGAATCTCCTCTCCTGCCCCAATAAGACAAAGCACTCGTCAGAATGTAAAGCCATATCATCTCATCAGATATGGAAGCTTACCCCAAATTACAAGTGTCCTGTTCGGGATGCTCTGCTGCATGGCACGAGTGCAGTCTCTTCCCATGGATTTCACAATGTAACTCGTGATGGGTCARCCTGTAGGGAGTGACTTGAAACCTTGAACTTCCCTGGTTCAGAGATCACCAAGATTTATTTCCTGATTAAAAAAACCCTACTACTTGACTCAGTGAGGAGAAAGCCAGTCTAACCCAARTAAAAACCTCCTCTGTATTATTTTAGTCTTTCTATTAGCAGCTTTGTTTTACCCCTCCTTTCAAGAAGCTCCATGTTACAACATGCCCACTTGGTTTCGGTGTTAGGTCTGTAGCTAACAATGAACCTGTCCAATATCTGCTAGGAGAAAGCAAACGTGACAAACCTGCACTGGTGATACATTTCATTTTGCAAGGATGTGATGGGTAGCGGAGCAAGAAATCACCTACTGAGACAATAGGAGAGAATTGGAAACCGGTCCTTCTGCTCCCTGAAAGTGATACAGTGAGGGGAGTAGCTGGTGTAATAATTTACACAAGTCACTAAACTTYGTTAGTGGAAGATCAAGTAAACATCATTAGAACCTGACCAGCCTTTGCTGGCTTCGTTTGGGGAACTCACAACGCTGGAAAACAACTGAGCAGACGGCACGTTTTTCTGATCTGAACTGGAATGTCCCCACCACGTGGGGACCCATGTCCTTCTTCTTGCTTAAGCCGAGCTGCCATGCAGCGCGTATGGGAACGCAGCTATCGCTGCTTTCCCTTTACTGCTGAGACGGGGGGAAGCATCTGCAAATTTATAAAAAGATTAAATTAGGGAAATAAACGTTTCAGCGATACCAGCCGTGCCGCGTGAGGTGTCACATGCGCGTGGCCCAGCAGATCGGTCATTTGTGTGGTGTTCCCCTCAGCATGGAAAGCCAGCACAAGCCTCGCGCATCTGCAGCCGTGGGGGCTGTAGCTTCCTCCTGGTCCAGCCGTGCCGGCCAAAGAGGCTACGGCTCCTTCCCAGGGGGAGGTTTTCACCAGCCCAACTGATTTTGCTTGAYGTGCATTTAGGGAGTGAGCACGCTGAGCCGAGAGAGGGTAAGCTCTGGGCAGGAGGAAGGATGGGCAGCGCAGGGTGGTGCGGGTGGGCGATGCAGCCTCCACAGCACCCAAAGAGGACGGATGCCCGTGGTGCGGGCAATCTCGTTTTGTTCTTCAGGATGCGAGTGCTTGAAGACGGCGAGTGCTCGAGGCCACAGGGCTCGGTGTGCCGCCTTGCTGCAACAGGGTCCACTTCAGTCCTCCTTTGCGTTGCAGATTCTCTGCAAATAGCACGATCTYTATGTAAATGGCAGGTATATGTATTTATTCTCTGTGGGCACAGAGTAAATCTAATTAAATCAGAAGGCTTCCAAAGTGCCATTAAGGAAAATTTGTAAAACATATTAAATTATACTCCCACCATTTTCCTGCGGTTTTGGCCTCCCCATCTGAGGGACAGGAGTTTAGAGCAGATAAACTGATGGAAAGTTCCTCAATCTCCAAGGAAAGATGGGAGAACGAGTGGTCTGTTCACATTTTCCCATAAGTATCACAGTAGCAGTCTGTGAGGGAAGGGTTTATTTTAGGAAGAGCTATTTTGAAAGCTAAAGTGTCACATCCTGGCTGGCTCTTTTCACGGTGTTACTATAATCATCCGGTTACGACAAGCTTAACGCAGAAAAAGCAACCTTTTTTTTTTTTTCTTCTTTTTTTAGGAAAAGAAACAATGTAACTGGCATATTTTTGGACAAAGGCTGTCATTTTATTTCTTTTTTGGTATTCTTTTTACTTTTCYCTATCATCTAACCCTATTTATAAAGCGCCAGACGTTAGCTCTAGGAACCGCCTGTCCTTTTTGATGCAGAAGTCCGTTCTGGCAGCTCCGCCTAGCCCCGCACACTTCAGAGAGTTTTCTGAGTCTAGCACAGCGAGCGCTTTTCTGTCCGGCACCCACTCTCCCGAGTTCCCTGCTCTCATCCAGCTGTGGCTGGAGGTAGGAAACCACGGGCAGACCCTGGCTGATGAGAACTCACCATCTCCACTGAGTTAGCGCTCTTCGACATTAAGCCGATGCACCCAAAGATCGAAATCATCCCGCAGGAACCTGTTACCACATTAGGAGCCAACCTGCTCTCAGACGCAACTGGGCGGGCAGCTGTTCTTGCTGCTGGGTCCGAGCTGGAGGAGCCGGGTCTCTGCTCAGCAGGCGTGAGAGCTGGGGAGCGACCAGGCTGGCTGGTCCTGCTGGTACGACGCACAGCGGCGGTCAGGTCTTACACCTCCCTCCTCCGCTCTGCTCTGCCGAGGCTGGGCTTCAGCTGAAGGCCAGGGTAGCTCCGAGCAGGACTAAAAGACTGGGTGYTTTCATAAAATAAAATTATTTTCGCAGCTGGAGTTGAAGCACAGTAGCTCRTTCTGACTTAAACCGCATTTTCTGTGGACCAGACAGACAAACAAGACAAACACAGACTGCATCTTCCCTTGCACTTAAGTAGCTCCTGCTTTGAATTCAAAGGGCATAAGTAGGAAATTGATATACTTTCTAATTTATTGGAGGAAAGATAACTCTCGGAAAACCAAAGAGACTGCTCTCAATTTATGGGAAGCAGACGCTTTTAAACAGTGAATGAGCGAATGTTGAAAGAGTCCTGCCTATAGAGCTAAATGCATTTAATATTCAGAAGACTCACAGGAGATGCTAAAGTGCCCTCAGCTCAGAAAATTAATAAAATATTATCTCATGAGTGAACTTCAAAAGCTTTGGCAGTTCCATTCATTCCACTTCAGATAAGCAGCCAAAATATTGCAATATCCTGCTAACCTGATGTGAAACATCCAGCTTTCCTTGGCCGGTAACATTAAGCTGGAAATGTGTGAACAATCTTTATTATGAAATATTTAGCCATTTCATCTGCTCTGTTGTGCCTCCCTATGCCTGGATCCAGTAATTCCTGCTTCTAAAGGTGGATCTAGGCCCAGATARTCAGCTGGGCTTTGATGCAACAGCAAGTGTCTGAAGACACAGGATTTAAAGACTGCTTTTGGCAAACCTTGCAGCTCTGTATTTAAGGGGTGACCTGTCCAGAGATCTSTCTTTCAGGGGCAGGAAGACCCTATCTGGCTGGTGGGTAAAATGACCARGTCTGCAAAAGACGTGGCAAGAGGACGCTGTCTGAGGAGAGGATGTTTTAGAGAGGTCCTAGACTTCGGTGGCTTTGTGCTCACCTCGTCTCCCAGCAGCCCATCTGCTCCCGGCTGGCTCAGGAGCGGCTTGGGCAGCCTTGGATCTGGGCTCTCAGTGATTTCTCTTTCCCTTCAGCTTTGTTTTTTTCTTTTGTTTTCCTCAGACTCCTCTTGCCATAACAAATTACCGGTGATGCTAGAATGTAAGCTATTGCTACAGGCTGAACCCTTTTAGTTTTGAGCCATCGGGTGGCCCTGCCTTTCCTCCAAAGGCAAGAGGAGGAGAGAGGAGGTCTCAGGGCAACGCATGCCAACGTGCAGGGCTTGTGCTCCACAGCACTGAGGCCTGGCACTTGCTGAGGATGCAGCTGGGGGGCCTAACACTAAGTTCCCAAATTAACCTGGTGTATGTGGGAGTCAAACGTGTACTAAAGTTTCCCTGTTACGCCTCCCCTGCTGCAACGGCAACTCACCCTGCCAGAAATGGGACGGCACATCTCAACAGCATGCCTATGTGAGGCATCGCCAGTGAACGATGTTTTGGCACCTCGGTGTTACTCTGGCAGTGTAATCCAGGACTGAGAGATCCTGTGCTCCTCACCTCCTCTTCATCGCTTCCTGGGTGCCACTTCCCCAGGAAGCCCCAGCGAAYGTAAGGGGTAGCTCCATATGGCACAGTGCAGGGCTTCTGGCCTCTCTCCACTTTCTGCTAGAAGAGAAGACAATCTTAAGCAGTGGTGAACAAATTCCCATAAATTCCCCTGTCCATGACTGGATGYTGCTGGGAAATAGGACAGAGATCCATTTCTCAGCCACTGGTTCAACACCAGGCAATAATAGCCAAGAGCCAGCATCGTCTCAGGGCTGTCTGGTTATCCACGCCGCATCAGTTGTCTCTGTTAGCCCAGATATTCACTTCACCCCAGCCCAGACTGACACTCTCGTCAGTGTAGTCTACAGACAGAACAAAAATTAAATCCCTGCGGCATCTGATTCTCCTCTCATCCCTGCTGCCGGTCCCTCCACATAAGGAAGGGAGCCCAGGGGAAGCTTTATTAGTCTGTCGATGAACATAAAATGATAGCGCTTGCAGGACTGTCAATCCAGCACAAGTAATGAGTTAAATACGTATATATTTATATTTAATTTCCAATTCATCAGTAATTCCCGACAGATGGAATCCTTGCATTTCAGGTCAACTTGACATCTCTAGCCCTCAAAGGTCCAAGTGAGCATTGCCAAATTTAATGAGCTGCAATAACAATGTCTCCACATTATTGGACTAATTACTAGCTTCTGAAAAGAAAAGAAAAAAGGAGGGGGGAGGAAGAAAAAGAAACTCCTTTAAACAGATGAAACTTTAATTAACAGCATTTTAAGATGTTACTTATTATGGAGCAAATGCCACTTCAAAGTGAAAATAGCCTCTAGGTGGATAACAGATCTAATGAAAGGTACAGTAGTCAATTTAGTACTAACTTGCTTCATATGTACGGCTTTAAGCCTTCAGAATAACCAGACTTCGTGGCAACAGCCAGCGCACTTCGTGATGCAAAGTCTCCGTTTCCACAGAGCATAGACCGTCCGGAAGGGTTTGGCACRAGGGCAGCCTGCTGCAGGTGGATCCCCTCCATCAAAGCAAACGACAGCACATGGTCACTTCAGCTGGTGGCCAGCGAAGCGAAGGCCTGGCAACTGGAGTAGCTTGCGCTGAAATTCCAACGCAAGATTTCTACATTAAAAAATAATTGTTTTCATTAAAAGTAGTGGCCACAGTCTTGGACTTCCAGGTTGAAAGTATGTGTTTCATTCAAGCCAGTGGAAATGTTGCACATTAAACTTGTGGAACAAATAATAGAATTTAGCCTCAAATGAATGAATCAAATGCAAGGCTAATTTCTTCAAATAACTTTCAGCAACTTCTGTTTCTCTCTCTCTCCCATACACACACACACACTCATTAATTCACTTATCTAAACAGACACAGTAAAAAAAAATATCCTAGCCTTCAAACTAGTCAAAATATTTTTCCTGTGAACTGAGAAGGAAAAAAAGGAAGAGGTTTGTTGCTATTTCTATTTTTGAATACTGAGCATTGCTCAGATCTGCCATGATGAGGGGCCATGTCAGATTGACTAGATCAGGTAACAGCAGGCTGCAAAACCTTTCCTTATCCTGCGGAGACCTTCATGAATCTATTCATACCTTGCCCACTTCGCACACCGGTGTAACCACTTTTATAAACCCCGCTGATGTGAACTGCGACCGCACCAGCCCAGAGCAGGCTGGCACCTCCCTGCAATAAATTCAGATGATCCGGGAAGTGCAAATCACGCCGGTCTGCACTGGGACAGCTTGGCTTATGCAACAATATTTGCGTGCATTTAGGTGCATTCCCCAGACGGGGACCTACAGAGCAAAATTCAGCGCTCACTGACATCCTGTGCGATCTTGCAGCATTCGCCCAGCCAACTGCTGCCCCCCAGGCAGGAGGCAGGGGAGGATAAAACTTGGCATCGCCTGACTGTGCGGAATGCATGCTAGCTGCGAATTGAGCTTGAATATTGCTTGGAGGCGGGGGGGAAAAAGGGGAGGCATCAGATTTGTTTAGGCATAAGGACATATCTCAATTTTCTCCTTGGTTTTCTTCCCAGTCCTGCCCCGGTAGGCCCATTATTTCCCATTTCAGAATTAGCACCTTTGCCAGCAGAACATAAAGGCGACGGCTAAGGAAAACTGCAGCCTCTGCCCTTGGAGCATTTTCTGCCCTGATGACAGGACCTTAATTGAAGCCATTTGCTGTGGGAACAAAACAGCAAGTGGTCTGCTGCTGCTATATGGAAACATGGGGGGCTCCCTGAATCCGTGTTTCCCAGGACACTGCCAAGGCACAGCCCGGCAGGGTAGGRGAGAGTGAGCTCTGCATCCCCAGCCCCAGCAGGGACCCTGCTCTGCAGAGCTCTCCTGCTCACCTTCAGCGTTGCCTTAGGTAGCACTGCTTAGGTTGCCTTAGGTAGCTCTAGTCACRCATCACGGCTTCTCACCTTGGCTTTTTCCTTGCGTAGGTCTCTGCCCTTCCAAAGCAGCACGTATTGCGTCCCAGCAAATCAGATCAGCAAAATTTCTGCGCTTTGGTAAAGACTCAAGACCGCACCTACAACTGGGCTAGTCAGAATCCAGGAATTTAATAGTTTAATATGGAGAGTTCACTTTATCATCACCTCTCCCACCTCCCTCCCTCAAAATAAAACACTTTAAAAAAAAAAAGCAGCAGCAGCTAGGAGGCTGGTGGCTATGTTTAGCTGGAACAGGATTTGAGATTTTGAGGGAAAACCCCTGGCTGCGAAGCACCTGGCTGATGCAATTTGAGGAAGAAATAGGCTTCTCCCTATCAGAAGAGGGATCCTGACATCAGCAGGTATGTGGCTGTTCAGTTACTGAGAAGGAGAGAATCATAGGACCTGCAAACCAAGGTGGATGACAGGAGAATATACTGCAAAGCGTGCCTGTGTCGCAGGGGATGCCTTGTTGGTGGCTTCCATACTGCCGAGCTGCACTCAACTCATAGCTGTACTGTGGCCCTCATGGACATCTCCCTGCATGAACCTCCAAAATAATTCTTGGATAGGTCCTAGTTCACTTAAGCTACGATTTTCCCCGTAATAACAAAAAGATGACAGCCACCACTTAGCCACATGTGCCTGACTCCTGCCTGTTCCCATGTCCAGCCCAAGCTGCTCACCCAAGCCATTCCCACCCGGGTTTGACAGATGAACCCAAGGTTTCCTCAGCCATCTGGCTCGGGGGCTTTTGTGAGGCTTCGTGCCAGTGCTCTTGTGTATGTGGGAGTTGGTTCCTGTTCCAGCCATTGCAGTCTCTTCCAACGCCCTTAACTTTACTTTTGCCCATGACCCTGACCACCCGAGTGGAAGCCTGCAAGGCAGCCTGTGGGCTCCAAGGAGCTGGCTGTTTTCCAGGCTTGTGGTTGCCATCTTTTGTTACTGGAAATACCCTGATTAGTTTCTAATGCGCTGCATTAACCTGACAGTCATCCACCTTATCCCACGTCTGTTGGCTTCTTCAAGGCTTTTTTTTTTTTTTTTTTTAATCACCAATTGCAGCCTGCAAACACTTTTCCCAACACGGTGCTCCTTGCTCTGCTCACAGCTGAAGAGAGTCTGCAAAGACATTGCCCAAGTGGTGGGTTTGGTTGCAGAGCAGGACACGGGGCTGGTATGTCCTAGAGCTGTTCGACCAGGCCAAGCAGATGCATCTAYACTGGCAATTCCCTTTCCCTGTCCAAGAGCTGGGGGGAGGCAGGACACCCTGGATGGGGAGAGCTGTGTGTGAGGTGTCCTAGAGGTCCCTCAAAACACCCACTCAGGACCTTCACTTCTGAGGCACCTTCTCTGCAAAGAGAGGAGGTCAAAACTCGCCTGGGAGGAGCACTTAGCCAAGCAGGCAGGTATGTGTCATAGCAGGTATAAGCAGAGGCATTACCAAATAACCAGGCAGAGTTTAAGCCCTAGGACAATTAAGAGTCCTGTACCATAGACATATCCTAACTTGCAACTTTCTCGTACTTCTTTCTCCACTTGCTACACACAAACTTCTCACAGCACAGAAGAACAAGATGTGACCAGCCTCATCTTATTCCCATTCCTGATGCTTAAAAACAAAACAAATCACAAATTAGTCTCCTTCACCAAAGGACAAGAGAGAGATCCCCACTGYAAAGTGTTTCTCCCAAGCCTCTGGTACCCGTGAGGCACAGCCCTGCAACCTGGGTGTGAGCTTTAGCAGCTGTTTGCAGCATTTCCCCCTGGACCCAGGTTGGCCTTTCAAGCATCTCTCAGAGGCCATGGGTCTGAGACATGCGTTTGRTTCGTGACTAGTTAGCTCTTACCCCTGACTTGCTACGAAGAAGGGTGGAGGAAGAGATGGATCAAACAGATGACGTTGACAAAGGAGGTGCCTGCAACTTGATTTAGCTCAAGTCCTTGAAAGCCTGTTACTGAATGTAAGAGAGGAATAAAAAACAAAAACAGTAATAAAAAGCAATTAATGTATCCAATTTTTATGGCCAAAAATAAAGGCACTGGAAGGCAGGCTTTTTAATGGCTATCATTCCTCCTGTGTTATTTGAAGATCCCCTTGTAAACGGGAATCCTGGGTCTGTTTTGCCATCTGTTCCCTCCACTCCTGCCTAGGAATCCTGAAAGGGTATTTATTGTATATGCAGGTTCAGTGAGGCCCACTTACTATAAACAAATACTGCATGAAATATGGTGGGGCCAGCTCTTTCTACAGTGCCTGTATTTATGAGGAAACAGTATAAAAACAAATATGTAATCTGGAAATAAACCTGTTAAATGAATAAAAAGTCCTACGGAGCAAAACATAATGATTAGCAGAGCCATTCAGTGAAAGACCCTGTTAAGGGAACACATCTGCTGTCATCCACTTTGCATCAGTGCTTTTCCCCCCGTGATAAAAATCCATCTAAAAGCAGCCATCAGAAAATCATGGGGGAGGGGAGTGGGGAGAAGGAGGAGATGAGACAACCTAAGAGCTATGAGGCCAACCACGGCACTTTTGCTGGTTCTTGAAATGCCTCTTGAGTCCTGCACCCTGCTGTCCACCAAATATAATCTATGTTATTTACAGCATGTACTAGGTACAGATTACAGTCACTCAGCTGAAGGGGGAAAAAAAGAAAGGGGGAACAAGAAGTAATAAAAGAAAAAAAAAAAAGATCAGCAAAGCAATTGAAGGCCAGCATGGTATGCTGAACMAAGATTCAAATAAAGAACTTGAAGTGCCACATGTTTGTGCACACATGCATAGAAAACCATATTTTGCTTTCGACCAATTACACAGAGCCTAAACACAGGTTAGAGACAAGAGCAGTGCAAGATAAATCTGCTATGGAAATGCAACTCAATCATGATGTCTGATTGCCAGCTTCACTTGCGTGCAGTATCGCCACTATTCAAATGCAGGAAGTACTATTTCTAGCTACCTGTTCCTATTAACTCTATATTTACAGACCTCGAGTAAAATCACAACCTGCTCCACACCCACACAGGCAGAGCCGGCTACAGAGGGGCGAGTAACCGCACTTGTTGTCACCCTCTCTCCCCACGATTTACATTTGCTCCAAGATGTTCTGGGTATTTCCTATCTCAGTTTCTGCTTTCCACTGTGGGTT
The DNA here is from genome assembly GCA_030449065.1 of Oceanodroma leucorhoa. Lineage (NCBI taxonomy): Eukaryota > Metazoa > Chordata > Aves > Procellariiformes > Oceanodroma > Oceanodroma leucorhoa. Next base: position 8,106,341 of record JASVER010000026.1, on the reverse strand, counting down.
GCCTGACCTTCCCCATGGAGCCGGTTATTAATACTCCAGTCTCTACCGACAACGCAAACAAACTAGGTACAAGCTGATGCAACTCTGGAAAGTGCCATACCAAACACTGATGCAACCCCCCCGAGAGCTGTGATTACTCCCCCAGAGCACGTGGGATGAGGGTGCCTTGCTTGGTTTCAGCTTGACTCTTGCTTTCGCCTTTGCCTGCCAGCACAAAAACTGACAAAACCCACATCTTCCCAGTCTGTGGCTTGGAAAAGCTCTGGTTTTACCCTCCCGCTAGCTATTCCCGGGTAGAAGCATTACACAGACAACGTGCTTTTCCTTCGTCACGCGTGTGACTTCACGGTCAAACTGAAGTCCATTGCCTTGGTCGTGTTTTTACCATCAGGATCGTTTCCGTTCCTTACCGATCAATCAAAGTAAAGCAATAAAACCTTCACCTTCGTAGCAAGGGAGGCAACGCCTGAGCGTCGACCGGAGAACTGAGTAGCAGACGACGGGCCTGTGGCTCCCCTTCCCCACCCAAAGCATGGAGTAAGGCATCACGTAGCATAATTTGGGTACTAATTGGCAAAACAGGCATAATAATTTGCTTGAACGTGCACTGTGATGCTGGTGTACTGTTTGCAAATTATTAACCAGCATAGACTTGCTGCCTTTGGTGTATGTGAGATATACGTAAAGGCTTAATGGATTTATATCACTACAGTTACTACTAGTGCTCATTGACACACTTTAGTATTTTTATTGCTTTTTCATAGCTGACATCATTCTGATGGTATGTAATTAAATATTTTACAAAGATAGGGTCTGATCCGACAACCTTTATGCGCATGAATAATCTCATTATGTTCAATGCCTCTACTCATGTACCCAAAGCAGGCAAGACTGGGTTCCTACTGCTACAAAAGTAATTTTTTTCCCCTTCTGTATTCCCCTTTTGGGATTTTGATGGAACTAATAATTTAAAAAAAGACCCTTAAAACTCCTTCACATTTATTTTGTGCATTGAAACCTTCACCTAGGATTTAAAGAAACTACAAGAACACCGTTGTGGCGGTTATGTTTGGCCGGGGATGGAAAGAAGTAAGAGTTTGTGTTTTGTCACAGACTGAAAGACAGACATACTGCTTTTTTGCCAGTCTRTATCTTAGTGCGGTTTCCTGAGGCTGATTAAGGGCTTGAAGGGGGGATTTTTTTCAAGAATTCATAACTCACTTTAAAAAGTGGTGTATTTCAGGCATGAGGGGGATTGCCCAGATCGGTTTTTTTTAATATTACCTGCAAAGTATGTCACAGTCATATGCTTCCTTCAAACTGAGACRCATGCAAAATGTTCACGCGCCAGCGTCTTACAGGCTGTGCGCACCCTGCTCCCCGCTCACCCAACACATCTACACGTTCATGGGGATGTTTTGCTTGGCTCCAGCAAGAGGCGAGCCTGACCCAAAGCTAGATCTGGAGCTGAAGATCCTTGTTACAAAGCGTGGTTTGGGGTTGACCCGTCGTAAAACCAGCTTTTCAAGTTTTGATTCAGATCGGAGCCTACAGGCAGACTTGTCCCAGCTGCGTTGCCRTCCTGGCACCTGGCATCTAGTGAAACCCATTGCTGCTCGCCCAGAATATCCCAGAACAGCCGGGCAGGAGGGAAAAGGCACGGGGGGGATCTTTGGATCTGAATTTTAGATTTGGACTCGTTTAAAAGAAATATTTTTAAACCATTGCAGCCATCCTTTTTCCAGAACCAAAGCACAGACAAACAGAGAGGGCATCTGGCCCACTGTGGATGCCTAAATAAAAACTTGTATCATTTTGCAATGCCTCTGCAGCTGAATGAAGGTATTTTTCTGGTTTTCCGCCAGCAGCGAATGCAGGAAGGCTCTGAACACAGCTAGCGACTTTCTGGTCATTATATGCACATACCCTTATTATTTTACTACCTCTTGGACCCCTGAAAAAGCCTCTCTCCCATCTTTGGGCAAAAAGGGAACCAAATATGCGTTTCTGGAAACAAACAGGCCTTTTAAATTAAAGCCTACTAAGTTATTAGCTTAGTATGAAAACCAAGATATTGCACAGTTGCACCTAATCTGTGCCTGGGAAGCATTAAACCTGATGGCAGCGCTGCCCAAGCAGAACAACCGTCTGGCTTTTGGGGAGCTCCGCTGGACTAGTAACTTTGAGTGTCACTAAATCGTAAGCCATGACATGATGTGAAGCCCTTTCACAGCACACAAAATGCAGAAGAGCTTTGGTGCCCGGGCAGGGATACAAAGCCCTCTCCGGGTCCTGTTTACTCAGCAGGGGTCACACCGCAGGCTAATCCCATTAGCTTTCAGCTGCTGCACCCTTTGCCGCGATTTACTGTTGCACCCCAGAGGGGTGCTTTGAAAACAAGCCCAACCCAAATCTGAACTCCGCTCGTGACAACGATCACAAATTTGTTTCGAGACCCAAACTGAAAGGAAAAGAATAAAAAGTCGCTTATAAATGATCTGATCCAGCAGTCCTGACCTGCGGGCCATGCAGTAAGGGAGCGTTACCCYGCCCTGGCAGCTAAGCCCAGAAAGGGGATGCTCGTTTCGCGATTCATCAGCTGGGCTCTCTTCCCCTGACAGTCGTCAGCTGTTTTTCCGGCATCTGTTTAGAAAAAGCCAAACAAGTCTACCGGTCACCTTCTAGTTTGCCCACCTTTATATTTCGGTCAGTGTGGGGAAACAGGCTGTCGGACCCGCGCCTCCCCTCCTTCCCTCCCCTCTGATGGAGCGCATGCTTGGGCTTCAAGCCTACTTCCCTTGGCCTGCCACGCTGCTGCCGAGTTGCCGTCAGGGACAAAATCAAGAGCACTGAAATGGCAGGAGAAAGCTGATCCCACGTGACGCATCGGGGAAAGACAACACACACCAAGGCCTCTGGAAAACAGACTCTCTCCTGGCCTCCCAGCCATGTGCAAACTTACGAGGTTTGAATGAAATTCAGCTAAAGCATCCAGGCCAGCAACTGCTTATCCAAAATGAACTCAATCGCTGGACTTTTGTCCATTTAAGAGTCACCTGACTGTGCTCCACGCTGCCTAGGTTAAGCCCCGTCAGTATCTGAAATACCTCAAACAACATTAACCCTTCTGTTGGCACTGCAACGCAGGATGAACTTTTCAAAGAACTTTTAAAAACACACAGATCAAGACACTCCAGTGACCCCGGCACATGGATGTGTTACAGCCCTTCGACAAGCCAAGGGCAGCACTTAAGAGAAGCAGAAGAGGGTAGTTAAGTGAGACACAAGGTTTACTTGCCCATATGCACCTATGGATGAACATATGGATTTCTTTACGTCTTGACCCCAGAGAACGGGCATAAAACTTGAAAATTGCCACCTGGTTTCTGCAGTTATTTTTCCATTTAGGGATTAAACAACATCTAAACCCACGTGTGCATGTTTTTCTATTGCAAATAGGCAGCACAGACAATTGAAAAGCAAGGAGATGGGTGTGAGAAAGAGGATTTCTGGTGACCCAGGGGAAAAAAAAATAAAGGGATGAGTCTGGGCCTGCCAAACAGCTGGTTAAACTTCAGAGCTCAGTTTAATACTGTTTTGAGGCTTGTCTACTGACAGCAGAAAAAACACCTTCTCGTCTGCCTGCCTTTCTTTTTGCACTGCTCCCCCAACACCAACACGCCGGAGGGTGCTCCATTCAGCAAGATCAAGACTTGTCTCCTCACCTGAGTGAAAAAGCAGGGTGTTTTTAAAAATTGTTTTCCGAGAGAGGTACCAGGGTCTGGTCAGACGAGTGCTCAGATGCTTTTAATGTGTTACCACTCCTTTCTTCAGCTGTTGCTGGCTACTCCCATCCCCCTGGGCCTCGGCATCAGAGCCCGAACACACTGCTGACCCGCCGCARTGCAACCTGCGGTGGGGTTGCTGAGCCCACCTCGGCACTACACCAACCCAGCACTGCCTTCATCTTGGCTGGGGTCCCGAGAAGAGACTGCAATACCTATTAATCATAAACCCTGCTGATTAAATCCATCTAGCTGTTTCACTCAGCTACAACCAGGGGCGAAGGCTGTCCTGCAAACTGCTCTGTCCTGCAATCCGGCTGCACACATAAAGCCAAGGGAAGAACTGGGTCTTCATCTACGTTGAATTTGCTGCAGGACCTGGGTTTTCCACCTGCATGCAGCCAAGGTCTGACATTTCCAAATGTGAGATTTGTCAGGATTACACGAGAAACTGAAAACTTCCACCAAGCCCTGAAGGAGCCTGTTAAATCCTTCATCGAACATTTGCAGGGGCAAGTAAGGAGGGATGGACCCTATTCCCGTGCTGTGGACTCCCTGCTTCATGCCCTGGGAAAAGGGTATGCTGGGATCTCGAGCACAAGTCCAGAGCTGCTCAGAAAATGAAAAACAAAGATCCCTTGAACATTTCTTTGTTTCTATTCATAACCACAATTTCATTTGCATTGATGTTTCCTGACCAATTCTCTCCTCAAAATAATTGATGGGAAAAAGATCAAGAGATGTAATTAAAAGAGAAACAAACAGAAAACAAAGGGAAGAGGGTAAATGGGCATGCGACTTCAGGTCAGGGAAGGAAGAGGAGCAGGTGGTGGAACTGATGAGGGAGATTTAATGAACTGCGATTGACTTCGAATAACAAAGGAGGAGGAACCTAATCCTACCGTTGGATCTGTACACATATGGACTTACCAAAACAAATGGTAATCAATCCATCAGCCTTAAATTAAAGATAAGGTGGGCAGGAAGGAAGGGACACAGTTTATTCCCTCCTCCCCACCCCCACCATCAAACAAAATCTGTTTGTGTGTGTCCATGTCTGTGTTGTCAGGGTTAGCGTCTGCCATCTCCCCCTTCTCAACCAAAGCAGTCACCTTCCCATGCCTCACCGTGCCACCACAGGCCGGTCTCTTTGGAGGCTGCCCCGGGAATTTAGGGTCCTGGTTACCCTGGTTCTGCAGCGTGTTTCACTCCACAGAGATCAAGGCTCAGCAGCTTCAGGAATACGCTCGTAGGACTCTGCGTGTAAATGCTCGCTGAGCTTTAATCAAAYGCACATCACAGATAGTCCTGCATGACAGAAAGCAGAGCCGCCAATCCGCAGACCTGCCAAGAATAGCCTCATCTGCAATACAAGCGTTTTTCCTCTTTTGTATCATTTTGGCCCTTGCTTTCTCATTCCAGGWCAAGCTGCAGAAATATTCTGGGTTTTATATGGTATCTCCTTGTTTCAAGCTGAAGGCAAGTTCACTAGATTTTCTAAATATATACCCAGGTTTTAYGAGTCCTCATTAAGTTTTCCAGGATAAAGTTTCTATTTTAAGGCCTGGATCCTCCAAAGCGAGCTGCACAGTCGGACATCTCTTTCCCATACATTCGGCCAAGCATGGCTATGCACGTGGKTTTCTTTGCGGGATTTGCCCTAGTGTTTAGGCCTGGCAGGCAGTTTCACCCAAARAAAATGCTTCTAACCTGGTGTCTCCAGGGCCGGTAACTAATACTTATTTCTCCTTGACCAGTAGGGAGAAAATGCACGAGCAATTCACGATGATCGCTACCGACTTACATTTGAAAGAGTGAAAACTTGTGACTTACGGGATAGTATCAGGAGCTAGGAAATATAATTTTCTGTTTCTGCTCTAACCTTCCTGTGTSATTTCCTGGCATGATCTATATTTCAGTATATTCCAGTTATTCCAGAAGAATACCGCCAGCTGGATGGCAGGCGGCAGGGGGGAGATGCTCAGACACGTGGGGTGGGAGCTATGTGGGGCTGCAGTTTGGGACAGGGGCTGGGTGCCCGGGAGAGGGGCACGAGGAGGCCTTCCCATCCAGAGGCATTTCCACCACAGCTACTATTTGAACAAAGCATTTGCCAATTAAAATAATTCAATCAGGTCTCCTGTATCCTGAGGAAAGGGCAGGGCAGGCACAGATGGACAAGGACACAATGTCGAGCCCTGCCACATCAAATCAGGAAAGGGGGAAGAGCAGGGAAAACAGAAATTTGTGAAATAGCCACCAAAGTTAAATTCTTCTCCCTATTTACAGCTCTGCAAGACGAGCAGGAGGGAYGCAACCCAAGCACCGGCTTAAACATTATGTTTCCCATTTCCCTGCTTGCTCGGGTCCTCTTAACCTGTGCATTGACCTCCAGGCGTTCCAGCTTCACAGCAGCTGAGGAGCCCCCACCAGAAGCACCAGAGCAGAGGGGTTGCCAGAGCAGAGGGGAGCACCCCTCGCCCCAGGCACGCCAGCAAGCGCTCTGCCCCGTCGGCAGGGACATCCCAGCCTGAGCAGGTCCCCTGTGCTGAGCTATTCCTACCTGGCCATCAGGAGAGGGACTCGGGATGTTGGATGGGAGTCGTGGGAATTTGGGATGCTGTAGGGACACACCAAGGAAGTACAGTCAAACGCCTGGCAAGTGCTAACCCCCAATACTGTGGTATCTGGTCTCTGACTTCGGCTCTCCCGACTCCCGCATCCTAAACGGCATCGCACCTGGAGCATGAATTTGCACCGCATGGGTGGTTTTGGTGCTTTTTGGGTACGAGGTGGGCTGACCGAGAGCTGCCTGCCCTCTCGCCAGGCTAGCAGGGGCCGGGCCCAGCTCCGCAGCCTGCTGCGCCCAGATCTCGTTACCCCTCCACCAAAGAGGGCAATCCCCCCCCCTGGCTCGCTGAAACGTGACCGCGTAGCATCCCGAGAGGTATCATTTATCACCACCAGCTTTTGAGCAGACAGACGTTTTCCGGTGAGAGCACAGCACAGTGCCACTCACCTGCTCCCAGGGAAGCCAACGCCAGGGTTGCTGGAGGAGCAGTGGGACGGGTCTCACCATACGCATGTTAGTAAGTCACCCCCCCACGGCCCTCCGCCTCCTCCTCTGAGCAACTTCAGCTTTACTCAGACTTTTTGCTAAAGGGCTCCTTCTCTTACTTACTGCTCAACAGGGGCCTGAAGCAAAGGACGTCAGCGGCGGAGGAGGAGGGAGAAGGTCAAAGCGGAGCTCGGCGGTGCACGATCCCCCTCTCAGTCTTGCAGTTTTGGGACCTCTCCCCTCTTCTTTTCACCTACGAAAACCTGGCTGCTCGCCACAGCATAATATAGCAACRGGGGAAAGAGAGGAAGAAGGCTTAACTTTTATTTATTTTAGTGCGATCATTAGGATTATGTCAGGGGGAAAAAGCATTAATACATAATCTTTTCCCTGTGCTATACAACACTGGCTGCTTTTAATTTAGAATTAAATTGAAACACTCACTCGGAGCGGCTTTGAACAGCAGCCAAGGCCTTCTCTTGCATTGTGTGAGCAGCTGGGTAGCCTTTCCACTCTCTTTTTTTTTTTCTTTTGGTCCACGGTGCCCTTTTGCAGACCTGTGCTGAGGGTCGGTCGCTGAAGGTGCTGGTGTCACCCTTCCACAAGCGCTAAGGGTCCCCTTGGCTTGGAGCTGGCACACCGACCACAGGTGAAGGGGGAAGCCCTCCCACTGAAGCGCATGAGTGCAGCCCCCAGCAGACCAAACCTCAGCAAATAAAGCTCCACAGCTACAACTATTTCGCAAATTAGAGAGAGAAGGGACATAGTAAAAAAACACATCAAAATGCACATTTTTTAAAAATGCTGAATAGCAGTGATTTATTTTTTTCTCCATGGCGCACATCATTTTGTATGCTTTGTCGCACATGATGGGGCAAGTTCACACAAGGAGAACACGGTTCGGAGGTATAAACAGGACAGACAAGACTGGGTGGGGTAAAGCCAAATTTAGTTAARTGAACTGGCCATCCTGTTTTGTTCACGCGACAAGCCTGCTCCAGACGGTTCCCACCAAGCCAATGAGAAAGGTGCCTCGGTCTCCCTGTTCATTTTATATAAATACTAGGTTTTGTCAGGCTAAAGAATCCACTGCAGGCTCAAGCCTTTTCCTTAATTATTGGTATTCACTGAAAGAAAGGGTAAGTTTAGAAGGGGGGGGAAGAGATTGCCACCCTTTCAGTGCTGCTGTGAAGGGAGCCCTGCTTATCACAACAGGTGCAAAGGCCACTCACAAAAACAGCAGCAGTTCAACACTGAAAGGCTAAGAAATTACTTATTCTCTTTGTCAGCTGCTCGCACAAGCAGGGTAAAGGCTGCTTGGGAGGAAAGAGAGAGGGTGAAAAGAAGAGTTAAAGTTTGTTGCAGGAAAGAAGGAAAGAGGGAAAGGAGGAAGGAAAGAAAAAAAGATGGAGTGCATGCAAGCCCGCAGGTTCATGGGAGAATCTGGGAGATATGTTGACCTTAAAAAAAAAATATTTTTTTTTAAAAAAAAGGGACAGCAAAAAGTAAGCAGAAACAAAACTACATCCCCACACAGAACAGGAATGAGCAGCACCAGCAGGCTGGGGACTGGGGGAAATTTTAACAGTCTACCACTCCAGCTGAATGGGGAGGGGAACAATGCCGGCTGAAAGCGCAGCATTCCTGCCCCTGCACCCCTGCAGAAAGGGGCTGTGCAGGTCTTTCTGATGGCTCCCTCTAATTACGCTTTCTTGTGTATGGCAATTCATGGCCAGCTCAGAGAATGTTCCCTGTCAGGGGGGTGATTTGTGTACCACACCTACAGAGTCAACATATTGGGGAAAAAAATTATTAAAAAAGAAAGAAAACCCCTCTGATGAGAAGCCTGCAATTGCAGGGTTCTGTTTTCCTTTGGGTTCTTAGCTGGGGTTTTTTCCTCCACCCTTCCCCTTTCAAGATAAGGCATCAGAAGTAACTGAAACTAGAATTTCATTTTATAACACCCCTCCGTTAATCCCTAGATCTCTCTCAAGTGCTGCATAAATTTCACCGTCTTTTCACAGAGCTTGAGGTTGTTTTACATCTGATGCATCTTATTTTCTAAGGACGATGGTTCTGTTTATTTTAACCAGGCCTGGAATGATGTGCAAACCAGCCATCCCTCTTAGATGCTGATTGTTCCCAGAACCAGATGGTCAAACCTTCYTCTTTTAAGACAGCTGACTCAAAGCCATAAAAGAAAACACCAAAAATGAAAACAATCATCAACAACAACATCAAAAAACACCCTGTGGTGGGAAAAAAAAATATTTCAATGTTGGCACTGTGAGAGAGAAAAAACTCAGAGAAAAGAGAGTGTTTGGTTTCCAGACCCTGGAGGTCCAGCGTGCAAAGGGGGGAATTCGCTCATCGGGAAGTTTCCACCAGTGGCAAGCTAACAGGAGGAATTCCCTCGCTTAAATATGACAGACGTTCATACCTCTGCTGCCCAGAAGCAGCAAAAACCCCCTGTGGTTATTCTGACTGCCCTGCTAAATGAATGGCGAGTTAGAGTGCTAATAAAACATAGCAATGCGAGTTGCCGCTGCCCGCACCTGCAGGTTCTCTGATACCCACTACTGGCTTCACAATTTRCTGCCGAACCCAAAGGGCTTCAACTTCATTTTAGTACCATGAATAGCCTCTTGCCATCCTCGTGGTTCCCGCCTTCCCCAGGCCTTTTCTATTCACAACTGGTCCTAGTTTAATTGGGCCGTTTTGCTGTAAGTCAGTGAAAGCCACTGATAGGCAGGGTGTAAGGAGAATCACACCTTTTACAAAACCAGTCTTGCCTATGGCAGGTTTAAGGCAGCACAGGGTCTTTGTTTGTAAAGCTACTCCAGCCTAACTAAGCCTGAGAAATCCTACACTGAAGGTTAAATCGGTCCAACGTCAGGTTGCAGGCAATCCTGTGTATGTATGCTGGTTTAACAGAAGCAGTTCCTCCCCACCTTGACCAAAAATCAACATAGGTTTTCACACCACTGTAACGAAAATCAAAAATAATTTTAAAGACATCGCAGTCGGGTTATGAACGGAAAGAAACAAGATGCCACAAAGCAGCTTGTGATTTTTCCACACAAAGGTGTAAACTTGGAGCACATCAGCTGCTCTGCAGTGGTGGCTGGTGTGCAGGCTCTCACCCTCGTAGACATAAGGTAGTTTTTTGTTCTTCTACCGTCTTTCACCTCTCTAGGGGAAAACAGACACACAAGCTGCCTAAGGACTCTAAAAAACCCAATCACTTTCTCTTTAACCATCATAAGAAATAGAAAGCCACGCAAAAATAAAAGATGCCTGGATGCCTTTCATCAACTACTTTTCCTTAACATTTCCTGATATTCTGTAAGAAGTATGCGATTCCAGCATGAGGGGACTTTGTGAACATTGCAAGAAAGACAGAAAGCCTGCTTCAAATGTTACAAGGGAAGGAAAGGCTTCAGACACTTTCAGAGTTTCTAATCAAATTTGCTATGGCTTTTAAAAATGGCAAAGTCCCAGATAAAGGATACGCGCTCCATGTCTGGACCGCTGCAAACTTAAGCTAAACATAAGACTAGATTTAACAAAAAAGGTCACCTACAAGACTGTTTACACTTGTTGCGCTAAAATCAGATTTTGAACTAAGTTAAACCGCAAAGATTAGATACGCAGTCAAGGCCTCAGTGCAAGTATTTCATGGGAACCCTACAGTACTAGGTTGTAGCAGTCTTTCTGTTCATAATAAAGAGTTTTGAATAAGGCCTTTAGGACACACTTTTGCTCAGAGTTAGGGCACAACAGGTAGAAAACCTGAGCTCAGCACCTCCTTCTGCACATAGGCATTCACAGATGGCAATAGCAGAAATAATTGCATACCCTCATGAAGTATCTCGAAGTGTATTGTCATTTAAAAACAACCCCCCTAATACATGTCAAGTAAATAACAACAACACAAAAAAATAAGTAGATAATGCTGTTGAAGATGTTGCTGTTGTATGAAGAACTGAAGATACCGTGTAATGCCTGCTCTGGACTGGGGACGTTCTCTATGTTTGCAAAGTCCCCTGGACAACAGGACTCTAAGCTTCTTGCCACCTCTAGACGCTGGCACAACATAGATGTTTAATAACAAGCACCACATGCCCGGTGCACACAGCCCTCACTCGTCAAGGTCCCATATGCTGAAAAATATTTTCTGCGTTAATTGCCAAGGACGGCTGTTAATCCGCCATAGAACAGCTCCCTTACAAACCTCGGCAAAATCCACTTAGCTTTGAGTCAGGCGTACTTCAGAAAGTATTTGTCCTCTTTGCATCGGGATTGAGAGAGACAGGGAGAGAGAAGGGGTGAGACAGAAATACTGGAAGTGTAGTAGGGCTTTAGTAAAACTTCAGAAATCCTGTAAGAATGTGAAAGGAGCCACAGGCTCTGCGCTAAAGAGAGCAACTGGTAATTAAAACCTTGATACAGCGACTCATTTGAGTTTATTTAAATACGTACTTAAAGATAAATGCAAAGCGTTTTGCTCAAACATTTTGAGGAATATGATCCTTAAGCAAGATTAACAAGTCTTTAATAACACTTGTGTTATGAAATGTCATTATAATCAAGCAGTAAATCAATAGTATAGTAACACATGCTGCAGATCGCAAGGGCTGTATTTTGAGGAACAAAAGAAAGGCTAACCTCCTCATCTTTTAGGRCGGTGATACATGTTATATATATCTACACTTTTCACACAATGACGTTTTTGGTACTTCTAGTCACCCCCGAGGCCAYCTGTCTACATGGTAAGGGGTATACAGAAGGGGATAGCGATTATTTTTTTTCCTTCGATTTACGCAACCTTCGAGGCAGGTTGAAGGCAGGATCCCCCACTGCTGACTGGCTGCCCACCCCAGTGTGCTGTCTTGTTTCGTTTTACGGCTCCCCCGACCTCCTCCCCTTGCAGCGGCGGCCAGACCTGGCAAGAGGCTGCTCGGAGCGCTCGGATGGGGAGGGATAAGCCATTGCAGAAGCCACTGGTGCTCCCCCAGGTTAGAGCCAGGAGGGGCCGGCTGTGCCCGTGCCACAGCATGGCGGGGGGGGGGACCCCCAGCCAAGCCCAGCGGATGGGGGCGAGGGCAGAAATAGAGCAGCAGAGATTTAGACTAAACTGAAGCTGTCAGAGCTACGCCCTGGTGAGTGAGATAATGCATGCATTCCCCTGCCTGGCCCTGGCTGAATTAGCACATCTGGGGCCCACATTTACCRCCGCTTCGGAGCACCTTTGCCATTAACACTAAAAACACATCCTGGAGGACACCRGGACTGGAGATGAAGGAGGTGAGAGGGGAAATAAGACACCTTGCCTCCCCCCTCACCTTGTTCCTCCCTCCTCCCACACGGCTCGAAACACTTTGAGACTTGAATGCTGTCAATCTCCTTCTGGGAGAAATATATAGAGAAACCCCATCTCTGTGGCTGAACGCTTTTATGGTACCAGATGTTGGAGGACATGAAGTTCATAAAATAAAGCGTAGTCTAAGGAAAAGGGTCAAAATTATCTGCTGCCAGCAGTGAGAATTACAGCTGCTCCGACTTCCATGGAGCAGTTCCAGTTTACCCTAGTGAGAACTGGGGCCAGCAAGCAGGTACAGACATAAATAATTAGGCTGAGTACGCTGTTAGGACAAGACGACATTTGTCCTTCGAAGGAGAGATTTTGCTAGAAAGGGTTAACACTGTCTCCTTGAAAATACGACACGGCAGCTGCAGATGACATCAGATTTTCTGCCATACTGTTTTCTATCAATGCACATGAAGCATCCAGGGAAGACCAAGCACTGCTTGAGACTGTAATGAGAGTGATGGTCAGAGGTATCACAATAAATGATACCATTTAGAGATTTCTCCATCACATGGTTGTGTTTAAAAACAGGGATATCTTCAAAATATCGGGGTGTATGCAGGTGGAGCAAAAGCACCAAGGGTTCAGGCACCTTGCTGGTAATCAACCCACAAGAAACACRTGGTCTCAGGTACACACGTGAAACTCGCCTGCTTTCAGCTAAAGCCAGCAGCCCAGGAAGATGCCAGGGTACATAACTGAAGGATCCATATCGCTATATTTTGGCACTATGCAGCAAAGCCAAGGAGAAGTAGGCTAATTAAAATTCATATGTCATTTCCATTTCCTCTGCATGTCTACAAGACTGTTTATTCTCACCATCTGAAAGAGATTCTCACCATCTGAAAGAGATATTAATTGCTGCTCTTGGTTGGTGAGAATAAACACTACAAGAGATCAAGTTCCCTAGTGAAGCCTTCTCAGTTTTGCTTTTAAAACCCAACGGAACAGCTTGAAAGGGCTGCTTTTATCTGCACAGCAATTGGCTTAAGATGCAAGCCTAGGGTGAAGTCCATTACCACTTGTCCACTGAAATTTTGCTGACAAACCCTGGATCAGCGTTTGTTGCCCATTTCCATCAGCCACAGCTCAACGCAGTAAGAAGATTCCAGCCATAGATTAGGTTTAGGTGATTTGCTTCAAATCACCCCCTTTCTTCATCACTTGTGCCAGCACTGCAGCTGCTGACGTGACCAGTAGCAGGTAGGATCCCGAAACAGGACCTTGCGTGCAACCTGGAGACACGCAGTATGGAAATAATGCATATGTTTGCTCATCAGTATTTCAACATTGATGCAGCATTGATGCTGAGATGAGGTCTAACAAAGGCTGTGCTGCTGCACTACTCATGGTGCATCTTGGAGACTGCTTATCTCCTGCAAGCATAACACCTTGTAGTAATACAGATCGCACAGTTTGGTGGTGATTTCTTCCCCCGTACCAGCAATCGCAGTGACATGTGCGGATAGCGCAGCYGGTGCCAGCCCAGAGCTGCATGGTACCCATGACTGGTTTGACTTCGGCATCACTTCCATTGCGGTTGTAGATGCGTTTTTAATTCCTAGGTGCTTAGACTTGTAGAGCCTGACAGTGACYGTGATGTGAACGCTTCCCCTTTGCCAACGTCACTGCTTTCCAGGCCTTCGGAGCAACTACAGCTAAAAACCAGTAACACGTGTTTCAGCTGGATCGGCAATGTAGGCTCCTTCACCTCCAGAAACACGAGGCCAACAAAACTGAACAGAATCCAAAAAGAGGTACAATCTGCCTACTGTCAGACCCCAGCCCACCTTACAGCAGCCCTGCTCCACATGCCGTTCATCAGGGCCCGGGTGGAAACGGCACAGCTGGGATGCGGAATAATACACCCGCAGATTTCACYGATTCCTGGCAGAGGGCTGGTCCACAGCCCTGTGACCCAGGCCAGCAAAAAAATATTATAGGAAAAATTGATGTCCGTGGCAAAGTGAGACACTGTAGAGTGAAATACACTTCTGGGAGGCTTTGACCAACCCAGGGAAGTAACACGTGTGTGCTACTGAGCCATCCAGCAGGCAACAGGAGAGAGGCTATATACAACAGGCCAAAAAGGTTAGGCATCCACTGCRTGTACTGCTGCCATTTCCCAGCTGAAAACAGCTCATGAGAACCTTTTAGGAGGATACAGTATTCCTCAATCATCGTATTTCAGAGATTTGAAAATTAACGCCCATATTACTAAACACCTACCAGCAGGCGATGAAAGAGATTGTCCAGCCCTTCAGGAACAGAMGAAAGGTTAGGGAGACAAAAGAAACGGGGCTTCACTGCTCAYGCAGTAGGGTGAGGAAGCTCCAGCCAGCGTGCATCTTCGGCAAGTCTTTCAGCTCCTGGAAGAGCCGCATAATACTAAGGGGTTTGCCAGGGCAGTAGGTCAGGCTCATAGTATTTTCAAAAAATGAAACATACACTACAGAAATGTTGGAAGTGCATTAAAAAACAAACAAACAAAACCTGTTTTGAAAATTTGGCTGACACTTGTCTATGAATATAAAAATTCAAGAGTTGGTTGTGCAGTATTKGTTAGCCACTTGAGTTACATGTGGCATGGATGAAGTGGATTTCAACTAGGCATAAAGAAGAGGAATTACTGTGGTGTACTTTCAGCCAAAAATTCTAGAAAAGGGACAGAGATTATAAGTAATGAATTTCTAAGAAAAGACAGTCTGAGGATACTTCTCAGTTAACAGTATTTCTTTTGTCTCTCAACCAGTTATTTACCTGAACACTTTCATTCTCAAGAGATCTGGAGTGATGCAAAAAACCTACCTCTCTTGCAGCATCTGTTTACAAAAGCTGTACCTGCTGCAGATCCATCACAACAAAAGAAATTTGGCTTAAGTGCTAATTTGCTCACCATAAGTGTCACTTGAGGCAAAAGCTAGACCTGGAGTAATAGATAGCAATCTCCATAAACATATCCAGGCCAAATATTTCAGCAACATGAAGGCTGCAAAAACTAATGAGAAAACATACAGAAGTTAAAGTAGTATCATCTTTTGGGCATTTCTGGGCAAGTCAAGGTATATGCAGGACCTTCCCTCTTCCCATTCTTTGGGGTACCTATATGACATTCATTTTGTGTACAGCCCAAATGCTAGACTGGTGCTTTACAACTCATCCCTATTTTCTTGCATATACCACCTTGCTACTACTGCAAAAACATTAGGCTGACTTGAGGGGGGGGCGAAATAGTATTTTGTACCTGCTTCTGACCCACAAGACGTCAACAGGATTTTTGCCACTGACTTAAAGACAGCGGGAACACGCTCTTGCTGAGAAATAAGGAGAGGCTGTTTGTTATATTTGAACGCCTGTACCTCTGTTACATTGCCATCGTAACTTGCTGCAATTCTCTTGGGTCTGTTTCTAATACAAACATCTAAGCTGGCTCTATCAAATGCAAATAATGACAATTTAAAAAAAAAAATTAATAAATCCTTAGGCTTTTGAGTAAAGGAKAGCACATCAGTGACTCGCTAGTCAATGCATGGACCCCTCTGTGAAATGCTAGAGTCTCTGTGGAAACGCATCATGTACGCTTGAATTTTCCCCAGAAAATTTTGGCTATTAAATGATGCATTGAGAATATGTAATATATTTACCCCTACATCTTCACAACAGTGCAACTRTCATTATTGTCAGTGCAGGAATCAGATCCTAAATCCTATCCATCACTTTGAAAAATGTCATTCTAATACCAGCCCAACAGCTCCGACGCACAGCTTCCCCTGGAGATACTCCAGCCCTTGTACAAACAGATAGCTTGAACATCCACTTCTGAAACTTTCTCTTCACTTCAAGAGCAAACTTGTGCTTATTTATCACAGGTATTCATGCTTTTTTTTTTTTTTTTTTAAAGCATAATGCCTTTATCCCCCAGGAACAATCACCCTCAGAGCTGTCCCAGTCCACAGAGAAAGTGGTGGTCACCTGGAGGCCAAAAAAGAAGTGGCATTTCCAGAGTCCCTTTCAATAAAGTTCCTGATTGACAAGCACAGTTACTTACATGCAAGGCACGCTGCAACAAAACATATTTTCCCCCTTGACCAGTGAAACATCTGGGGTTGCCCCCAGGTGCCTGTAGACACCAGTCCTACACCCATCAGAGCAATATTGCATGCATGGCAAAACTCCAACAAAGAGCACCAGGAGCAAGGTTAARTATCAGTCAGGGAGGTGCAACACCAAATAAAAGGTGAGATCCAGGGGGAGGAGAAAGATTACAGCAGTGCAGGATCCTGGGGTGCTCCTGTTACACACGCATCCTGAGAGCTCCTCTGTGCTTTTGGTTTTAATTAGCATTTGTTAACATATGGAGATATTTACCCAGAAGGAAGGTTGGTGGAGAGGTTACCAGAAACAGCCTCTCTCCCTTTCCCCCATCCCCTTCCCACTGGGACACAGGGGCCAGCTCTCCAGCTGGTATAAATCTGCGGTGCTCCACTGATTTACACCAGCTGAGCATCTGGCTTCAAGACATTTCCGATCATATATATAAAAAGAACGGTAAYGTGGTGTGCTACTTATAAATCTTTCTCACGAGCCAAGGCTGTGGTACTCACCTGTGCCCTGCTTGGCCATGTTGSCCCATGCCATCTCCCATGGCATCAGATGGATGCAGCCAGGCCCACACCTGGATGCTGTCATCTGGAGAAAATAGGTGCAGGATCCTACCTCCCATCTCCTCTTACAAAATGGAGGTGGGAGAGAGGAGGGGAAATCCCTGCCTTCTCCTTCCCCCGGCCGTGTGGGGAGGATTAGTTAGCCAGTGTTTATAAATCGCTCTGAAGGGGTCAAGTGCGGGAGTGATTGGTGTCAGCTTCTCAGCATCACGTTTAACAGCTGACCGAGGGTTGCTTTTAATTTCTCTTAATAACAGAGCAAATAGCACACACCGCCCAGCCTTCAGCTTCCAAGGGCAAAGCTTGGCCCCACGCTGCTGTCCCTTACGGCGCAGGAGGCATCGCCTGGTCCTCGCATGGGTCCCGGGAAGAGGCAGTGCAGCACCGGCCACCCTCCTCACASCTCCCAGGGGAGGTCACCCACTTCCAGCCCAGCCCTGCTGCCCCCCCAGACCTCCCCACCCCACCCCAGGCACCCTGCTTGCTCAGCTTTCCAGCCACTTATTTTAATGCAGGGGGATGTCTTTCCCCCTGAGCCTGGTGGGATTGAAGGAGCAGTTGGRCTTGCTCGCTCAGGTCCTCGCCACCTCCCGCGGCTCGAGCCTCGTACCCACCACAGCTGTTTCGGTTCAACTCACGGCTGTGGTTCCTGTCAGCGTTTCCCCACGGGCAAGGGGCAGGGAGGTGGCTGCCACATTTGGGCCTTTGCACCAAAGTTTTTCCCAATCTTTGCCTTATTTTCCTGAAGAAAAAGTGATTCCCTTTATAGCAGTAAAGAAACTTCCTTCAAAATTGTCCGGCACTTGAGTATTCAGACTAGTCAGGCCTTTAAACTGACTTGAATTCCTTTTCCTGCCTGTTCTTCGTAAGGAAAATCCCAAATTTTTATATATATATTTCATTTATATTTAAAGCCGCGTTAGTTTCAAAGATAGTTTCAGTGAGAATGAAATTAAAATAAAATTTTATATAATAGAAATCTTTTTGCATTGTGGACACGTTTTACTGATCTTTCTGCATTCCTGTGACGAAGGTGACTAATCCCTTCACCCATATGGCAGCACCCGCCACCTCTGGAGGGAGGCGCAGAAGAAGGGGAGGAATCATCTCMGGTGAGAGCAACAGAAGAACAATTTGCTTGGCAATGGTGGAAACAGTCTGGCTGGTGCCCCAGCCAGCTGAGGGGCCAGGAGATGGCCCCTGTTGCGGTGGGTGGCAGACCTTGCCATGGGTGAAGCTGGGAAAGGACGAGAACCTGAACTGGCAGCCATCCCATCTCCTCCAAGGCCACCAGAGCAATTTTGTGCAGGTCTCCTGTGGCCAGGAAGCCAAGGTATCGCCTTCCCTCCGGATCCCGCAACAACAGGGACAGCTACGCACCGCCGAAGGTGGGATCACAGCGCTCACCGCATCGCTGTATCCATCCTGTTTCCTCCGGGAGGTAACGAGATAGTTGGCTTTAAAGCAGGCAAGGGTGCAGCCTCAGCCCTGCGCCTCCTGACGAGTTTTGGGAGTCCCTGGGAGTTTTGCCACCGGCTTTAGCAGCTGGGCAGGCGGGGTCACTGTGTGGGGCTTAAGCAGCCCCTCTGGAATCACAGCCCTAGACTGCAATTAGTGCTGATTTATTCTGGGTGACTACAGTTCAACACAGACCAGTACTGGTCTGGCTGCCACAATTCATCCTTGAGATTTGCCAGTAAAGGCAGCAATTCTTTTGATCTTCCTAATAGAGAAAATTGGAGAGCATACAATTAGCCTTTTTTTTCCCCACTGCCATTTGGATATAACTGCAAGTAGTCTGGGGAGGAGCTCTGCTTGGAGCAGACTGCTCCTCCAGTCCTGATGACCACGTAACGTCAAAGGATTTAAATGCTCCTGACTCCACTCCTGAACATGTCAAACACGTGTAGGGGGAAAGAGTTTGAAACAAGATTGAGGGCATTGCCTGGGGCAGAAAGGATGGAGTGATAGAGGAACTCCCGGTATCATTTGACTGTAAAGCAGTTTGCTTTACATAGCTCATGCAGCTTGGTCTAGCAGGGATCAAGGCGTGACCCAAATCACTGGCTATGACCAAGTTCACAGAGGGTGAGAAAAGAGCTCAAATCTGTCCTTCCAGCTCCTTTGACTAGGAGCTGCCTGTGCACTGCTCCTCCGGTGTGGCTCAGAGGAGGGCAATGGCTGAGCCGTACTACACCAGCTCTGGACAAACAGAGCAGCAAGTGGTCAGCAGGATATAAAGCAGCAAAAAAGAACATTTATTTGGCTACAGGAAATGAGAGAAATCCAGGACACATATTCTCCTGTACAAAGGATCCACTGAGATGGTGGTCATTTATCCACGCTCTCCACATTGCCCTTGTCCTTGGAGGTGTTTTCTGCRTGCCGTTCAGCGTTCGTTCAATCTGCAGACAAGATGTGATTCCGTGCGATGGTTGCTCTAACGACAGTTCTCCTAGGCTGAAAGGAGTGAAAGATCGCAAGCCCTTTCTGAAGGGGGACACATGGAACCAGAAGTCGCCACGCCAAGCAGTGGGTTAGGCAGCGAGGCTTGAACAGAAGCTAAGCCACAGGACTGGGGTGGGGGSTCCTGCAGCAAACTCCCGGCAAATTAGTCCTGTCCTCCCGCCCCYCAATATGGTCATGATTATTTAAAAGCAGGGGGAATACCAACCATTACATCTGTACAAACACGCCACGGGAAACCAAATCGTAAAGACATCGGCAATCAAGACCAGACTGTTGGTTTGTTTGTTCGGATATCAACATCCACTAAAGACAGCCCCGACCAAGGCTGTAACTGGCACGGCAGTAAACGCTCCAGAGGCGATGTGGAAGGGGAATAGGGCAAGGTGGGCAGAGAGCAAACCTTGTCTCTCCGGGATCCCCTACTATTTCAAGAACAACTTGTGAACTGTTGYGGAACAGGGCCTAACTAAATTGGTCTGGGGAAGAGAAGGATCACACAAACATGTCCCGGTCAGCTTCATTCACCCTGGCTTTTTGCTTGACGTTCACCCTGAAGTTCAAGCCAGGAAGCTGCCAGGGAAACGATTCAGCTACAAGCTCTTCTCTCTCCTCCTGAAAACATCAAATAACGAAAATATTACTCGCAACCAGAAGTGCGCCTGCTGTTCCTTGTGAGTCTTGCAAAGTGTAAGGCATGCTTTTCCCACCAACAATGATAAAAGGTTGGTTTGTTTGTTTGTCTGTTTGCTTTAATGATTAAACACTTATCCTATAGGGGATTTCTTCTTTGGAGGTTAAAATAATGAAAGAGACCAGAATTTTTTTAACAATTCACCTAATGTGGCCCAAATGTTCATGTATCATCTCTGTTCTTGAATCCTGGGCACCAGTTAAGCATCATACCTACTGTAAGACACWCAGTTATAATGCAAGCATTAGCATTTAACACACATTTACTCAGAAGAAACAAGCCYGTGCAAACTACGAATATCAACTTCAAAAAATCCAGGAGAGTCTCTTTTTAAAACCTCCAGGAGGAAACTTCCTTTAATGCTCTGAGTGCCTTCAAGTCATTCACAAATTAACAAGCACAGAGTATTAATAAACTGGGTAGCTTAAGATGTGCCTCTGTTCTTACCCTCAACCGTGCCTTTCTGCATTAGAAGACCATACCAAAAAAAACCCCCAAAAACCGTAAGGCTGCAGGGAATTCAGCAGCACACTTTCCTCCAGTGGTCTTCCACTGTCACAGACACCCTAAAAATAAGGGGGAAATTCTGTTTTGTCTTTTGTCATCTGTACAAAAGAAAATCCATCTCTTCTGCATGCTATATGTCTCTGTAGTGCATCAAGCRTTAGCACGCACAGGCATGAAATACAGTGATAAGATTAATAATACAACATGTATTGTTGCTACAAATGCATTCTTTTGCATCAAGACCTCAAGTAAGTTAATCGCTTCAGTAAATATTTAAGAACATGCTGATGCCAATGGGACTTAGGTGCTTTCCCTCGCTGAGCCCTCAATACGTAAATATCAGCGTCTATTTGATCAGCTCCCAAAATCAAGAAAATAGTAAGTGAATGCAGAATTCACCAGATTTCRCCAGATCCCGCAACACTAGAAACAGGGACACTCCTTGAAACTAGTAACAGTTTAAAACAGATAAGAAAAACTACTTTTTTTACACAGCAGGTAATGAATTTCTGTGATCTGTCCCTCCCTTGTCTTCTTTCCTGCCCCTCGTGGGATGGAAGCAATGCTGCTTACCCCTTAATCTTTCCCAAACCTCAGCTATCATCATTCCCCAAACTAGGGAAAGTCGCAGAGCAGAGGGGAAATCTGTGTTACTGGAGAGAGATGTGAAAAGTTGAGTCACTTTAAGAACTAGAAAAGATACCAAAAATAGATATAACAATATTTCTCCCCTGTTTGGGGGGGGGGGTGGGAGGAACCTAAAAATAACAACAACAACAAACCCTAAAACCAGTTTGCTCTAGTTATGATAATCCAGGCATAACATTTATATGAGAACATAAAATACAGCACACAGCTGTAAGTAAAACAATATGTGTGTTCCTGAATAATGGGAAAATAGCTTGCCAATAAGGATATATTTTGAGCAAATGAAAGATGACCTGGAATTGACTCTGGAGTAACAACTTGATTACTTATAAAAATAGGAGGTAGGGGAAAAGAAAAAGGGAGAGGAAGCAGTGGTTGGGAAGAGCTTATGTTATGTGGTATTTGATGTATTTACTTTGAAAAGTTTCCTTTTGATGAATAATAAAAACAATGCTGTAACAGCCACCTTCATGCCAAAAAATAAGATTGGCTGGGGATTTTACAACTAATGTGGCTCTACTCACCCAGATTCTCCATGTCAGAAGGCCACGTTTAAGCTCAGATGGTGAAACTGGAGCAAAAGAGGTTGAATACAGAACGACTCTGAAGGCGAAGGGAGGGAAGAGCATGTGGCACAG
Organism: Oceanodroma leucorhoa; assembly: GCA_030449065.1. Lineage (NCBI taxonomy): Eukaryota > Metazoa > Chordata > Aves > Procellariiformes > Oceanodroma > Oceanodroma leucorhoa. Next base: position 8,084,510 of record JASVER010000026.1, on the reverse strand, counting down.
CTCCTTGAGAGAGTGCTCACTGGCTCTCCTGCCTGCAAATTGTTTCCATGCTGGTGTGCGGAGCAACACGCCAGTGTGCCTTGGAAGAGACCCAACACGCTTACCAGCTAATGGATTTCTTTCTTTTAATATCCAAGGTGAGCTCAGCGTTCATAAAAGTACAAGATTGCCAGGCTTGTTGGCTGAAGCAATCCACCACCACGGGTGAGACATTTCCCCCCTGGGCTCTGGGTCCTCCACGGATAAGGCAGAGCCACCAGATACGCGGCAGAGGGAGGAGGGGGGACAACACAACCCCTCGCCAGGTTATTGCTGGGAAAGCTTGTTCTGTACGCTTGCAAAATATTTGGGAGGAGTGTTGTGATGCAAGGCGCTGGAAAAAGCCACGGGTGAATGCTAGCACATCCCCCTGTATCTACCCAAGCGATTAATGCCCAAACTATCCCTACCCTCCTCGGGCCCCCCAGCCCTCATCCCTCAGAGGCATCAGCACTAAGGATGTCTCTGGATTCTCGTCTTTCTGTTGATGCCGCATGCAATGGTATTTTCTGGACCAGCACTGGTATAAAGGAAGAAAAAGAGGGAGAATCAACTCGTTTTACACCAGTTTCAAACTTCTCTACAATTATAGAACCTTTAGTGGGTTTCTTCTAACCTGACTCTGATTTCACCCCTTTGAAATAAACACCACTCTCATCCTTGGTCCCTCTTCTCCTTTCCCATATGTGTAATAGGCCTTTTCCCTTTGCTGATTCTCTCCACTTTGGGATCTTTGCCCGTCTCTCTCTCTCCTTCTGAGGCATTTYTTTAAATATCAGCCTAAAAGTCTTTCTCTCTAATCGCTGTAGAATGCAGTATCAAGATCAACTGCAATGCATTTCTGCCTAGCTCAGAAGCTGAGGGGCTTCCTTGAAAAATACCCCAGACAATTGCTTTTATAGCGATGAGGGTGCAAAGTTCAGGCCTTGTCCTGATTTCCAGCTAATCTGAGCTTACATGAAAGCTCCCCATGATACACAAAGAAATATTTACTATATGAATTTAAGCAACGTTTCCTGCTTTGCAAAAACAAAGTTAGTGTTTGAGCTAGGTTTTCTGTCCAGTGGGTTTCTGATATACAGTGCTTGTTATGGCATCCTGACAGGTTTCTTCTTCACTTTCTCAGCTGGACCTGTTCACAGGAAATAGGAGGACCAAGATTTATGAAGTTAAAGCAGCATTTTGTTGCTTTACATGACTAACTCAACAAAGGTCAAGCAGTGAGAAGCAAAGAATGGAGGAGCAAGTACAGAGGCAAGACAGAGAAGTGAATCTGATTAATTTTTCCCTTGGAAATACTAGAGAGAGGATTGCTTTCCTTGGAGAACGTGCGTTTGTATAACGGAGATGTTGCCATCATTACTGGGATGACTAAAATGTGGAGTGCAACTACTTCATCTTTTATACAGCTCTGTGTCCACAGAGGGTAAAGCCTTTAGAAAGCAATAAGCCAGCAGAACGTCACAGTTATTATCTGGGGTATTTTATCTCTTTTCTCTGGATACAGCTATTAGCTGTGCATGTGACTCTTTAAACAAAACCCTTTCTTATGTCCTCTTCTTCTTACATCGCCCTCCTTTGTTCTTTTATTGGTTTAAGCTGTAACTCACCGGGTCAAGAAAATCATTCCCATTTTTATTACAAGTCTCTATAAATAATAAGTCATATATATGTTAGGAGTAAGAACTAGAAGTAATTATTTGCCAAGGTCTGTCTTTCCTAGCAAAGAAAGGGTAGCCATCATTTGTGTGGGTTTTTTTAATAAAGTGGGTATCATCATGTGCACTGGGCAGAGAAAGACCTCATCAGAAAGAAAACAAATGGGAAGGAATCCGTTGGCACCTTGGCTTCAGTGAAGCCATATTTCAGAGGGCTTTTCACCAGTCATTACTGGGGTGGGGGGAGAGGGGCTGCAAGTCACATTCATTCTCAAATCACAGATGATCCCTTATCACTCACCTTGACATCAGGCTTTTTTATTCTGTTTTATAGGAGGATATGGGATTTCTTTGTAATTCATTCCAGAAGTCTACCTGCACTCCCCTTGTAGCAGGGGAGTTGATGAGAAAAATTACCTCTTCACTCAGCCACACCGAAACTGCAGTATCTGCAGCCCTGAAAGACCACTCCAACTCAGACTAAAACCTGGATTTTCTTTCCCTGTGCCTGCGTACACCAGCACCTCTCGTGGGGGAGACCTGGGTGCCGATAAGCATTCGGATGGTGACTGCCCCCAGAGAAGCGCCCATCGCTCAGTGCAGCCTCTCCCCAGCGGAGCCCGCTCTTTTCAACTGGTATCCCCCTCGCTTTTTTCCCAACAACATTGAAAAGTAACCACCTGGTTTTATGCACTACTTCAATCTTCAAGTTCTCTTCCTTTCCTGAGTCAGCACCTATTTAAACCAGATACTTTAAYGAGGTTTGCCATTTAGGCTGTGAGCCTTTCTCTTTGTTCTGCCCATCGGCCGCCTCGGGGGGATGAGGACCAGTGGTAACTGCAGAGTTATGTCAAAGTAGATCTTTGTCTTTCCGAGAGTAAGTTTCTTTGCTCTCCTATCCGCTGCTATGAATCACATTTCCTACGCTTCCAAGGACTGCACAGGTAAGCGAGTTTCCGTATAGAAACACCCAGCATGTTGCTTCAGCATTGCTCCCTTGCCTTTTTATTTTTGATTTTTTGTTAAATATACCATTTTACGACACATACATTGTTGCTACATTGTGACAAGCTTTTAACTAGTAAGGAAGAAGCTTTTACAATTGCATTTCTGAAAAGGCTCTGATTTATTTCTCATAAAGATCCTTGGGATAAAAAGTAGATTAATGTTCAGAAGTAAGTTAAATGAAAAATTGAGGCTGCTCAAAGGGAGATGTTAAAGGCTGACTGGCACAAAAGGGTACTTTCTGGCAAACCTCTCGAAGCGCTAAAAGAAAAGGGTCAAGAGTCATCTGCTTAAGTAATGATCTCCAAGGCAAAAATATTGGCTGGCCAATCCCATAACTACAATGGACTATTATATGTATGTTCTATAGGCTGAATGCATCAATTATACTCATCATGTGGCTTCTTGAACGTGCTTAACTTGCTATTTCCTTTTATTCAATGTGATAGCATATAAATTAATGCAAAGGCATACATGAGAGTATTTTATACCTTCTCTCCWCTGTTTTAAATTTTGAGGATCAGTGGTTTCACTATGAATAATTTAGAGGGAAAAACTTTCAGAACTGAGGGGGGTGGTAGGGCATGTCTGTGTCTGCAAGAGAAGTTCTGTCCACTAACCACACTTATGCAGGATGGGAAACAGCTTTGCCAATCAATAGAGCATCATAATTCCTCTCCTAACAGGAAATGAAGACTCAGTGCAATATTGCAGTTTTAATTTTAATGCAATTTAAAAGAAAAAAACACCCAACACCAGATGCTCATCAGAAGACCATTAAATGTTATTACTATATGCTATTTCCCTTAGGAACTCTCATGGTTAAAAATCAACAATAAGAAGCAGCCTATACCCTTTTATAGTGAATCCCTTCAGCTGCAGTTCAGTTCAGAGGTCTGACAGGTCACAAGACTCATCACAAGTTTGATTATTTCTCAATAGGCAAGCTGAGATGAGGATAATTGCTATGTTTTTACAGACCTTCTCACCGCAGAGCCCCTCATGCCCTCCTTCCTTCAGCCTGATGAAACATGGCTCAAACACAGCTTCATGTCCTGTCTGTTTTCCCACTGTCCTTTCCTAGATACAAGTGCTGCTTCATTTCTCGCAAAGGACTGAGCGCTGGCCCGTTCACATGCAAGTGGTTTCCTGCAGGAAAGCAATGGCACACCACAGCTGGTTGGTTGGTTGGTTGGTGGGTTGGTTGGTGGGTGGGTGGACACACCTCCGAGCGGGGCTCCTGCGCCAGCAGCGCTGCCTGATTGCCACCATTCTCCTTCTTCTCTGTTTTGACCACGGCAGAAGGAGCTCTGCCTTCCAGAGCACACCACTCGGCTCTCCTGGCATGGAGTCAGCCCTGGAAAACTGGTTGTGGCAATGCTCCGAGATTTAAAACAGCAATATCCACGTAGAGTTTTAACCACTCGTAGTTTGATATCTTTGTGGGAGAAGGAACCAAGAACATCATTCAAGCTGCAAAGCTGATGTAAACTGAAATCAAGGGAAAAACTCGTTGCCGGTTCCTTGGAGGGTTAAGTCAACGGTTTAGCAAAAGTGAGGAACMCCAGAAGCGAGGAAGGGTGGTCAGGACACACAGCAGTCAGAGCCTCTGAAGTCTCAAGTGACTTTTCCTGCTCCGCTGCAGCCTTTTAGCACCCATCACTCAACAGCAGCAGTCTTAGGGAATAACAATGTTCTGTGAAATAGGGACATTGGTACCTCTCCATGTCACAGGGACATGAGGATGGGTACACTAAAGATTGTGTGGCATTCAAAATGTAACGATCGCAGAAGAGCTTTATATCAACATTAAAATTATTAGGGTCTTTTTTTAGCTCCACATACTCCAAGAAGGGCAATATGGAGTACCAACACTTCAATTCTGAATTTAGAAGAGACCCTTAATTCACAAATACAGAYCTTCTCAGGCCTCTATAAGGTTTGGGGGACTTAAGCAGCAATCAAGCTTCACCAGTTCACGTTTCTTTTCCTCAGCCTTCAAATAAACATGAAACATACTGACCCAAGAGTCAGCGGTAACTTTCCTCCCACAACCCCTGGGAAACAGAAGGGTAGTGTACTGCAGGGAAAGGGAACGCTGAAACCTCTCCAGACTCCACAAAGAAGGAGCCAGGACTCTTAGCATCCCTCCTAAGCATAAAAGCACATACGGACGGACACAAACTCCCTTCTTAGGAACTGGCAACAACACGGTCCATCCAGCTCACGAATTAGATAGAAAGAAGTGGTTTGCAGYGTCAAAGAAGCATCCAGCACTCCTTTCTGTAAGGAGGCTGGTGTTCAGATAGTACCAGCTTCATTTTCGGAGCAGACATCTTTAAGCAGTCAGCTAAGTAACCCCAATGCTGCAGTGAGACTGCTGAGAATCCTCTAGGAAATTAAGCCAAACAGCTACAGCACCTCATCACTAAGGAGTTGTTGAACACTTTGATATGATAATTGATTATCGTGCATTGATTAAAGCTGGCAAGAGAGCATACACTCTCCAGATGACTTTCAAATTACAAAGCCACAAACTTCAAAGCTTATTTGGATTTGCACAACAAAATACATTTTGTTATTTACAATGTAAAAAAAAGTATCCTCGTAAATGAGGCAAGAATTTTAAAACAGTGAATGGTGAAATGGCACAACTTGAAATAAGGAACTAATCAATGCTATCAAAATGGCTTCAATCTGTCCTGAGGACTCTAATCATTTCCAGATGATAACATGGGACTGATTGGATGTCTCTGGGARCAATTCTTATCAAGGCCTGATTATAACAACTACAATAGGAAGAAGAAAAATTGGTTGGTAGAAGGTGGTTAGGAAGGCCTGAAGAAATGTGGAAACAGTTGCTCAATTCRGTTTAAACCTACCTGATCCATTGCAAGAAAAAGGCAGCAACTGCTCTTGGTCATTTCCAGCCRTGCTGAGATGCTTTTCATAAATTCAGCCAAACAGACACTGGAGAATAGTTTTTACTTCATGGTAAAAGCAAACCAATTTGCAACCACTTGCAATTTCTACAAACTAGCAAATCATCAGCAAAGCATCTTGACTTGCTTCCTGGTTTTAAAAGCCTTTTCAAGCTCTCCTTAATTGCACATTATTTTAATTGACATGAGTCTACCTCTAGAGCTGTAAGGGGACCATGGAGTTGTTACTATTTATTTGTATTATTACTCCAGACAGGAATCAGGACCATGTTTTCCTTGCCATCATGAAAAACTTTACAAAGATATGACCCTGCTCAAAGAGCTTCAGCTAAATATGCATGACCAGAGGCAACAAGTGGCTACAAGAGAGCAACGGCAGCAGAAAAAATCTACAGAGCTCAAAGGAAAGCAGTGGGCTCAGTACAAAGTTAAGGCTTCAGTTCCATCAYTGCTGCAGTGCTACATTTCTGGGCTGAAAGCCGATACCGGAGCATGCAGCTCACATCATTCAAAATTTGGAAATTAMCCAGCTTTTCTGAAGTTTCTTTAAGGTTAACCAAATTTTCTTAGGCAGGCCCTGCATTGCTCAGTTGTTTCACGTTGCGTTGGAAAAAGCATTCCCTGCAATATGGCTTTGATGGAACCAGGTGAAATCAGGTGTCTAGAGCAAGGCTGGGATTCATTTACATTGGAAAATCAAAACAAAGCTCAAGATATACAAAGCCATTCAAAGCGAGTACAGCCGAGAACTTGGAGTTATGCTAGTGCCAAAATTGCACTTTTAATTTTTAAGGAAAAGTTGCTTTCAGAATGAGCACAGACAAGACGAGTCACAAACCACGTAACACTCGCTGCTTAGCGAAGGTGCAAAATAACCACGTAAGACATGCTGCGGGCACAGGCAACTGGATATGACTCAGCAAGCTGTCCTACGGGAATGCGAGCACTGCTCTTCCTTTAGGGAGAGAGTACAGATATTTTGCAATATGTTTATGCCAACTGTATGAGCTTCAATTTCTTCATCACGCAGTATGCTGCTTCTAAGCTAGGGGATAGGTTAAAAGTTTGTTTTGGGACAAGAGGCGAGACAAGAAGAGGAAAAAAGTATTTCTGAAAGGGAAGGAACATCCCACTCATCCCACTGATAAAAAACATTATCTTGTCTAATAGGGGCTTACTACTGCTGGCCTATTGTGTCCCCAGCTGGTTATGTCTTTGTTTCAGAGGTTTAGTCTGTGGGGTGCCACTCCTCAGACAAGGACACAGTGACCTTCATAATGTCTGATGAGCCAGAGAAGTTTGGCTGTGAGAGAAAGCTTATTCAAGATTAAAGAGAAGGCTGAAGCTCCTAAACACAGAAGACTATAAAATTTTTAAACACTTCCTACCTTTGCTGCCTGAAGTTCAACTCACATATGCAAGAAAAACACCAGAACTTTATTTAAATTCACATTTCCGGCTTGATGGCTACATTTGCTGGAATTTTTATAAAATTACCTCGTGCGGATATCACTGTGGAGAAGACACGGTGTCAATGTCACCACTGTGTCAGTATGGGGCAGTCCTGGTAGCAGAAATAGCATGACATGAAACAGCCACGGAATAACAGAAGCTAACCACGTCAGGTGGTATGCTCCACCAGGACCCAGTTACCCCACTGGTGTGCAGTAATATGAGGATGAACCCGTGCTGCAACAACTCACCCTTTCCAACTAGAGAACGAACACCATTTGCGATGAGAACCTACTTTAATTAATTCTTTCTCCCTCCATTCTTGTTTCAATCATACCTTGCGCAACCCAGACTGAAATATTAAGTCAGCAAAGATCTGCACACCAACAAAATACCTGCGAGGCAGTCAGTCTGTTCATCAGTCACCACCATTCCCCGGTCTCAGGGAAAGCATTGGTCCCTTCGCTGATACGAGCACAAGGATTTACTTTTCGTGATTATTGGCAGATTTTGAATCAAAAGCTTCAGGCGTATTGCAGCAATTAAATGCATGAGTCATGCATTCACTCATTTGGAAAGGTTCCTACTTTGTCTTATTGCTCACCAAGACCGTAAAAGGCGCATTGCAAGGAGGAAATCTGTCCCAGGAGCCATGGGACAGATTTGTTACCCAGGCTGGTTACAAATACACCTGAGTTCCTCCTGTGGCATCACCCAGGCTCATACCCCTCTCCTCCTCCTCATCTAAAGCAACTGCCAGATTCCCACTGGAGACGCTGCTGCTGTGCATCCTCCTCCCTGGGATGTCCTAGCAGGACTACGAAGGAGGCTGCTTGCCTTTCCCACCCTTGCTTTTACAACCCCATCCCACTGTGGGAGGACCTACGGAGCAATAAATGGATGGCCTGCCCGCCCCCCAGGGCCTGGAGAGCCGGTGGTGTTGTTGGAGAGGCAGAATGTTGAAGGGAGGCAGATGTTGAAGAGGAGCGGCAGAACTGCCTCCCTCCTGTCCTGTGCCTCCCTGTGCTGAAAACCCATTATGGTTATGAGGTTGTAAGTGCCTACTGCTATGCAGGCTGAAGAGGAATTAATGCAGCTGGATTTGGAAGGGCAAAGAAWACTAGCGTTCTACTATGATCGATGGTCATTGATCTGATGCTAATTAGTAAAAAAAAGAATCTTTTAAAATACTGGAATTACATATAATCGCTTGATTATTCATTCTAGCTTAGTCCTGGTTCCTTGATGCATTTGACTTCAACATCTAGCAAATATTTCTCATTAAGCAATACTAATATATTTATAACACAGTGAAAGGTAAGCAACTGAACAAAGTTGCCACCTTCTTCTCCTATCTTTGTTCGAATTAGCACTGTGATTTGCATGAGGAGATGCTTTGCATGAGAAGCTTTGCATGAGCTTTGGGATTTGGATCCCTAATGTCATCTCATCTAATGTAAACATCTAAAAACCTCTAATCTTTTCTTTAATAAAGCTTCTTACAGACCTCTTAGAGCTGATTGTGTCTTGTGAAAGYGAGTTCCATGAGTCAGTTTCCCATGTGAAACAAAATTTTCTTTAACAGATCACAGTGCCCTGTTTTCTACTCTCTGAAAGTTTCTGATGTTGGTTTCTGTATGAATGAGTTCTTAGAATGCCTCGTTAACCTGGCGTGTGGTCTCCTTTCATACAGTTCTACTGCCTCTTTCCTACCCATTTCCTTTGTAACCAGCCCCAACCTTTACAATTCTTCATTGAAATGGACAATGCGTGGAAATGATACACCTCGGAGCAGCGCGCAGTGGTATTCACAACCGTCTCATGAGGCCAACCATTATAGTTGCATGTAGTGGCTGTCTCAGACAAATGTCTGGACCTGAATAATCATGGAGTTCCTGTCCTCACAAAAAAATTTTTCTTCCCAGTCTCTCTTAGTACCCCCTGACTCAAAACCTCAGAACTTCAAAATGCAAGAACGGGATAGGAAAARGCGTGAAACCAGCAACAAGGAGGACCCAGTAACCGGACCTCCCCTCATTTTCCACACCCAACTCAGCTAAAAGAGGCTGTGCAAGCTCTGCACTGTGGGTTTGCGCTAGCTAACAAGGGTCTGTGGAAGGTGTTGAGCCCCTGCAGAAGAGAAGCTCATACGATGGSCATCAACTGATTAGGTAGAGAGGTGGCAACGGTCAAAGCACTATAGCTGTAAGAACTAGCTGAAGCAGACAAGGAGGGTAGTAAAAATGAAATCCTTGAAAGTTGTATGTTTTAAATAGACTAAATTTCTCACAGCACATAGAGTGGCATATGGTTGGAAAGGGCAGTTCTGCAAAGTTGTAAAATCCAGAAATAAGTGAAAGACAAAAACCAAAACAAAATCCTAAAACCTTTCCTTCGAGCCGGAATTGAACCAGCGACCTAAGGATTACTTTCTAGAGACAGCCTACAGTCCTCCGCTCTACCAGCTGAGCTATCGAAGGAAGATGAAGAAAGAGTGCCAAGAATGAGTCAAGACTGTATCAACAATAGCCTTAGGCTCTAATGGGCCTCCATATGTATTGCTTTTCACAACAGCAAAACAGTATCCAAAAAAAAAGGCACAAAGCTAACTTTCCTGCAAAATTGGTTTTTGGTTACAAAACTGCCAGTTCTCTGCCAAATAGTTCACAGCTCTTGTAAGGCTGTTGGTGGTGGTAGCATTAAGGTTGGAGTTCCTGTCATGACCCATATGAAATCTGTCTACGGCTTGACAAAGAAATTTGCCCACTCTTTGGTGACCTTGCCACATTTCCTAAGCTGAGCTAGAAGAGGGAGAACTCCCTTCCACACAATTCCCCACAACAGTTCTCCAGCCAAATCCAACAACAAAACAGCAAACAAATCAGTTAACACGCTCCCCGACGGCTTCCGTAGCGAATACAGAGGAACGGAGGAAAAGGACGTTAAGGAATAACCATTGAGGTTTTAATTCAAATCCCACCCACTCCCACGGTGCAGGTAAGACCCTTCGTACACAGATGAGGTTGCAATGTCTGTCACTGCAACCGGTGGCCTCCCCAACCCCTGGGCCTGGGAGGCTGAATCCTTTGTGAATCATCTGTGCGAGTGCCGCAGCTCACAGCTGTGGCAATTGAAAGCAAAATACACTCTTTCTGAATGACAGTGATTCACGAGCATCTCGCCTGTCTGAGCAGCAGGGTGGGGCGGAAAGCTGTGAGCAGACACCCTGTTTGCCGAAACCATGCCACCCTACTTGCCATGGGAGTGTGTGTAGCAGTRTTACCTCAATGCCCTACAGCATATCCATCCTTAACCCATGCTTACCTCCACCTCCTCCTTGTGACTCAATCCCAAACACTGGGCTCTTTCAGCAAGCATGTAGCCAGCAGGTTGAGGGAAGTGATTATTCCTCCATATTCAACACTTACGAGCTTGCATTGGGAATGCTGTGTCCTGCCTTAGCTCCCTGGTACAAGACAGATGAGGACATTCTGGAGCGGAGGGACATGAAGATGGCCAGGGGGCTGGAGCACAYGACGTAGGAGRGGAGRCAGMGMGAGCTGGGCTTGTTCAGCCTTAAGAAGAGAGGGATAAAGGGGGTTCATACTGCAGTCTGCAGCTACCRAATGTTGCAGAGAGTATGGGGAAGGCAGGGCCAGGCTCTGCTTGGAGGTGCACAGCGAGAGGATGGGAGGCAACAGGCACAAGCTGCCACCAGAGAAATGTTGATGAGATATAAGGGGAGAAAAATACCATGAGAGTAAAAATTTTCACCATTGCAAAGGTTGCCTGGAGGGTGGAATCTCCACCCACGGAGATACTCAAAGCTTGACTGGACACAGCCCTGAGCAACCTGACCTAATTTTAAAGTCTACCCTGTCTGGAGCAAGAGGTTGGACCAGATGATCTCCAGAGGTCTTTAGCAAACATACACAAAAGTGACTCCCATGTCAGGAAGGTGACTTCACAGAGCAGATGAACTCACAGCAAAACTATCACCACGTACTTCTTTGTTTGGAAAATACAGCTCTTCATCTCACAATCAAACTCCCACACACACATTTTATTTATTTTCATACTAACAGACATCTTAAGCCTCCTCTATTGCTAAAAGCAGCACAGATTTTGATAGAAACTCAATAAGATGTCTCCCTGGTTTTGTTCATGGGAATATAGGAAGATCAGGAAATATTTGATTTACCTACAAGGTACTGTTGCAGCTTCTCAGAGGTCTAATCCTGGGACCTGTGATGTGTCATGACATTCACATACCCCCAACGACTATCAAGTCAACCGATGCTGTAAAGAAAAACGTAAGATGGAGAGAAACAGAACTGCTGTATGCCTGTCTGGGCAATATCTGCACTCTCTGGGGTCAGATGGTCGTGGTGGGAGGAGGTCCCCAAGATACCCATATGCGAGAATGTGAGGTTAATCTTGTACTAGAGAAAGAATGGCACAACAGATAACATGGACCCAAGCTCCAAAATCAGAGCAGATAGCGTAGCCCCCCGGGGCTCTAATCTTTTCCAGTTTGCAGACCCCTCAGCATTTTCCAGGGGCACTTCAGGCTCCTTTCAAGCCAATTTAAGCCTATTGTCAGAAGTCTGCCTTATCTGAGTTACCTTTCACAGGCCCCTTAAAAATAATTCGCCGGTCCCACCCATGCATTCAAGGACCCCAAAACTGAAAATCACTGCTCTATCCAGTTTAACTCCTTGGCACTGCCATCTAATCCAGCAGTGACGTACCAAATACAGACTTTAGGGGAAGTATCACCATCTCTTTGCTGTCAAAAGTTGTTACTGGTGAAGATAACCCTAAACAACTTGTACTTTCCTGTACGAAATCAGTAGCAGTTAAGTCAAGATAAAAATTCAAATGGGATCAGATAAAAGGTGGATGCTGTTACTATCTATGCATGAACAAATGGGATGCAGAAACCACAGTGTTGCCTTGACAATAAAAAGCATTGGAGTTCTCTTTTTGTGGAACTTGCTAGCAGTGATGTATGGGTGATTTGTGAGAGATATTCACCTAAACTACAAATGTACCCCCCAGGGCAGCTTTTCAAAGTAGATATTCCTAGGAAAAATTAATTAATTTTTTTCTTGATTTTTGAACTTGGTAAGCTTTGAATGTTTAACCGAATTAAATTTTGGCATGGAGTTCATGAAAGATCTCTGATTATTTCGATTCTTTTAACTGATTAAATGAAGATACCAAGCTTTGAGAGCCATGTGACTGGAGCCCTGAGCTATATAAAGGGAACAGCTCACCTGTTTCATGTGGTGTAGAATAAGATGAAAGGAAAGGATGTAGCTTGAAAGCAGGATGGAGAACAGCCAGAGGTAAAGCTACTAATAGCTGGACTGTATAATTACACTTGGTAAAGCTATGTGTTTTGTTAAGCTCAGATTAGCATATGATGGTCTCCAGTGTTTTGTATACTTACAGGCTGACTTTCTAACACAGCTTTTAAATGGTTTAAAGGGTTTTTTCCAGTGAAAACTTGACAAAATCTTGTTGATTCTGAGGGACTTGGGGGGGGATTGTTTCCTTTTCTTTTGAGGTGGAAATACACATATGCTCTGAATACGAGCATTAGTTTGGACTCGCAGTGAATTTGTGAAATCTTTGTGTTCACTTTAATTCTACCGGGTGTGTGTTACACACCACTGGTTGGCTGCTGTGGCTTCTGCACCACCAGCTAGTGATGAACTCAGGATATCTCAATTTGGGAGTCTTGTGTGGTACCCCTGCAACAGRGGAGGAGGTTTTCCTAAGGACTATTATTCACAGCAACTTGAATGGAGAGTCTGAAGCATCAGCGAAACAATCATCTCCCTCTGTCTACATGTAAAATTCAAGATAGAAATCTCTTTGGGCCGGACTATCTTTGTACTTAAAGGCTGAATAGCAGCTGGCACAACAGACCCCCAGCCCTGTCTGATGCCCCCAGGCTCTGTTGTGATGTAAATAATATGTAYGACTCCTTGGGCCAGCTTCAGAGACAACTTTAATAACATGTCAGCGTGAATGAATGCCAAGGGGCAGGAAGGTGGGAATGCAGAAGGAAAGGAATTGGGAGAGTACATGAAGGTTTCATATAAAGGCAGTTTGATTGCATCGCGCAGTGTGGGCTGCATTTCAGGAAACACAAAGTTTATAGGCCATTACTTACAGCTATCAGTTTTTGTCATGCTCAGAGAACCTGCTTAACACTTCTGATGCTGCACAGTTATCAGTAATAGACATCCAGAGGAAAGTATCCTTTGGGTATTCAAAACCAAAGCTGTGTATGTTTATCCACAGATATACCTAGCTTAACTTTGCTACGTAACAACCTTTAGGTCTGGGGTGGCTTCTAATACAAAAACATTTTCTTTACAGCTAAATTATTTCAATTMTTCATATATATGACCAGTTCCATAAGCAATTAAAACACAGACACTGAAGACGCGTGGCAGGGCTCAGACGTCAGACTCAGGTTGCGCAACCCTCTCCAAGCAAACAGTTTAGCACCAGCAGCCAGCAGGAATTACACAAGTGCCCGAGAGCTCACCCCATCAGTGGGCATGGAAAGGAATAGCCTCCATGTAATTGTCAAACTATTCTTCAACGAGTTAAACGTTTGGCCGTGTTAAGTCAAGATAATAAATGCAGTGAGTAGCATTCCCATCTTCTCGCCCGTCTTCTCTCCCACAAAGRGTTCCAAGTCTTGCCTTTCTCCTGGTGAAAGACAAGGCTAATAATGTGTGAGCTCTTCTGAGACGATGATCAGTCCAGAAAGTTTTGATAATTGGGTGGCAACCACAGTCAGGACATGACATTTTTCAAACACAAGGACTAGCTCCTAGCTGCTGTGAATCATAAGTCATCGGAGAGCCTGACCCCTATCTCGTTTAGCTTAAGTTTCCATTCAACAAGTACCACACTGTACTTTTTCTTTGTTTAAGCAAAAGCTCAGCTAATCACCCACAGGCTCTCTATGCCCTGGTCTCATCCCGACGGCGAGGCAAAGGAGGGTATTTCTGATCGATGCCTTCCACTTTCCAGCCCTCCTTCTTCCCCCCCCGTAAGTAAATACTGCTTTGCGATAGCAGTTGTAAAGGCTGTGGTCTCACTGTAGGCTTCAGTGCCTGCCAAACCCTGCATCATCTGGGGGAGGGCAGCGGCGTGGAGGACAAAAGCGGCACTGTTTGGGACACGGGAGAGCCTGCCACCYCCTGCGACTGCTTCCCTTCGGGAGGCAGCCCTTCCACCCAGCCACTTCCCTTTCCCTTGCTCATCAGGCCTTTCAAACCATACAAGCCCTAATGAAAATGAAACATGCATGTCATATATAACGAGGAGAGGCTCAACTGCTGGCGAAAAAAAAGTGTGAAATTACAGTATCAGTGTGAGAGGGAGAGATATGAGCCCTCATTCCCCAGGAGAGAATTTGAAAGTGCATAATTTTTTCCATTCACAAGCRGCGTTTAAGGGGCAGCTTTTGGAAGCTGAGAGGAAGACCCAGAAGAAAAACAGCACTCAAAAGCGGAGCAAGTACTTCAGCCCTAAATATTTGGGACCCTTTTTTGATATACCAGCTTGGTTTGGCATGGGGAGAGATGTGTATGCACAGCCCTGATGAACAGGTGTGGTTCCTAATGTGTTCTTCTGTCCACAGCTAATGCTTTATCTAGCCTTTTTGAAGACCGAACAGCAAATCCTTCAGGGATCACCAAAAAAAGAAAGAGTAGGGTACAACTTTTTGGCTGGCCTTCCTCTTTACAGAAGAATTTAGCAGTCCTGGGTAAAGAGGAGACTTGCCTGTGTCGGGTCTGGCTGTGGTAGGGGATACTAGCCTCTCACACTCATGAGAATCTAATTTATTTTTAAAGAGCGCTTTAATATAGCATAACAATATTACCACACATCTTGCTCAAGCAAAGAATTTTTCCAATCTATATTCAGTGCCAGATAGAGTAACTATAAAATGAGTTACTGTACGTTAAATTTCTGCCTTGGCTATAGTGACAGGAAGCTAATTAGACAAACTCTGACCATGTCTTCTGGACCCAAATCCACATTACTTGGACGCATAAGAATTACCAGGTGCGTGAGAGCTCGTGCTTCTGGAGGGAGTTGGACTTAAAGGATGAAATAACAGGTAAAGGAGCAGAGAACGATGGCCACTGTGGGGCCCAAACCAGTAAAGCAGCAGCATTTAAACTCTTTTCCAGCTAAACTTTAACACCTCACAATGTGGCCAAATATGTTAGAAGCATGTCTGAGGCATGAATGCTGGGCTCAGACCACATGTAAAACTAAGCTCTAAACACAGTTTGACTTTGTCAGGTTATTCTTAAATTCCAAAGATCAGCGTATTGGAGCCAACTGCACACGCTAATCCTGATGGAGCAGACCATACATTTCATAGCCCACGAAGCTACTGACCTTCTTGACTCTGACAAGCTTTGCTGGGCGGCAATAGACCTACCAGGGCTCAGCAGGCCAGGGAGCAACAGTTTCAAACCCGAGCTTCACTTCAGCCATCAGAAGCAAAAACCTTTGGCCARGCGTGAGTGTTTTCTGATGCCTTTTTTGCAAGCATCTGAGTTTCTGGGAAATGACTCTTGAGAACTTCTCTCTTTTATAGAAAAATCATCTGTCCTGTTCCCACTTCCTTATCAAAAGTTGGGCTCCAAATTATGCCCTGATATTATACGGTCCCCTTTTCTGGTATTTCTATCTCTACATAGTCAGATCCAAACATTTATGATATCACTAAGTATCAAACAGGGAGAAGGGCAGGGTTAATATCAAATTTAGTCGCAGGTTGAAACATCCTTTCTGAAAGGGATGAGCAAACTTCAAAAGGTAAGAACAAACACCCAAAATCATGACTGCATCCCTACGAGCTGCACAGTCCTTCCTTTTTCTTAGGTTAGGCTCAGCCAAAAAAGGGGCACAGCACTCAGAAAGGAGCTGGGCCAAGGGATCTTATTGCTACTATTTTGTGTGTATTATTTGTATTGCTATAGCACTCAGGGACCTCAAATGGGGATTAGTGTCTCATTGAACTAGGCACTATAAAAACAAACACCACAAAGACAGTTCCCGGCCCCTGAGAGCTAATCTTTGGCCATTTCTCTGCAGCATCTGGCTAGAACAGGGCACAAGGAAGTGTATTAGGGTGTACTGCATGGACTGCATTTAATCTTATTTCTATAACCCTTGTCCTTCCTTAACCTACTGCCCCACTTCTATTTGTTAACCTAACTCATCACCTCAGCCCAAATTTAGTTTGTGAGCTTCTTGGACAGAAGTCTTTGTGTCTTTTCATTTGTTCTGTTTTTTTCATTTTGCATGGTTTTGAGCCACAAAAAATAATATACATTATTGAAAACATGAAACAAAACAACTTCCTTCCCTCTCTAGGAAAAAATGAATATGATATATTTAAATGTGCATCTTGAAGTGTTATGATTTTGTACCTCTGTAGAGCCTAATGTAATCCTGTGGATCAATGAGCAACACAACTGGTATGGCAATATAAACAAAGAAGTCTCGTCAACATGTATATACGCACCAAATACTTCTCCAGATGATATGCAGACAAAGGAGATATATCTGCAAAATAATTCCTACTGGTTAAATACAAAAAAAGCTGCTGGTATACGGCATTGTGATTGAGAAATTGGATTTGCAGGTCCCCATAAAGATAAAGGAATGTGACAAATTCAGGGCAATACAGTCTCGGCATCTCCAGGAACGAAATGTGGGCATTCTCCCGTCTCTACAGTCATTCCTTCCAGGCCAGCCTCAGGCCTGCAGCATCCTCTTCACCTGCCTGCAGCCACAGCAGCTTTAGTTGCATCAAGGGACCATTTCTTGGCAAAGGAGGGTGTTGGAACATTGGCAGTTACTAACTTTTCCTAGGGAAAAGGGACTACCTGGACAGAAGAGCCTGTAAGCCAATAGTTAGAGTAGTGCAGTAGGGTCCAACAGCTCTGCCACCATCCATCCATCCCGAATCTTACGTAACCCATTTGTACTCTAGAAGAGGAGAAAAAAAAAAAAAAAAAAAAAGAGGTATTTCTTTAAAAGACTGTACTGAAGAACTATAAACAATACGGGATGTTAGTTTACACAGACAGAGCAGCAAGGGTACCGACAGTGTAATGGTGCAATTCGCTTCTGTATCCCCTCCAGGCCACGCGGATCTGTGTTTGAAGAAAACAAATGGCTTCTTATAGTACCTCCGCAAGGTCCGGTTCTAGAGGGGGCGTACGTAAGCCTCGTTTTTCCTGCCATTGCAAACTTAAATGGAATCATGTGGGGTTTTTTCCCTGTTCTGAAAGTGAAGAATCAGGAAAAACCCATGACAGCAACAGTATGAATAAATTGGCAAGATACGCTGTAAATAGCTTTGATACTAAACAAAAATAAAACAAACAAAAAAATCATATTGCAGCCATTTTAAGATTTCAGCTTCCTTCTTCACCCCTGCCACTAAGCAGGCTTCCTCAACATGTGACAAGAAGAATTCAGAGGGACGCTTGCCAAGTGTTTTCTGACCCAAATCCTAGAGGTATCCTCCATCTGCAGCAACAGACAGCTCGCTGTGGTCTGTCATTACCTTCTGTTTGGTTTTCAACACCAGCTACCCTAGTTAATGAAAGAAGATGCAACCACCGAAGACAATGAACAGACGAACCAGCATTTCTGGGAACCTTTGAGGAAGACTTCTCTGGGCTTGAATAGGCTAGAAAACAGAACAATAATGACTGAGGCATACATATACAAGCATATTGCTTTAGCGAACTAGGTAAGCTCAGCTATTAGGAAAACAGTATAAAGCCCGGTGGAGAGGATTTAAGGACAAAAGATGAAGGGCAGAGCTAACCGTTCAGTTTCTGTCACAGCACCACACCTACCTACTCAGCCTCTATCTGCAGGCAATAAATTTCATAGCCTGAAAGAGCCAGGCAGTCAGAAATATTTTTCCTATAGGACTGAGACCCAGCTYCACATCCATAATGTTCTTCTATGTAAATGTTTGTATGCGGCCCTTTACATCTAAGGTTTGTAGCAATGCATGGTATTTAGCCAAATGCCATTCCCCTAAAGGGCAGCATATTTTTGTTCTTATAATCTTGCATGGAAATTGAAATGGACATATTTTAACATGGAAAAAGTAAACACATTTCCCCTCAGCTAGGCACTGCTGCATCACTGCGCTGGTGATGACGGTGGCCTGAGATTTTTCTCTACACGTTCCTGACTGACATTCAGAAACCACCATGGAAGAAAGTTCCCCACAGAAAATTAAACCCCTTATTTTGACCTAGGCGCTAGGCTGGGGATTGGATCTACTTAGCCAGACAATATAGGCAGTGCTGGCCTCATCAGCAAAGCTCCRTCATTTTGTTCTTCATCAAGTCTCCTTATTTGATGTAACAAACTTCCATTTACCGACCAAGTAAACACGCTGTACTTAACATGCTTSTCTTTGATAAACCAGTCTCCCCTTTGAGGATCCATTAGGCCCAACATGAATCGAGCCTAAAAAGCTACTTAAAGCTTGGAGAATTATTTGGATTTCCAGCTTCACATTTCAGTTACTGCGATGTTTGCATTAAGATGCTTGTCTGAGTTCTGCCCTGCAGGATTCGGAAAAAGAAAAATGTTCCTTTTGTACTGAACACAACCAGTAGGCATTTAGCTATTTTTTGTGTATTATGACAGTACCATCTGGCATTCATCTGCCGGGTACCTCAGGAGAATCTCCCCTTCCTACTTGCCTGTACGATGCCGGCCAAAATGATAGAGTACACCAAAGGTTAACTTCCTGTAATGTGGTCTCTTGGCTTATCTTGAGTAAGACAATCGTTCCTTTACATTCTTAACTTTGCATTTCACATRTTCTCCTGCCTGCCTGGAAAACAGGGTCATAAGAGATTCTTACGGGTCAGACACCTCCTAGTACGAAGCCAGGGATAATGCTAGCAAACTTAGTAACAACAATCTATAAGGCCAGTTGGCAATGCACATGCAGAAGGAAATATGAAATAAAAATGGACATTTTCCCAGTTAGATTTGCTCTGTTCCACTGAAACGCTTTGTACYGTGGAAGCATAAACAAACCACTGCTCTTGGAAGTCATGGTTCACCTGCTGACTCAAAACCTCATGTCTGTCAACCAGCATGAGGGAGGCCAAGGGAACTATCTGTTTGGGTTTCTCTTTTGGTCTCAGCCTAATTTATCTTGTCAGTTCCAAGATCTCCATTCCTTTCTTGAAAGGACGATAAAGGAAGTTGGGTTTACCCATGCCCTCCAATTATTAGATTATTTCTAAGCAAACAAACAAGAACTTAGCATGGACCAGTTCAGATTGACTAGTTCAGCTGCTGAGTAACGTCTTAAAGCTATTTTCATCCTAGCCCCTTTCTCAAACAGCAGTTCCTYCATCCCTTTCAGGACATATACTTTAATACTCCCAACCTGCTTCTTGCAAACAGCCTTTTCAAGAGAAACAAGCCAGTCTTGAGCAATTAAGACCTATAGATCTCCCTTCACTTCCTTCAAAGCCATTGTGGAGGTGCAGCTGAAACCCATTAAATTCAATTGAGCCCAAATGGCCCATAAGTCATATGGAAACTTCCTCTGGGCTTTTAACAAAGAGCCTTGCTTTAAATTCCAAATTACAAACAAATTCAGTCTGTTCAGCTTTCACATAAAACATAAAAATTAAAGAAAACATACAGAGGAAAAGTTGCATCAAATCACAGGGAGCATTATAAGAAAGTACAACCAGTTACTCTTGTCTGAAGTTACATTCTTCAGTTAGAAACATCATATTAAGTCATGGCAATATTTTCTTTAGTGAAGCATGCTTTATTCAGTGTATCACAAAGTAAAAAAAAAAAGCATGCTTTATTCAGTGTATCACAAAGTAAAACCGGTGGCATTCACCACCCCATTCTCTCCTCTGACTTTTCCCCACAACGGCTAAAAAGAATATATATTTTCATATATACACATAATATGATGTGTATATGCAATGTGTATATATGTATAATTATATTATATCATATATAGCTACCAGAATAATCTCAGGTTCATATATAATAAGTAGATAATAAACATTTATATACTATATACACTTAACATTAAGTATTGCTTTATTGTGGGTCAGGTTTATATCAAGTTGACAAATTTATTAATGTGGCTTTATATTGGAACTCTCAATCTGTCTAAGATTAGGGATCGATATATGTAATGCAAGATCATAAGTCAGCTGAACACTGAAAAGATCCAGGCAGATACTGAACTTGAAAATTATACAGTAAAATTGTTCCATAATACATCTTTATTCAGACCCCCCCATGGGACTGGCATGCTGTAAAAGCCTTAAAAAAGCCTCTACTTGAGGGTTATTTCACCCTAAGGGCTCTGAGAATAACTGGAGGCCCAGATCTTTATGACTTTGTATCTATTAATGTTTTTACATTCTTTTTAATAAGAACTTGATGAAAAATATCCTGCTCTACCTATTCTATTTGGCACCCAAGTAACAAGTCATTAGAAGTATCTGAATCATTTTTAAAAGTGCTGTGGAGTAGTATTTTCTAAAGATAACGGGTCCGAGAGGCAGACACGCGTACATTCATTCCCGAGGCACGTGAAATGGAAACAAAAAGTAGCAGGCGTCCTTCGTGGCTAAGAGGAGCACGCCGAGCACCGCTCCAAGCCGTAGGGGCTCAGCAGCTGATGCCTGTGCAGATCCAACACCTTTGCCACGGCGGGGCAACCTCCCTCAGATGCAGAGGGAGCAGGGTACCGCTGCCTGCTGACGGACTTTGGACCACCGCTGTAGGTCCGTCAGGGCCCTGGGACGCCGGGSTATCAAACCACAGTGACCGAGGCAAGGGCTTTACCTCCTTCTCATGCCCCTGTGGCAAACGCAGCAAATCCTTTCAGCTGGCTTTGCACAAACCCATTGGGAAGGGCGCATTTTAGGTTATTGCAATGAAACGAACAGCTGTTTCTCCCATTCCTACTCATCTCCTAGACCCTTCTCGTAAATGTGTGCTCTTGCTGCTCCCCCTGCACCTGCCCAGAGCCACCTCAACTTACCGAACAGGCAGAAGAACTCAGCAAAAGCAAACACTTCACAGAGTGTTTCATACAACAGGCGASAAGGATGACAGGGCAAAAGAGGTAGAACTGTGAAGCCAGGAGCAGAAAGAGGAGAAGCAGGACTGAATCATGGCAACAGTGAGCAATCTGCTTCATGGACCCACACCCTGGAAGACATCAGGTTTGTTAAAGAAAGGACAGCTGAAATCTGTTAGGCTGCATCTAAGCCAAAAAAAAAAAAAAAAAAAAGGATGAGGTCAGCATAGTATATTAACAGCTTGACTCTCACCCCACTCCTTTCTCAATATCTCCAGAA
This sequence comes from Oceanodroma leucorhoa, assembly GCA_030449065.1. Classification (NCBI taxonomy): domain Eukaryota; kingdom Metazoa; phylum Chordata; class Aves; order Procellariiformes; genus Oceanodroma; species Oceanodroma leucorhoa. Next base: position 8,062,967 of record JASVER010000026.1, on the reverse strand, counting down.
ATTCATTGGTGTTTAGACCTCACTCCTGGGACAGAGATAACGGAAACTACAGAACTTCTAAGTCTGTGACTGAGATCTGGGAACATTAAACAGACAACTAATTTCACAACAATGAATGAAGTAACAGCTATTGGTAAAGTTTTAGGGGGAAAAAAAATAGAAGGAAAAAAAGATGCTGAAATACCTGTTTGGAAGAAGCATGTTCTCTGGTTGGTTTGTTTGTTTGTTCGCTTAATTGTCCTGAATTGCAGCCACCACAGGAACACCATAAATCTGAAGAAGTGTAGATGGGACACGTTGACTTTCAAGTAAGAGGGAGAAGGAGAGGGGAATCTTGCTCTCTCCTCTGATTCCCCGCTGCCGGGCAACAGCGAATTAAGACTGCCTGAGAAACCAAGTACGCTGAAATCACCCCTTCCGGTGGATAAAAGTTATCTGAGGACAAATTCATCCCCATAGCTATAATAYGGTTACCCTAAGCTTCACAACCCTGAAAACGTCAAGAATTAGAATAATAAAAAAATCCCCCTAAAAACACAAGCCAGTATTCTAGCCCTGTGGAAGGAAATACTCCGGTATAATTCAGTCSATGTCATTTAAGGGGAGACATGAGGAAACTCGGGGTGAGTCTGCAGCATTCAACACACCGACGGCACCAAACACAGCGATGTCTATGGAGCCAGCGTATCCCTGCCTCAAGCCTGGCTGTGACCCAATTTGTCTTGGGCCAACCCAAATACAGAAAAACACTGGCACCGGTCACTGTCAGGGTACTTTTGTTTACAAGCTAACTCATGAGTGYTTTTCAAAGCACTATTTCTATTTTTTTTTTTTTTTTCCCCTGAGCAAAAGCCACGACTTCTAATTTGAAAGGGGTTTTAAAAGTGGTTGTGATTCATGGGGATTTATGGACGTTTCCCAGGGAGTTTCAAAAGCCTGGACTTTCTTCCCACAACTCCCAGGAAATGCAGTTAAAAGTCTCCCACAGGTCGTTACTTCAGCATGTTGGGACCAGCGGTGCGGGACAGTCACCCAGCAGCCTCCGTCCCAGCGCCTGCGAGGGGCAGGACCCCTACCGATGCTATCCAAGGCTGTGCCCAAAACTGGGGGACTTGTCTGAAAACCATTCCCCAGTGTAGATGTTACCAGCACTAACTCGGACAACAGTTACATGTCATTTCCTTTTCTGTATGTTGCTAATTTATAGAGAAACGGTGTAGGATTGGAGGCCAGTGGAACAAACTGGGGGGGGTGGAGGGGATGCTCCCTCAAGGCAATGAACATTAGGAAATTTTTTAAGCCAAAAGCACGCTGAGGACACCATTATAYTTAACCTAAGAATGATTTTGTATTAATCCCGATTTAGCCACTGAGATTTCCAACTCCGACTGGTTACAGCAAGTAATGCCCTGGAAAGCCCTGRGTGAGGCTTTCTCCCTCGCCTCCCTCATGCAGGACTCTCTTCCAACAGCTCTTTAAATGTCAGTCCTTGAGCAATGGGTTTAATACACAACAGCCAGGTGCCTTGCACAATTTGAAGGGAGACCTTCCACGTTTTGCTTTCCAGCTACTTTTACTGTTCTATTCACCCTGAACGTTGCCTTCAGTGATAAAGCTAAAAAACCCCACCCTTGCTCGTTATCCTGACAATATTTAATTCTGACAGTGCCCTCAGTATACTGCATGTAATATGCAACCCTGTGACTAATGAGGTATTTGCACATAAGGGCCATATACAGTAAATGGCAGGGCAATAAAAGTAAAGGAAAACCATGAACTGATCAGCCAGCTGTTAAAATGATGCAAAGTGTGTCTTTTTAAATGTATTGTGTTTTATCCAGATGCTGACTAGAACTCAATCCTGGCTCCCTCAGTAAAGCTTCAGCTTAAAAAAAAACTATAGGTCTCCCTTTCTGTTATTACACATTAGCTCCCTACTTTTCAAATACTGATGAAAAGTTCACCTATCTAGTGCCTCCCTGCTTTCCACTCATCATGTAAGGAGAGTACTATTTTGATTTTATGTGTGTGATTGCGTCCACTCCAGTGCTAAGCATCCTATCAGCATATGACCAAATAGCAAAGCTGACATTTTTGCTGTGATTATCCACGAAACGTGTTTCCTACCTCTGATTTACAAGAGCCCTATTCATGAGAAATGATTAATAGCTCACTAGCGCTGCCAAAAAGCACATAAATCTAGACATCCTCTATGCTCCTGACAAGCTGCTCATCTCATAGATATGTTCAGATCTCTCTCTCCCTCTCTCCCGCTTATCTGTGTCTGATCCCCAGTGGGCATACACTCGTGCTGATTAGGCAATACAGTTGCTGACTGGGACAATCTCAGGCTTATATTACTGATGGCACCCAATTAGAGGTAGCAGAAAGCAATGTCCTTCCTGGCTTGTACTAGACAAGCATGATTAAGTGTTAAATGCCTTCTAAATTAACAGGCGACATTACCCATGTGTCTGTTACAACTTATCAGGGTAAGAAACCAGCTCCATTGCCAAGTTTTCTCTGTTTGCAGTTAGTCTCCCAGGCTCTGGGCTAACAGAGCCGAGAGGGCAAGCTGCATACAGGCATACACCTGATGCAGCTGATGCTTAACTTACTTAACAAGGTTTCATACACCTGGTATTAAATATTCCTTTAAGTGCCCCACTCAGATGTGATACATTTAAACAAGTACCACCTGAACCGGGGCCCATGATATCCTCCTCCAGCCCCTCACCACCACTTCCCCTGCCCTGGTCTAATAAAAGCTATTTCACAGTTCTTGAGCATCCTTCTTTTGAAGATCCTAGGGTGTTTTGCAACTATTAAAGAACAGATGATACCAWGCCTACCCATTTTATTCCATAATTTCAATGGGGCTGCTAGCACAGCAAGACACACACACAAAAAAGTAGCTCATTGCGCCTAGTATATGAAGAGAATATCAAGGTTGCAATGCTTTCCCTACATCTATCCACTATGACACAAGCCTTTAATTGTATGATCATGTTCTACTTTACAAATAATACAGGGTACAACATGCCTTTTCCTTGCTGACTTTGATGCAGACRGGTTATAGCTTGCAACCGTTTTTCATTCCTGCATTCACGATGCTCACTGTTGTTACAATACGGTGCATTTTTCGTTTAAGATACTACCACCAGACCTCAGAATCACACACAGCTCCCACYGACTTCTCTGGAAACCCCAGCTATTACCCCAGCTGTAACAAAAAAAATCAATATTATTATTAATAAAATAATTATAAGAGAGCACTGTTTTCTCTAGGTGTGTTTTGACAATACTCTTGGCACTCATGTTCTGCTTGCTTTTTTTCCTTTTTAACTTCCTCATGATTAATTACTGGTCCAAGCTTACCAGCAGTTATCAACTTCTGAGTGCACCCACCCAGAATTTTGTCAGATCACGCATTTTCAACAGATCCTGTTTGCAGCTGAGTTATTGGGCTTTATTATAGCACAAACTACTTCTCAGGTAAATACCTGGAAAGAACTGCACCAACGTGAAGGGATATTTTGCTTAGTTGGCCAGTCTTTAGAAGTGTAAATACTGCTCCATTCTCCACGTACCTTATCTTCAAGCCGTCTGGTACTTTTGCTAAGTAACAGATATGCTTTCTTTAAAGCAGTGCTCAACTGTTTCTTTAAAGAGTGAAGAGTGGCCTACATAATTTTAATTTCTGTGTCAWGGATAAGAAAGTTATTAGTGTTGCTTCTCTCGCCATCGTATCACAAATTCTTTCAGAAGCAGAATATTTCATTACTATTTCTTGCCGTGACCTGATGTCCAGATATGTATCCTGCACAGCTGCAGCATCCATGAGAAAGAAGCAGCTGATGATACGAACAGGTGTTCATTGCGGTTGTATTTTGTGCAATGCTATTTGCAAAGTATATAATCACACAAAGTAAAAAAAAAAAAAACAAACAATAACAGCCACTTTCATTGYGCAGCATGCCCAAGCCTCCCCGGCCGGTGAGTCATAAGCCCCAAAGGGCTTTGACTCTCCACTTACTCTTAAGCCATGCTCGCAGTTTCTTACCTGACTTATTTCTTCTGCTGCATGTGGAACCAGTCTCTCAGACTGCACGACCTAATTCTGCTCAGCCTTTGCTTCATTACTGCCTTCCTACAAGCAGCTGAAAACGTGTTTAAATATTCCTATCATTTAGCCCGAAGGAAAGCAGTTTAGCACGTTTAACATCTTTACCCAGATCTGAGACTTTCTACAGATGTAAAAATCATCTGATGGCAGCCACTAACACCTTCCTGTATAAAAAATATATTTCTAAAAGAACAGCTACATGCAAAGTAAATAGAGAATTCTGTCATAAAACAACACAACTTGCTGCCCCAAGTGCAAAAGGAGATCTTTTAAAAATGGTAAGTTACAAATAATGAATGATATTTTTTCGCTCTCATTTCTGTGATGTGCGCAAAGCAGAGGAGTTACGACGAGGTGTTAATTTTATCATCTTCCAAATGGCAGAATCAAGGCAAGTGGAAACTGTGATGAAACCCCTATCTACTGGGTATCTACCCACCTCTCAGCTTTCCACATAATACCAAACCTTTGTTTTCCTTCACGACTGTGCTGAATAACCTGGAATTAGATAGGTCACACACAAAAAGACCCACCCCAAAAGACTATCCATGTATTTTTACCAGTCCGTATCTTTTCTTGGCCATTTCCCTGGGAGCACAACACACCAACTTCTCTGACGTAACACCCCTTAGTGGCGCACGTAGGAAACATTATCTATCAGAGTTGGCTGCACCATCTAACTAGAGATGTCCCGACAGCTCATCTTCACCAAGTTTCATAATTACGCAACTCTGAGYGTCAGCAATCCTCACTCAGCAGTTCCATGGGAGCTTTCTCAGTAGATACCGTTTGTCGTGTTTCTTCCACTTTCATTCTTATTTCACCATCTGCAGTATTCAGAAGTTTTCAGATACCCTTTTTTCCACAAGGGATGTTGCTTGTTGCTTTGGAGACTCATATTGAAGGAAGCGCAGAGAGGAATAAATGACATTTGGGGTATTTCATTACAGCTATAACCTCAAAGGTAAGAAGAAAAGAGAGAGAAGTTTAAAATAACTTTCATTCCTCTTGTCCACAAAAACATACTGTCAGATTACATACTTGTGTTCTGGCCTTAGATGATATATTTACAAGGGCTTTTCTGCCTGTCTCCTTTTGTATAACAAAATGCTCTTACTCAAGGTTTGGCCTATTTCAAGGATTGTTCAACACTGGCTTATTCTATGGCTAACAAATGTGGATTTAACCAAGGAATGCCCAGAAGAAGTAACCGTAGGAATCAGCACTCAACTTGACCTTACAGTCCTTCGGCAGGTGCTGTACTTTCACAGACACAAATACGACTAGAACAACGCTCAGGGGAAAAAGAAAAAGAAGGAAATTATTTTCATGGATCATTTGCCCTAACTTTCCAAACTTGGTTCCTATTTATTTATGAAAATAAGTACAAAACAGTATCTGAATTCAAATTATTGACATAGAACACCTTGATACACTGAAGTTTCATATGGTACTGTGCATGTTCTGGGTGCTGTTTTGGTCATTCTTAAATCAAAAGAGCAATCTGTCTACCTGAAGCTCATGATGCCGTTTTGGCAGTAAAGAAACTAATGGATACCAGTACCCAGTAAGACTTGAAATATAAGAAGCAACTTTCTCTACCACTGCTCATTTTTCAAGAGCATGTGTTTAAACCTCAAACACTTAATGAGAGCAGTGTATACTCCCATCTGCTTGGCATATCTAAATGATACCAAATAAATTTTGACATGCTTTGGGAGAATTTTTATCATTAAATATTTTGCACACATCATCTTGACCCTTATGCACTTGATGAAAAAAAAAATAAATTTGAGTAACATAAAAGTTTTTTCCTAAGCTAAGAGAGCCTTACATGACCTAAGCTCTATTTTCTTTACTTAAACAAAACCAACCAAMCAAMCAAACAGAAAACCCAAACCTTTAGCTTTCTGAATAAATTAATCCTCATTAAGTAAGGAAAGTAAAAGTTGGGTGGTTCTGGCACCAGCAGAATCAAAGCACATTCCATTATTTAGCTAATACGAGCAATTTTGTTAAACAAACTATACCTTTGTTCTGTAARTTTTGGAAGTTAGGCTTTGGACAGATGTTCCCTGCTGGATGCAGACATGCCAGGGGAAGGTTATAGCCCCAGCTGTTGATCRTCACGTCTTTGCAGAGCTTACTGCTCTCTCACATTTGTTGGCAGAGCTTGCTCACCGAAACACTCCTGAAGCCACTTGAAGTTAAAGTGAGTGGCGTTACTATTCAGACAGTTTAAGCTAACTAGCACAGCTGCTGGAAGAGTTAGTGCCTGTCTGTACCTTTAAACTTCCACTGTTCACAAGACTGCAAGTTTTCACAACTTCTTGTCAGGGCAGAAGCTTTTCTCACCTTTTTCTTTTTGTGTAGCACCAGAGATCAAATCCCAAATGCCTCCTAATTAAACACTGACAATTGTGTTAAATGTGCTAGCAAACTAGTCCTGTTTCAACTCTAACTTTCTGCTTTGATTAGCTTTCAAATCACTTTTCCACCAAGTTCATGGTCTTAGAAACAACAATCAAAATCCGTGTTATTTCACTGTCCGAGGGCATCCTGGAGACCCGCGTGACACATCTAAGGACAAAACATGCATAAAATGCAGCTCTGATGCAGCACCGATGTTGGGAGGCACCAGGTTATGAGCAGAATGCAGTACTTTAGACATGGTGTGATGCTCTAGACAAGCTCCTCAACTTTCTCTGCTATTTTCCCACCTCCAAAATAGTGAAGCTTTTGCAGAGTTCTTTGGAATTTGAGTGAAAAACACTATGTGTTTGTATGATAATTGTTATTAAGAATATAGATCCACTATTCCTTGGCAAGTTAAAAAAAAAAAAAAGAAAATGCATCATACAAATATTTCACCAACAGATAATTAGTATTAGTATATAAATGGTTATGAYTTTAGAATAATGCAAGGTTTATTTTCTCACTCTTTTATAAGTAACATGTATCTATGAGTAAATTCCAAAATATTTCCAGTTAAGGGATGCATTGAATTTATAAGYGTTTTTTGAGGGATTTTTTCTGTTTTTTCTCCTGGCAGGATATTGATTGAGCTGCCTAAAATGTCATTCACAGCAGGCTATTTATGTGATGACGTTTCTATCCAAGTGAAATTGCTGTGTCTAACACCTTTTTCCTCTCCAAGGGAAAATATTATTTTGCAGACAAAACAGGAAGTTATCCAAGGGTTTAAGAAAAGAATTTGCTGTTTCTTTCCTTCAGTGTAGAATTACTTTATTGTCATGCATTTGTCTACCTCCTCTACTGCTTGAGCTACAGATAATACCAAGTAGAAAATTATATGCCAAAAATCATATTAAAAGAACATTACAGATACAAAGTCAATCACTCAAAACTTACAACCTTCCAAGATTTCCCAGACAATTGCATTTCAGGCCCCTTGGCGTACACGTTGCWTGCAGGACTGCGGATGACATGGCTATTTTTTCCTAAAGCCATTTCCTCATTCAGTGGACAGACTAGATGCTAATTATTGCACGCATGAATGTTCAACTTTTTTTTTTAATTCTCACTGCTCCCCATGAGACACCAGATCTTATTTACTGACCTGTACTCAAGAGTTGCTACAAAGGCAGGATTATGAATGTCTGTTGACTTTTCTGTCATGCCATCCTTGTACTACTCGAGTGCTTTGCAAGCAAGAAATCACCCGTGTGATTTTATGAAAGGGATGAACCTCCCCTCATTTCCAGAGGTGAAAAGATCATATAATGACAACCTGGAAAATAGTAGTTATTAAGTAGCTTCACTTACATCTCCACAATTAATTTACTTTCCATCACATTCCTTCTATGTTTTAACAGTTCTTGAGTTCTTTTTGCACATGCACTAGGACATTTGTAAAGCCTGGRCTCTGGCAACACTGGGACACATTGCTTCTACCTCCCAATTATCGGATTCTTTCTCCAAATCGTTGGAGCTTCTCAACAAAATGGATAGACACATTTATTTTTAAGACAAGTGAAAAAGCAACACATTTCTCTTAAACTTGTTCTCAGGGAAAAAAAAAAAACAAACAGCCATTTTTTCTGAAGCTTTAGGTATTCAGCCAGATGCAGTCTCCTAGTCTGTACATTTTCAGTCCAAATAATAAATATACATCTGACAAATTTATAAGCAACTGAAAACAGGGTCTTGTGATGAAAAGTGTCAAGCAAGCTTAACTATAGGTGGCATTCACAGCTTCGCCTATAATTAATATCTCCTATGAGGAGTCTGCCAGTAATCCAGATGAGGCAGGCAGCACAACGACTCTCTGCATACCTACACAAAAGAGCAAGGCTGCATTAAGAGGTCTCATTCATTCCTCTGATGATCTGAAACAAACAGGCATCAAATGATTTATACCATGTAATCAGCGTTCACAACCTCAGCAGAGTACCTGAATACAGCGCAGAAGCAAAAATGAGCATCTAAACCCCCTTCTCGACATTCCTACATACGAACCAGTAAGTCGGTGAATGATAAAGAAGCCAGAAAGGAAAACTTCACTTGCAAACAAACCACTTCTAGCTAGCTCGGAATACGTGACTTTGACACGGCCAGTTTTTGCCCTGGTGAGCCATGGCTACATCTGTCCTGACATGGCCAACAGTAATTACCAGATACTTCTTCTCATGGTTGACACTATTCCATAAAGGAAGAGACAAGAAAGGAAAAGGCCTTGTCCCTAATAAACTTGGATCTGTGTCACTGTAAAGAGCACTGTAAAATGTGACTGACTTCTGCATTCCTCTGTCTTACCCTTGCTAACGTTTCTAAAGCCAGTTTTTCCCCAGCTTGGTTCTTATGTGTGACTATGGCCTACATGAGTCAATCATTGCTCTATCATCACAGCTCATTTACTCAACATACTACAACGTATTGTAGTCCTATAAAGGGCAAAGAAATCCCCGATGATTTGAAACTCCATAGTACACTACTGCACTTAGCAGTATCACTAAATAATAGTAAAATAAAATCTGTCATTAACTGAATAATTGTTTTATTTCCCCCCATGGAAGTGGAAGGAAGCATATAAACAGTTCATGTCTTTTTATGGAAATGAAGACCAACACATTCAACTAGCTAGGGGGTGGTTTCCCCCTTTTTTAAAACAAAAATATTTTTTAGCACTTACTTATGTTTTAGAGACACCTTGACATCTGTTCTTAAAAAGCACAATGAAAGGCATACTTTTAACTATAAACACTGATAAAATACGGTAACACTCTGTTTTTCCCTGCAGCAGAACTGCAAAGTAATAGGGATTTGCATGACTAAGCTTTTATTACGCTGACATACGCAAAACTGAGGAACAATCATTCTTTCTGGTTTGACAAGGCTTAGAAGGGAAATACTTTTACTCTCCTCTAGGACATGTTGGGCCTCAGACAAGATGAACAGTATCACTCAACCAAATCAATTTTTAAATGGACATTTAAATGCTGAGTTCTCTTAAGCAGAGACACTTGGATAGCGACCTTATTATGTGAGCTAAAGGTCACTAGGGATTTGACTAACACTTGCAAACATACAGTATTTCATTTGACATGTCTCTACACAGAAACCGCCACACCATTTGGAATCCACATCTTTGAACCTAAATAAATGTTTAAATAAGCTTCTTGAAGTACCTTTGCAAAACTCCCGAATCTGTGATCAATATATTGGACTAAAACAATATCCAGCTAAAGGATAAAAATGTTAATAAACATTTTCAAACTTGGGTGCTTAAGGTTATTTTCACACCAGTAACTACCATTGGCCAGCTTTCCTCTGGGAGCAGCATCTGTGGGTCCAATTGACTTGAAGTGACTCAAGGCAGGTGCTCAGCTGCCCAGAAGAGTATGATTTATCGGCCTAATCTTAGGCGCAAATTTTAAAAYGTTACCCTCTTTCAGAATGAAATTTCTCCTTATTTACTCAGGAGCATCCATTGTACTGCACAGTATATCACAACTTAGATTTCAACATAGAACACAACAAAACGTAAATAAAATGTAATTCTGGGCTAAGGTCCTCAGGGGTAACGAGGCACCGTTTCCTTTCTAGACACCTAATCCACCCCACAATTTACAGCATACATCTACCTGAATGGCCATAAACTCAGATAGAATCATAGAATCATTAAGGTTGGAAAAGACCTTTAAGATCATCGAGTCCAACCATATGATGAGTGTATCTCCGACCTATCTAGAGCATCTAGATACCACATACAAAATAAGACATTTCCTTATAATTTCTAATAAAAAAAGATGGTATATTTTCAAAGATAAAACTGTCAGTTGCAAAACGTTTGGAAACTGGCTACCAAAGTACAACTATTATGTCATCTAGTTGCAAAATGTTTGGAAACTGGCTACCAAAGTACAACTATTATGTCATCTCTTATTATAACCTCGTGTAATCTCCCAGACAGGGTGAATAGCCTGTGGAAGTCTGTACGGAAGAAGCATTTCCAGGGAAAGCATATGATACCCACATTTGTAAAGATGCAGGAAGAGAGCTGGTTTCCAACACACACCAATCTCCACCTCTTGCGAGGAATTAAATGGACTTTGGATGGCGAACCCAGCTCTGCCGGCCATTACGTTTGTTGACAAAAAGATCCTGAAAGTTACTGGAACTGTAATTAAAGCATAGCGGTGAGAGGGAGAGGCCACTGCTGCACAGCCCAAATACATCGCTGGTGCCACCGCACCTTTGACATCTCATTGCTGCATTCTGGATAAATTTTCATTAATGGTAATCACCGGCAGCCATTTTCAGCGTAGTTTTGTATGTAATGAGGCTTAAATGATTGTGCTATCTGCCTYTTCCCATCTGTTTACCTCTTACTGCTCCCTCCCTCGCCCCCAACCTCCCTCTCAGAAAACTTTGAGCTGTTGGCCAGCCCAAATTAGCGACTGCTCTGAGGGAAAAGCAGGCAGAGCTCAGCCGCTGCAGTTGGCAGCAACCAATTGCCCAGCTAGTGCTGGGCACGCACAGTGCCGGGCTAGATAACGTGCACGCTGCTCTTTACAGAACGGCATGCCATAGAAGAAATGGAGAAACGTCAACRCAGTGCACAGTGAAGGGGAAGGGACGAAGGACACCAAGCCAACGGAAACCACGTTKTATTAGCCTCACAGCTCACAGACTGACTTCTTTCCGTGGTGAATCCCCCCTATATGGTCTGTTTGCATTCGGTACGTACCCACGATAGCGCTGGTACTGTCAGAGCAGCACAGGGGAAAATGCACCGATGAAAAGACAGATTTGCTTTGCTAGTGACCTATCCATCAGTGGCCAACCAAAAGATGGAGATGACATGAGAAATAGAAAACAAATTTAATAATTCCAGTAAGCCTCAGTGCAAATCTTTCCTAAGTAACTATGCATGTACATATAAAATTAGAATAGCTTTTTGCTTACTGTTTTTTCAGCTTTTCAGCATCTCACTGAGTATTATCTTAATGCTGAGAATAATAATTTCCATTAAAACTTATCAGTAGCTAGCAAGTGTCCTGAAGAAGACATTTCCTTCCTCTCTCTCATTCCCCTCCAGGACCACTCTCCTCAAGCAGAGAGTCCTTTGTACTAGGATTTAGGCTGAGAAACCCACACTCACAATCATRAGAAAATCAGATAAATAAGGATGGAATTAACCCATGAATTAATTATTTGGTAATATTGTCTTCCAGATTAATGTCTCCTTTGGATTATCTGATGAATGCTGCAGTTAACTAACTTTCTTTTGATCCTCCTACTGGGAAAATAGAAAGGATGAGATGGCGGGGGTGGAAAGATAATTATGCTCAAGAAGATGACAGTATCTTATCCATACCGGGAAGGTTAAACCCAAGTATTTCCTTCTCAAGACTCCTACTACCAAGTGGAGATGCCATTGTGAAGCTGTTTAGCCAGTTTCAAATTGGTACATGTTCTCTTGTTCTTGCAACACCTGGCATATGGTGAATGCATTGAGACTTGTAAAAAAACAGTGATTCATTGTTAATCGTTCAGAAAAGAGCCAGAGATTCAYGGTAACCCTGTATTTCTGGAAAAGTATATCTACACCCTAATTTTCATCTGTTTTATGAGACAGATGAAACAGACAGAAACTGCAGGTGAGGTTGAGAACAGAATCTGGATCCTGATCTGTTCTACAAAATTTTGGGGAGCGTCACTTAAATCCACAGTTAATCTGTGCGGTATTATGTATGGTGAGCTGTGGAGATTCAAGAAGTGACCCCACAGTTAGGAAGATCTGGCATGAACTGAGCACTTCTCAATGGTGGGCTCAGCTTYACACAAGTAGCTTCATCCATGGGATGAATTGGATCTCTTCTCTTTTGCATTGTAATGGCTGAATTCTGATCTCCTGGTTTGACACAATTACTTTTCGCAGAACAATTACAGTTCACGTGCACCTATTCCAGRAAAGTATTGATTTTTATTTACACAAGGAACATTTTAAGTAACTTTTTTATTGAAAACTTCCTACTTCACTCTCCCACCTGTGATTTTCCATAGTTAAATCTCAGGGTCTGAATTCCACACTTTGATATCTCCAACAGGCTATTTTATCACTAAAAAATGGCATGTTAATCACTTCAATTATTTAAAATAACTTCAGTGCTGCACGTAGAGGATAGGTGGATTGAGAAGGGGGTTGAACAGGTCTTTGATGAGTTGAGGGACAGTTGGGAGGGAGCATGTAGTGGGCAGTATGGGAAGACCTAGGAAGTGAAAGCATGCATAGCTGTGTAATGGGAGGCCAAAGCAAAAGGATAAGCCAAAATGTCAATTCTTGGAGCGCTRAAGTGGAGAACCTGCCCTGTGCTAACCCTTGAGTGACACAGACGRGTCCTCCAGGCTCGTGGCTATTCCATCTGTCCTGCAAGAGCATAGCATTTCTGCGCCAAGTTATCAGTGCACCGAAGGCTCGCAACGGAGCATCGGAGCATCGAAGGCTCACAATGGAGCAGCTGCCACGCTGCCCTGGGGAGCAAATGCAATAGCACCAGGGACTCTCTTCATCAGGTACTAGACCGGCACTGGGAAAAAATTAACTCCTAAGAGACTGCGTGTCCGCATACAGCAGGTACAAAATGCAGAGCTAAGCATTATAAAGTCTTGGATCAAGCTGGATATGCCCTCATGGATTCTGGGCAAGCTGTGGATTTGAAACCGTACTTCACTGGGCCCAGGCTCAGTTCTGCTGTAAATCAGAACTGAGGAAACATCACCAACAGATAAACAACATTGTAAATCCTGTTGCTTGGCTCCTCTTTTCATTGCAGCACATTACATGTGGCACCAAAGACACTGAATAAAAATGCACCAAAAAAAAAATTCAATAATCTTTAAAATTGTACTCCTCCTCCCAGTTCATCAATTACATTAATAACACCATCAATATGCCAGAAGACAAACCTTTCTCTAAGTAAATGAGATCTAAGCTTGTTTTCAACTAATTAAAACATGCCGATAAATTAAAGTATCATATACAGGCCAGGTATAAACTTCATCCAGGCCAGCAAAAGTGCTAGTAACCATGACTAAATTCAGCCTCTATGTGCAGAGCACTGCCTGTATTTTTTCATATTTTGTTAACAATGCAAAATATTGAGGTTATTGTTTAAACATATCTTCCAAAGAATACAGGAACAGTTGGAAAATCAAGAGATAGATGACGTGATAGGGAAGAAGTTTACATTTAGATCAGTTAGTCCCACTGCACCTCCTGGTTCTCTGGAAAATGTAAAAAGCAGGCAAGAGAGTTACATGGGGCAAGACAGCAAGGAGCACATAAGGCTGGGTTTGTTCAAAAGTGCTTCCACAAAGAAAAAGCCATAGAGCTATCCAATCCAACCTCACATCTGCTTCCAATTTTATAGTCTTCTGTGTCTTTGATGAAAATCCAATTTTTCCCAAAAGGAATTGCAGCAGAGTTGAGTAAAGAAAGGTCTATTGATAAATCTAATGCATCTTTCACAGACTGTGATGCTTCAGGGGTTTGGCGGTGGGGGGAGAAGGGGTTTGTCTCATAATGTTGTGCTGCTTCTCTAAAGCTCCCTTTACATGTCACCACTTTCTAACCTAAGAGGCGGTCTATTTAGAGCAAGACTGAACTAGAAGCTCCAAGCTAGCTCCYTTTTTTTTTGCCAGAGTCCCTAGGCATCTTAGATACTTGCCTCCATCTAACCAGACACAGTCTGAGATTTTTTTTAAAYGCACGTTTTTAAGCAATGTGAGGTAGCACGTGTCCAAATCCACTTGACACCAGCATGTCCTTTTGACACCCTCTCCAAAGAGAGCAGCAAACAAAGAATAACACTTCAACAATAAATAGTGCTTATTTTATTATGCTGCTTTTAGAYGCCCAAGAAAATTCCTTATCCTACAATGAGCACTGCTCAGATAGTTCTTACGGTAGCGTTAGCCCTACCTAGCCCTACCTACCTAGCCCCTAMCCTGGTCTAGTTTTCATTCCGGCTAGTTCTCATTCCAACTACTTACGTTAAACTCTTGGCCCTTTCAAAGTTAACAGAAATCAACAGGGACAAGACACGCTGCTCCTGTTTCAAGGCACACAAAAACTTTGGGGTCTTGTCTGTCATCAGCCCACTATTTTCTGCTCTGCAGCCTCGTTGTCAGAAACAATCCCCAGGCTACACAGGACACATAGCTTTTCAGGGGGGACATGAAAGGTACTATAAATTGCCATCCGACACAATTGAGCCAGAAATCTGACTGGTATAAGGATGCAAAATTCCACCCAAGTCAGGGGGCCTGTGCTCATTAATGTCAAGGCTTCATTTCACCCATTAAAAAGTGAACTGTCAGCTAAGCTATGCTCTGTGAACTCTTGTGGGATTTCCTGCCTTCTTAAGTTACGCATTTCCAGTTTACCTGTGAGCCCAGGCTAAATGCATGAATTTAAAATAAAATGCATTTCTAGAGACAGACTGTCTACATTACATGCTGCTTCCACTGTCAAAAAAAACCTCAGAAATATAATGTTTTTAGTGTAAAAGCACACCTATCCTCCTAACCAACCTGGGTGGAGGAAAGGCAGAGTACTCTTTGATGAGATAGGAAGGTCAGGTCAACTATAGGACAAAGGCCTTAGTGCTGATCTTGCCTTTTTTGCAATGTAAATCTACAGGGATTGTACAAGTTAACCTGCTGCTTAAGAAGGACAAAAAAAATACCCAAACAGCCCGATAACTTTTTTCCTTTTCTGCAGCCAAGACAAAGCCACGAACGATGCGATACTAGTGCTAATTTACTTAACATAATTTCTTATTTGAGCACCTGTCTGGGAGTCTGTGGAAACATTGGGACTGGATAATCCGYTGAATGATCTTTAATCAGACAGGAATATTAGGTGCTAATAGCTCTGATAAAGGGGCTGTTTAACCCAACTGTTAACACAAAGGCGTGCCTGCCACAACGACTATTTCAACAATGCATTTGCCAGCCATATTAATTAAAACTAATTCCTTGCAGGCCACAGAAAGCACAGAGTAAACCCGCATGGAAAAAGTCTAGGTTCTACCATGACAAATCACATTAMAGAAAAAAAAAATTAAAATTATCCTAAGGCAATGAAATTTGTCTCAGAAAATACACTCTCTTGGAAATTCTCAAATTGTAAATTCACAGCAAAGCTAAAAAGGCCTTTAATAGAGTCTTCTGAATGTGTAACTATATAYCTGTGGCTCTGTCCTGTGACTTCATACTAGTCATTAAAAGCTTCTAATAAGTCAAATACAAAGCACTGAGCCTTGCTAAAGGTCCTGAGGTGACAGTTATTTACACGTCATTTAGATGATTGTCCAAGCCTAGAGTGGTTTAAGTGAAGCAGCACAGTTAAGTCTCCTAGATAGGTTAGCAGGATTTTACCTTTTTCTCCTACTATCTCTAGAGAGTTTAAATAAATTTTATATATACATTTATCAGGTTGTAAAGGGCTAAATTCTTAAGCCCCTGCATACAGATTTCAGGCGTAAAACTTATAACTAGTTCAGCTGGAAAGTCTTAGCTAAGRTCATACTCACAAATGATGGCTTATTCTTTAGAAGTGTTTGGTTTTCAGAAAAGTGTTTCGCTCTCGAAAGGTCCTAATATACTAAAAGGAATAAAGAAAAAGACACAATTTAAGCACTTCAGTACTCAAATGAATCCCCAAGGATATTTTGGTTAAGAGGTAAAATGCACCCAGGTTAACTCCCCACTTCATTTCCTTCTGGAGTCTCTGAACGGAGAGACAATCAGCTAGGAAAATGTGATGTTATTAACAATGTGAATGTAGGCCCCAAAACTACTCAGGTGTGATATCATGGACCTTTCTGTCAAGATCTGCAAGAGCCAGAACCTGGGAGGACAAAAGACTGTTATGAAAAAGCACACTCCAGAAATCTGTGCAACGCTCAAACACTCTTCTGGTAAAATGGGAGCAGTGGACATAAGCTTCAAAGGTTGATATGTTAAAGTTTTCTTGCCAGAAGATCAGTGCCAGTTATGTATATCTATCTCCAGGGTAAAGAAGATTAAAAGCCATCTGCAGATAGTCCTGAGCAACCTGCTTCAGGTGACCCTGCTTGAACAGGTGGTTTAGACAAGATGACTATTAGAGATCACTTCCAACCTCAACCTTCCAACTGTGAAAAGAAAAAAGAAGAAAAAAAAATCTAGACGGTGGTATTCCAACTATTAACACCTACTCACCTACCTCACTGGGAAGTTAAGACAGGAAATAAGTGTGTAACTTCTGTTGAAGACGATGCAGGAATGTTTCTGGAGCTCCATTCACTTTCAGCAAGTTAAACCTGACTCCAAGTAGTTAGGAATGTGAGAAATCTTTCCTTTACAGGATTTTTGCAAACCTTTAGCATTATCTTAATGCAGTTTTGTTAAGTGAATTATTTATTAACTTGATACTCCCATTGATCAGCATAGGGAACTCCCACCAAAACAGTCAATTGGACTTCTGAGTGCAAATCAATAGCAAGCATTTAAAGGGATATTCTTCCTTTGATGCACATAGGAAACTCCCATTAAACAATAATGAGAAGTATTCAAGGAATTATCTTGCTAAAAATCATACAAAATAAAGCAACTTTTTACTACAGCTGGTTTGGTGTTGGTTTTGGGTTTTGTTTTTAACCTGATTTACACTGCATTACTGAAAGCTAGCTGGAGCTCTGGTTAAGCTTTCTCACAAGATATAATCTGTTCTCTGACTGGCATTACCAAGTTCTTCACCATACAGACTTCTACAGTTTCTTTGAAAATGCATTTATTCTGGAATAACTACTCACTTCATAATACAGAGTAACTGTTATAGGACTTAAAAGTAATCTTTATTCTCAAATAAAGCATCCGTACAGGAGACTGCTTCGTAATTTGTCCCATAATAGCTGTGTCAGTTAGTTTCCCCATTTAGGTATGTCCTAAGCTTAGGTGGGCAGAATTTTAAACTCTCATTATCGGAAAGCCAGGCTTTATTGTTTTATGAAGGTTTACAAGCCAATCACTTCCTTGTTCTTAGTAAATTTACAGCCCAACATTCAACGGACTGTAAATTGCTATACAGAATTATGTTAGCCAGGCCCTGGATCGAGTTATTTTATTGTTTGGGAGGCAAATTCATGTCATCCTGGAGTTGATTTTTTTTCCAAGGAAAATACATTGAAGCCACTGGCACTGAGAATTAATAGAATCCTTGTATTTGTCAATAAGGTCATGCAAGTGATGATGCCTTCTGGAAGTAAACTTCTGTTAGAAATGCTGTTGTCATTCATTAAAGAGAAATAGTGTCTTAGAAACTTAAAAAGCATCCAAACTTTCCAGACTACTTTCATTCAAGAGTAGTCAAATCACCTTGCACTTTTTCTTGATACCAACACAACGCTGGTAAATCGTGACTATAATCGCGTGACCACAAACAATTACGTATCATTAATTTGGACAGAAACATTTCAAACAGCAAAGAACAGACAACTGCTAAGCACCATGGCAGGTGGTCTTAGACATAGGGCATTTCATTGACAATTACTTGAACTATGGCATTTAAACTGGTGGCCATTTTCTTTGTTGCTTTATCCTCAGACTTGATCAACATTCCAGATCCTGTCTGCATTCTGTATGGAGCCCAGCAATAGCTAGATTGAAAATCAACTTAATTTGACAAGAGTGGCTTTGTGCTTAGGCTTTGCATCCAGTCATTTATTTACTCCCTGTGTATAAAACTTCATCTTTTAGAACAAGAATCTCTTCCTGTCTGCATCTCTCTCTGGTATCTCCTCCTCATTTTCCAAAATGGTTGTTATTGCGTGTACTGCCATCCTCACATACGTATTAGCATCAGCAAATCTGATCACAGATGAACTTTTCCAGAAATATATCCGTTCCACTACCCCCATCAAAAACAGGGTACAACGTTGTCCAGGCCAATGAAGATGCAGGCACAAAAAAAAAGAACTTGGCTTAAAAGAGCATTCGCATACTCTTGGGATCACCAATGAACTATCCCTCACTTCAGACTGCCACAAGCCACAACCCCATTTTTCCTTCCTCTGTGGCACAGAACAGTCAGCTGTCTAAGACCATCTGGAGAATTTTATTGAACTTTGGCCACTGAAGAAACTTAGTCATGCCCTGACCTTCCTTGTTGCCTTCCTGTAGCACATTATGCTTATGCTATGTACTATTGATCCTAAGCTTTCTAAAGGGTTCTCAAAAATGTCTTTTGCCCACTGTAGGGGAAGTCTCACAGGGCAGATTTTCCCTGTACCCTTCTGGAATAAACAGCATATTTATGGCCAACAACAGCTTGCAGAACCTAAGCTGAAAGACTTTGACTCTTTTCAATCTCACCTCTCTCTGTCAGTATAAATATTCTCTGGGGATATCAACCACATCTCTTTGTTTTAATGGCATGTTTCAACATTGTGGTGCAGATGGAAAACTCCTCTTCAGCAACTGGAAGTTACTTTGTTTACCAAGAATCATATTTGCTTTTGTATTACAAAGAAAAGCCAGTGATTCATGGCAGTGAGTCCTCATTTTAACCTAAAGGATGTTCTCTTTCAGGGATTATTGACCTGTTAGAAATATCCAGATGCATTGACAGTAAAGAAGGCAGAGACCATAATGTGGGAAGATGGGAACAGACTGGAGAATTCCTGTAGTCAGTTTGCACTGGGTAGCAAAAAGGTCTACTAACACTGCTCAGCAAAAAGGAGCAGCTTTGTAACATGAGCCTCTGCACTTTTCCCTGAGCCACAACTTTCAGATTACAAACGTAAGAAGCTATTAAGGAAAAAAAAGCTTCTTTGTAAGTCTGATCAAAAGTGATCGGAACTTCTCTTATTAATTTCTTACCTTCTCTATACGCTTGTGCATACCATATGGAATTACACCACATGGTGTATGTGGAATTACAATTAAATGAAAT
This sequence comes from Oceanodroma leucorhoa, assembly GCA_030449065.1. Classification (NCBI taxonomy): domain Eukaryota; kingdom Metazoa; phylum Chordata; class Aves; order Procellariiformes; genus Oceanodroma; species Oceanodroma leucorhoa. The sequence continues at coordinate 8,043,378 of JASVER010000026.1, read as the reverse complement.
GTGGAATTACACCCCAGAAATTGATTAGAAGTGGGAAAAAGGTATACATCTTTGCAGAAGCAGGTATATCCATGAAAAGAAGGAGAAGGAAAGTCTTCTGGAATATACTTGGATGCTATTTTATTTATTAAAAGAAAAATAGTTTGGTTAGAATTGCTGGATGACACGTCTGCTTTCCATTCAATTCTCAACTTTTACTCATCAAAAAGTAACATACAGAGAGGTCCAGTGCATTAGCCATTCTTGTCCTGCAAAGCAAACTTGACTGGTCAGCCTACCATCCTATTTCTGGATTCTGTAACCAGAAGCACAGACAGAAATTTTCTAACAGAATGATTTCCCATCAAAACACCCTAGCCAGAGACTAAGGATGTCAGGCTTCCTGGTTCTTCTGACTCCATATCATCATGCCAGGTGGGCAACTGGAGGCTAGATTTCATTTAGTAAAACTATGAGGCATGCCAGGTGTGGAAATGGTTCTATATTTAGCAGGTGCGGTGTTACAGAATATACAATAGATAAAGATATTCCAGAGTGTGTTTTTCCCCAACTCAAAATGAAAATCTTTCCCAAAGTCAAGCTCTTCCTTCTTCTTACTCAGTTATAGTATACACCGATGCATACCCTTCTTAAAAGAAAAGCTTCACTGACTGCAACAATTGGAAATTACAAAATAGCATTTTAAATTACAGCCTACACAAAGCCCTCTCTCTGTAAAAATCCTTTGATGGCTAACCGGTATTGCTGAACTTCCTCATATACCCAGAGCATACTCCTGAACCTTGTTCCTTCATGTTGTGAAAGGGAACATTTCCAATCCTGCCAAATTCAATTGTTTTTGTGAGTTCCTGGGCTTTTATCCCTCTGGCTAAGGGAGTCCCAAAGGCTCAGCAGGAGACAAAGGCAAGGTGCTCATGGCCAAGTGTGCTGCCATTGTGTTAACAACTCTCAGGTGACAAATGAATGCCTTATCTTAAGTCATCCTTTCCTATGCCTTTTTCGGGGGAGGGTTGGCCGTATGGATGGCTCCTCTTCCAGGAGGCCTCGATCAAGTTAAATCAACATATTCCTGGAATTAACATACAAAATCTAGGGCGACATAAGGCATTCCTACATTATTCCCACACGTCAGTAGGTTCTGCTTTCTGTAGTCAAAAACCAGACTCCTACAGAGTAAATGATGGAGGTGGTGGACTCCTGATCTAAGCAGACCCATGCGCCTGGGAACTACCAGTGAAATAGCAAAGAMATAAAAGCACTGAAGATCACAGAGGTAAACAAACTGTGGTTTACAGTTTACTGCATGYTTTGGCTATGATTTTAATTCCATCTGCCCCCTTCGATTTCTAAGATGTGATTCTCATAGCTCTGTAATACAAAYGTGTGTGCAAGTGTGTGCAAATTGGTATGACAAACACACAGAAGTTGTGCTGAAAGCTGTCATAGTGTTTTTGTAAGAGTATATTATGAAAGCCATTGTTTTCTTTTTCACATCCTAGGAAAAAAAAAAATACATACATATATGGGTAAGCATTGTGGAATCTTAGCACAATTCACCTGCTCCCTATCATTCCTTCATTACTTGTTTCAATGAAAGATAAAATAAGAGACCCATGGATGTATCTTGAAAAAAATTAATATAAACATTTAACATAAAAATTATACCTACAATGATACTGTGTGGTAACTCAGGCTTTTGATTTTTATTCTGAAGTTCTTAGTCATTTCATACTGCAGGATATTCCTGCCAAAGTGTGTATCCCAACTGTGGCAGTAATTCTGAAATTTTTAGTAATGCGTTAATGAAAAAGAGCCTATTTCTAGCCTAATTTGTATCCCAGCCGATGACAGTAGATATATTCTCCAAAATATACCGATAAAAATTACAACATCGCTTACTTTATCAGAATAGAAAAACAAATCAAACATGTGGATAGTTTAACACATAAATGTAGTTATCCGTGAATCAGGGTGATTTTTATTTTAGCATTTTTCTATCTGAGGTCTTGGCTTTTTGTAGGACTCTGCAAGATCAGTGTTTTTGCCCCGCCTCTCCCTTTTCTTTCACTGTGTAACTGCCTTATACAAAGTGATATTTGTATGCCAGCAGGTAATATGTTTATGGAGTAGTCACCCAGACCTGACAAGTACTGTAGTGTATTTCTTTTGAAAATGGCCCAAGGTGGGGTTATTTCGCCTGCTTTGACAAATTGTATATGCACCATCCACATTACGCTGTCACATCTACCTTAGGTTCATCAGTATCTTATTACTGATGCTGTTGTTTTCAAATCTAAGTACAGTATGGGGAAAGCAAGCAAGCACACAAACAAGCCTATCTTAGCAATAGTTTTAGAAACRAAGCCCGAAACAATGACACTGTGCAATAGCCTTGAGTGATTTTTTTATAGCTGTGTTCTAATTCTTCAGAGAACAGAGAGGGGAGCTTTGAAAAGGTGCTAATAGACTATGAATTTGCAGCAGTGTAGTTCACAGCTAAACACACTCCCACTTCAAGCTCGGGCAGGAAAAAAAAACGAGGGCACCACAGAAGTGAATTAAAAATCATGCAAACAGTCCCGGCAACAACCAGGGCAGTAGCAGCTTATAAGATCAGCTTCATTTGGCAGGGTGCCCATCATACCACGACCTAAGAGGGCCAGGGCAGGAAGATATCTTAAGGCTTGCAAAAAGAGGATGGGGCAGGCTGCCAGGGGGAGGGACGGAAGCAAAAGAAACATCTTTTAAGCCTATGTTGAATTAACTTGTTTTACAGAACACTGACAGCAAACTTTTAGGTCTTTTAAATGTGTTTGGAGACTTCTTCTATAATTTATTTTAGACTGGAGACAAATATTCTCTCTGGATCAGCTGCGCTACTGGGAGAGATTACTATAGCAATGCCCCTCCTCCTGCCTGGGGGTACTGTTCCCTCAAATCTCCCAGAGATGCTCATGTGTGTTCTTCAAATAAGACCGTGGTTCCGTGACAGTCTAATCCGATCTAAACTGGGGCTGCCGCAGTCCCTCCATCCCCAGCTGCTGCTCTTTGCCGTGCCAGCAAGGATGCTTGTCTGGTCCCACACTGAACTGGTTCAGAAAAGACAGAACTAACTCAAAAAATCATAACACTTCCCTGCCAGTTCAGCTCCCTGCGGAGTCAAACAAGCACCAGCGCTGGTGCAAGAGACGGGGTGGGGATATACATGATGCAAAGCCAGGCTGCAACAGCTCTGGTTTGGATCAGTTTAAAATATCTTGGAACCGCACTCCAGGCTGGGCTAGCCAACGCCTGCTATTTAAACTGCTTGTGCTGATCTAGCTCTTTCTGCCTGGCTCAAGTTTGGAGTGCTCCTAAAAAGAGCTTCCTCAATCAGATCAGAAGGGGTGGGCAGCCYCCCCTTGCTATTAGTAGCCCTTTCCTCAGACACACCTGCACGCAGGGGTTTGTGGTAACGGCCTCGTTGCRATCCATGAAGCCTACAGGGAGCTCCTGTGTTGGAGGCATTGATGGGCTGGGGGAAGATCCCTCTCAGGGRCAAACCCAAGCTCCCAAGCATCACACAACAGCCAGAGCACTCTGGGAAGCTGTGATGAAGTACCAGGATCCAAGCCCAATGGGACAAATGATTTGAATGTAMAGAGATGCCAAGGAAAGATGGTAAAGGAAGGGACACATCAAAGTCTATCTGGACTCGAAATTGAAATAATTTCTCCCCCTTTCTGAAGTTTACCAGGTTTTTCACCAGATCCTGAGTAGTAAGGCAGTAAACAAAGTGGTTTGGTACTTGCTGACTTGTTTGCACTCATCATCACATCTGCTGTGTGCATGACAGAGATGGGGAGGAACACACAATATCAAACAGCAAACATGTAATTAAGACAGTTTTACTACACCCAAAGGTCACCTGCTTCTTTCCAGTAGTAGCTGTGGAATAGTTTAGAGCCAAAACTCTGGTGGGCAAAATCAAGGGTACCCAAATTAGCCACTAGAGAGGGAGAATATCCTACAAGATGTACCCTGTGTCTTTACTTGAAAGGTGGGTTTAATTGCCAGCTCTTCCACAGTCTTCCCTCATCACCTTAGTTTCACAAGTATTTAGTTCTGCTGGACCCACATACATCTGTGAAGAGTACATTCCACAAAGTATCGTGATGATAGACACATTAGGAACTGGAGATGCTCAGACAGCAGAGTGATGAGGACTACATAAAGCAATCAAGAGAAAAAAAAATCCTAAGTTCAAAGAATGAGAGAGGAAAGACTGGATTCACTGGGAAACACACTTGAGCTTCTGAGGAAACAAAGGGCGAAACCAGTTAAGTTAGAAGAAAACCCTGAAGCCACCTTTTAGATGCCAGACTTGGTACTGGGAGGCAAGTCTATTTCTACAAGTTCCCAGCTTGTGACATTTCACTTACAGCAGCACATCTGAATGGTTGAGTGATGTGGCTTGGGAAAGGAGCGGGAGTAACATTGCTCAGATTTCAAATTGTGTGAGGCAGGAAAATATCTTAATAGCCTGAAACTACTGCAACGTTTGCTGGGGGGGAGGGGAGCAAATCAAAAACATTTATACTGGGAAGGGAAGGAGGAGGAAGAAAGATGTAGTGAGGGGTAAGTTCAGTAAAGCAAAACATCTAACCTACATGCTTGCAGAACTGCTTACTGGAATGAAGTCACTAGAACTAAAATTACTTTTTTTAAAATAAGTAAAACTGTTCAGCTTATTGTCAAACAGCCAGTTGTTTATTGCCAATTGCTTTATTGTCAGATGCCAATTTATACCCTAAATGTCTTTGGGTTGAGACCACTGCCCTGTTCAGGGGGTAATCCAGTGGCCAGCACAGAACTGCCCCTTAGGTGCATTTCATTTGTAACATAATGGAGATTTGCATGCTGTCGTAAGGGGAATGCTCCAGACTATATTAACACTCAAGCCAAGAATGTTATCTATTTCCCCCCCCCCCCCCAAAAAAAAAGTGGATTGAGTTCTGCTTTTTCACTGATTCTCAGGAGAAATATAAAGATCTCTGCCAGTTGCAGATGTGTTCTATTTTTTCCCTACATCAGAGCTTCTGAATCACTCTTAATAATAGGCAAAGGCTATTCATACCAAATGGGGAAGTTCTCACACACTATGATGATAAAGCATTTCATCCATTTGCAAAAAAAACACTACCCACAGAACTGCAACATCACATCATCTGTGCTTTGCTGAACGTTCACAGAACAACATTGGAAGTCATTGAAGTGTCAGATAGTGATTTCATCGTGTGTCAGGCCTCCCACTAATAAATGATTCATCTTTCTCAGTACTGACACCTCAAAGAATTAAGGAGGAGAAGAAAGAATTTCATAAACTTTAAAGTGAGAAGTACTCTACTGATATTGTACTTCCCAAGTAAACAGAAGCTTATGCACACACAAAGAATGTGTTTAGAATTTAACCTTCCATTTATCTGAAGTGTAATCTTAAGTTTTAAAAGTGAATCTATTACAGAAAAAAGGTATCATGGAATTCCATGTGTATTGTATCACCATAATACACAGAGGTAAATTGCTCAATTTACAAGTACAAGATTTCACACACTCCACCCCCCCCAGCTTTGTGAACTGAAATTGGAATTGGGAAGAAATCTTCTCTGGTTTACATAGCAGTGATTAACAGTATGTTGGTGACAGTAAGCCTGCCCCAAGTACTGACTGCAGTTTTAAAAGCAAATCTAGCTCCTCTTGAAGGCGATGAGCAACTTACAATTGACTCTAATGAAAATGGGACTGGAAGGAAATCTGTCATTTTAATAGGAATTTACATAATCACTCTTTGATGCTTCATAAAGCCAGAATATCTTCCATTGATGACAGTAGCTCTACTGGAGGAACGGGACTAACTAGTAGTCCAAACTTACTTCTCCCAGAAGGTATGAACTTAAATACAGGCAATGTACTTAGCAAGATACTACCATTTGTGCTTGGTTTGCTAGGACACTGAAGTTGGTGTAGTCACACACTGAGTTTCCAGTTAATTTTCTTCTATTTCAACAAAATGCAGTAGAGACACAGAGGTCTCAAATTCCCCCATTCTTTGTAAAAAAATAAATAGCTAGAAGAAGAAAGAGATTCTAAAAGTGTCCTAACTGGAAAAAAAAAGCTGTAACATGAATTTAAACCTTATGAAACATTAAAGAATCCACATGGGAGAGAGACCTAACAAATGACCCCACTGTAGGAAAAAAGAGACAATTGTAATTCACTATGAAACCATGAGACACTGACCTATGGAAAACCAGGCTTTGCTGGTTCTGCCACTAATGGAGCTCCTTTGGCTGTAGGAGGGTTTTTTTTTTCTCATCAAAACAGCATCTATTATAAACAAAACACTTCAATCAGTACACTCAAAGCTGAAGGAGCATATGGATACCGAATTTATCCCACTTGATTCCTCTCCTGGAGCGGGGAAAAGAATTAGATGAAGATGATAAAGTTTGGACTTGGACTCAGAGACCCATTCTCAGCAGAAATAATTAGGCTGGTAGGAAAACTGCTGGGGGCAGAAAAAAGCCACAATCCCCTGAGGTCTCATGTACTAAGCAGGTACTTATTTCTTTGGCTCACTCTGAATATGTATACCAGAGGTACCAACATGACGAATGGAGTACTTAAAAGCAGTAATATATAAAAGCAAATTATTCTTTGCTGTTGCCCCACCTTTTGTTTCAGTAGAATTAATTTGGGCATCCTGGGTAAAGATGATGTCCAGTTTCTCCATCAGTTTGATTTAGCATGACCTCTTCACTGTCAGCAGAGAAATGTAAAAGATGGCAATGAACATTTGGATGTAGGAAAATTTACATGGCTGTGGGGCAGGATGCCTGGATGATCAAGAAGAAAAGAAAATATTAAATACTTAAAACACTTTACCATGAAATCGCCTTCTCCCCCTTCCCCCATCCTCCCCCCCATGTTAAATCAGGTAGAAAAGTGTGATAATATTAAGGCTTAATCCAATTTAAATAAATTATTTTCTTGTAAATGTTAAAACAATCATTACATGCATCATTTACCCCCTCCTCTGCCCATAGTCTTAAATTATGCTCCATTATATCCAGATGGAAAAAATATGCAGAAATGTTTCTTAAACATCAGAAATTTTGGTTTTGATTATATTCAGAGGTAAAAGTCATTAAGGAGTCCTAGCAAAAAAAAAAAAATCCTAGAAAGCATTATGGGATTTTGTGTAGCAAAGTTAATTAAGAAATTTCTTTGCTAGGTTACCAACAATATTTTATTACAAGCTTAAGGTATAAGATCATTATAGCTCTCTGTCGTGCTTGGCAGCAAAGAAAGAACACATGCAAAGAACAATCTTGTTCTTACAATTAATTACAAATGTACAAATGAGTGATATATCAGACCCTGTCTACACTGCATAGTCATGCATTTATAACCATTTCACCATACACAGTTATTAAAAAGCATGCTTTGCATCTACAGTAGCTTGATACCACATCACAGCCACGGGTAGTTATGTTTATTCATGCACAGCTACCACCAGCCAGAACTATATGTATGTGTCAGTGCATTTTAGCAAAATCTGCATCAAATAACCAGTAGTGCAGCCCTCTTCAGCTAGTTTGTTTTTTTTTTAAGCCAGCAGACTGGAAGAAAGATAGGAGAAGGCAAGCCAGAAACGCATGGGTGGCAAAGGGCAGGTGGTGACAGACAGCAGTCTTCAGCCACTGGCCATTCTGGGTCAGCTGATTTGGTGACAATCACCCAACACGGAATTGTGCATCAACCCATCCAGTTTATCTCGCACATCCTTGCTGTCCCAAAACACGTCTGCCACAGGCAGGGTAAGGAATTCTCTCCCGACTGGCAACATAAACGGCTGAGGGGGAAACACCTGAGCCCTGGGCACTGCAAGGTCCCTGGCTGCCGGTGGGCCCCGCAGTTGGCGGGGACCCCCACTTGCAGTCTGAGGATTGTCAGCGGAAGAGCCCTGCAAGAATATTTCTGCAGCATAGCAACCTGCAGCACACGGGACAATGAGCAACAGGACGTTGATGAATAAGTAGAGAAATCCATCCTAAAYCTTCCCCTCAGAAATCTCAGTTCCTCCAGCTGGGTTACTGGATCATCGCGAGATGCGAAGTCTGGGTCTCCAGCAAGGGTRGAATACAGATAGCTACAGAAGAAAGAACAGTTCAAAGGGTGTCCACTTCAAGACGGAGCCAAGTCACGAACCAACCAGAAATCCCTGCTATGGCTACAAGGACTCTGGCAGCTACACACACTCATCCTGTAGACACAGACCTAACTACACATTGCTCAAGGCTTAAAACACTGATCTCACAGGCAGGATTTAAAAATCACCACTATGCTACTCTCTCCCCAGGCCAGTAAAGGATATTTTGTTTTAACCTCACGCCTTCAGTTCATGCTTCTCCCTAGGAACATTTGTTTCACCCAGCTGTCCAAAGGCAGTCCTAGCCATGAGACTGAATAACACCAGTCTCACTGAGAAGTGTTTCAACAAACCCAAACCACTGCAGCTCTGAGCACGTAACTTGCCAGACAGTTTACTGGTTATAGAAGGAATTCCAGTCTTTGACTCACTGGTAAGTAAGTGTGTTCCCACGCCGCTTCCTCATCCACACAATTCCCTCATCCTGAACTGTTTGCTAAAGAAAGCCAGAGATTATTTGTTACGCTCCATGCAGAGAAACTACAACATACAAACATCTAATTACACAGTGATGAGATGCTCCAGTTCCAAAAGCCATTAACTCCTAAACAGGATTATCTTGGTTTTAAAATTCGCCTTCCCTGGTTCACAAGAAGAGCCATCTCATGGCCCACATAGGCAAGATGACGTATTACAGATATTGATATGATTACATAAATTACCAGGCACGCACTTACTAGAAAGGGCTACTAGGGCTGTTGCCCACACCTTTCATGACAGCTGCAGGCGTCATGTTCTCCTGTCAACTGATGGGAGAATGGTATAGGAACTCAATATGACAAGCATATTTTTAATTTACAGGCAAGACTGGCAGTTTGAAAACCTTTTAATTAATGAACACAACTGACTGGGTACATGTATGCTGCAAAGCTGGCTAAACTGCCTTGGGTAATAGAGGCAGACTTGGCTTTCTGCACTGATTTACCATCGCAGAGAAGTAATCTAAGGGCAAACAATCATACTTTTCAGTGGGATAAATGAGGATATCCAGACCCCTCTACTTCATGAGCTAGACTGCCAGAGGTACTCAAATTGGCTYGTTCAAAGCTATCTTTGGTGCCCCCGCAATCTGCAATATAGATCTAACCTTCGTTTTTTGGAAACGCCACAGGCGGAGTGGCTCCCACCTCACCGTCCCGCCAGGGAGCCATCACTACAGCAGATCCGGTAGAGCTCAACTGGAAGAGGGAAGAGAGGAGACGCCAGGACGCTGCCCACGGGGCCAGCAGAGCTGCATCTGTACTTCTGATCCCGGGGAAGCAACAACCTGATCAGTGCTCTACCCTGCTCTCTTGGCAATACATAGGCTTCAAAAAACATGTTTCCATTGTGACCAGATACTCGCTTTAATAAACAAACTTTAATAAAACAAACAATGAAAAAAAAGCCAGATCCTCTTGCACAGCRTTCCCCGCAAGCCAGTTACGGAGAGCCACTCTTGTGGGCCAGCGAGCAATCTCTTCCCAGGCCAGGCTCCAAGCAGGAACGGAGCCTGCCGCAGCTGCTGGGCAGGAAGGGCTGGGCCCACTGGGGCTTTGAAATAAAACAAACAGCTTGTTTGGCAGATAGCTAYTTCTTCGTGGACTGGTCAGCAGGAGGCATCAAGGAAGCTGGCTGGCTGGTGACTTGAGCAAGCCCGCCGCCTTCCTGGTGTGTTGTGTCCGCGTCAGTGAAGAAGGCAAATCTTAAGCTGTACCCGAATCCCTTAAGAATTATAATGACGTGACCGACACTTGGTTGGGCYATCCTTTCTCTGTTGTTGTTGTTGCTGATACTTTAAATCTAATTCAGCTTTTGCCACGACTCACTCATCCCCAATATCCTTAATCTACAAACACTCAAGGACGGTAACTCAGCTTTATTATCCATACTCCCTGAGCTCGCATTTCACAAAGTATAAGCACACTCAAGAAAGAACGATACTTAAAATAGCCAGGGATGTACATTTCTACCCTCTCTTCAGGAAAGCAGTTCAAAAACATAGGTCCTAAGGTCCTTGTAACGCTTAGAATTGCTAACCTGAACCCCTTGATAGCAGCAGGCGATATCTTCAGAAACAGCTGGGGTTTTATGTTAGCCTCTCACACCAAGCTACTACACACCATCAACCCTGTTTATATAGGCACTGCAGTGACAGAAGACACAGCGTGCACCAAACAGAGCACAAATTCYGGCTCACATCAGCAGAAGACTTTGAAACTGCGCATCCAAAGCCAGCACATGTTATGAATTTGATAAAAACAACAGAKACTACCACTGGAGTTATTATAACTGGCTACCACAAACAAGAAATARACGAGTTGCCCAAGTTTTCGGGCAGCAAAAGCTATCACTAAGAACAAGCAAGTTGGTTTTGTACTTTATTTCTTACACTCTGCTCTTTGCTTAATGATTTCGGGGTCTCGACTCTGTGCAGTGCTGGGGTGCCTCAAAAACTGGTCAAAAATCAAAAGTAACTGAGAGCATCCAGCACCCTACAGGATCAGGCCTTTTCTATGCTGTTATTAAACACTGAATTGTCTGATAACCTTCCTTATGACTACAACAATAATTTGCTGTTTCTGTCCTTTCAGTAGGAGCCCCCACTATGTGTGTTACTTGATTATTTATAAACATGGCCTTTTATTAAAAACACAGCCTCCRCTGTGCTCAAGATTAATTCTGCTTGGCTGTTACACAAGTGATGTTTCAAACGCGTGAAATTTATAGTCAGTTACAAGGCAAAATGATGGCTAAACTTTGGCTATTAGATTGGACGCCAACAGCGCTGACCCTGCCAGCGCTGGAGCCGAGCTCGAGGCCTGATTCACCACTTTTCCACACTACTCATCGGCTGGAACCAGCTCTGGGCAACTGAGCTGTTTTTTTTTTTTTTCCCGACAGGAAAACTGAGTGTGTCCTATGCTTGAGAGGAGCATCGTTACTGCCTATAAAGATGGGCTGCAGCATGCTACATCTCATCTCAGAGCCATATGCACTCTCTCTCTTTGGAAATTAAGCCACCTCAAATAAGACMACCTTATTTCTTTCCTAGAAAGGCCTTGATATTGCCTGCTGYTAAGGCAAATGGCCCTGGAAGAGAGGCTCTGCCCAGACAGCTGATGTGCAGACAGGAAAGGCAGGCATGCAAATGACAGGTTTGTGGGGTGGCACTGGCTGAACTGGGAGTCTTTAGAGCCTCCGGTCCGCCCTGGAGCATAAAAACATGTGCTGCATCTTCCCATCCTCCCCCAAAATCACCAGACTCAACTTCTACAGCAAAGCTAACCCTTGCCCCTTTCCAGTTACCTATTCCCTGCTTTCCCCCGTCCTTCGCCCTTCTCACAACCCACCTGGCTCTCCACRCTCACTCCAGTCCCACGCTCCAACTTCCCCTCTCAATTCTCCCCCCAYTTCTCATGCCACATGCCAACAATGAAAAGCTGGCAAGGCAATCATCTTTTCCTCCCTGCTCCAGCACTGTCCCATGCCTCTTCTGACCATGCTGGGCTCCCTTGGGTGCCATGTCCCGGCCGCTTACGCAGACGCTGCAGCATATCGCGCCAGTTTGGGCAGGCCTACCGTTGCACAAAGGGAAGGGCAGAGGTGACCATGAAGAGATCTCCCCTTGCCCATCTAGCCAACATTGTCCTCCGATCACAGCCTAGACTGCGCTGGTCCCACGAGCCTGATCTTCCTCGTGGCTCAAAGTAAGCATTATACTCTTCATAAGGCTGGGGAGAGGGAAGGGAGRAAGAAACACAAACTTTCAAATGGGCACAGAGAAGGAAGAAGAAGAGGAGGAAGAAGGGCRGGATGAAGTATTTCTCTCAACCCCYTCTTCCACCTGCTAAGATGCTCCTGTTCCCCTTCTTCCACATAGAGCTCTTATTTCATTTCAGTGTAAAAGCATCTTACTTCAATTTAATGAACCGGTTAAAATTACTAACTCAACTAAAATAGTTCACATTTATGCAAAATAACAGTTTGTGCAACAACTTGCACTGAAACAAAAAACAGAAGTTCATACCAATTTGATCATTTTCGTTCAAGCTTGTGTGCTTCTGAGGATTTCATTCAGGCTTGTGTGCCTCAAGGGTTACTGACCCACAGTCCTATTTCTCCACAGATGCAGGGCAACTAAGCAAACTGTAGTAAATGCTGAACAATGTGGCAAGGACAAGCACCCTTACATTGCCAGATGTAGAAAGCAGTGAAATAAAATGTGAAGAAAAGCAAAGCTGACATAGTACTAAATTCAGCAGAGAAAAGGCAAAGAGCCAAAGGAAGAGATACTGCTTTTTCTGCGATGCTCGYACCAAGAACATTGTGACTGTCCACAAGCGCTATGTTTTCATCAGTTCTGTGAGCTGAAGGAACGTTAGCCCCRTTTATAGATTGTAAACTGAGGCAGTCAGAAATTAAGATCTGAAAWGTCTCAAAGTACCTAAAACCCGATTCTTGTTAGTACTAAGCATTGCATATTCTTTTGAGTGTCCAAAGGATACAGCTTCCAGCAGCCTTTGGTGCGGATACACGTGTAGTCCTAAGAGAACCCATAAAATGAGGAACACAATGCGAGAGCTACGACAGGAACACTTTAGCAACCACAGATGTATTTATTTCCCTATCTCCTCTTCTACATTTTCAAGTCGGGGAACAAAGTATTCCGCACACTAGGATATTCGGATCAAAGAGCTATGATGGTCACACGTCACAACTCATCACCCACCTGACAACTATAGCTATTTATGTACAAATTAGTAGTGCTGACCTGGCCACTATTAAAAGATTGATGTAAATGGCCTACCCAGCATCACTCTCCTTGGCAGAGAATCAACTTCTCCAAAGCAACATTCAACTGCCATAACAATGAGATTAGGTCTTCCCTTCTTGCATTCATAGGAACACAGGAGGGTAAGAGTTCAACAGACAMCACTCTCCTTCAGCATGCACTCTAATTCATCCCCAGAGCAGACTCGTCTAATACACTGAATAAAAGCCAATCATCCCATGGGGGTGGAAGGTAYGCAATCTAGTTCAAGATTATTACAAAGCGATATATAGATGCGTGGATGGAATTCAGATTGCATAAGCATCTCCTAATTTTGGCATTTTGTAACTTTTGAGTGCTTAACTTAGCCACTTTAATATCCTTTCACTTTGACCATCTTTGTAGTGTCTGTCTGCACGTGTACAGGTAAGGCTGCCTCAAGGATCCTGGACATGCTAGGGACCACGTCTCAATTGCCCAGGGGACTTTAAATCACGCGCATAAATCCGTGTTGCATGAATCCAGCCTCTGTGCATGTGACACAGAATCTGCTACACATGTAGAGCTTAACTGCATGATGGAAGCTGCCTCTTGAGAAACCCTTAAGCCCAGATGCAGAGACACCACCTTGCATGTACACCAGCTTACTATATTGCATGGTCATTATGTTTGCATTTTATGTATGTATTTAACAAACGTGCACATCTATGCATATATTTAAYAAGTGAAAAAGGTTGTGGGGAAGTGGCCAAACTGACTCCCAGCAACTGGCTACTCATATCTCCGTTTCCCCAAGGGAACAAATAAAAGGAAGTTCTACTTCCCTCTTCTGCAAGGGATTCATTCACAGCAGTAGCCATTTTTCTCTTAGATATGTATTTTAACTCTATCTTTAATATTCTACTYCAATATTACAGTAACGTGCTAGGGGACTTTTAAGACCAACGCAAAACAGTAAGGCAGAACATGAATACAGGAAAGATAGGATGTAAAATGTGACAGAAAGAGGAAGGGAATTCAAATTATCGGATRTGGAAACCAGAACGTCGGGTCTAGACATCAACTCAAGTCAGTGGCAAGGTACCTATAGGCAAAGGCCCCTCTCCAATGGTCTCCACATCCTTCTTACCTGCCACAAGAGTCAGCTGCCTGTGGTAAAGTTCTGCCTTCTCAAACATGAAACARAATGCACTATACATAAATGGTGTCGTCATTTGTGGCACAAAAAGCACCGAGTAGGAACGTGTTCTGGATTTTACAAACCTGAGGGTCTATTTTTAGAGTCTTTTTGCCTACTACGTCAAGCTTCTAGGAAGCCATTCAAACCTCTAAAAATGCAAATCCCCCGTGCATTACTGTATCTCCACAGATCGCCAGCCTGATTTTAGGGCTAGGAGCAAGTTCTGTATCCCGCAGTGCAAACCTAACAACCCTCTCCCACCCTCATCCTTCTCAGTGTACAAAAAGTTTTGCTTTTATCCACACAAGAGATTAGATCTCAGAATTCAAACTTGCAGAATGCAGAAAACCTGTTCAACCTCTAGAGAACTTAATCTTGTCTTTTCTCTGGCAGGCATAATTCAGGTAAATATGCCACAGTTGAGGAAAAGGTATCCAGAAGTTATTTTTATGAACTGGTAAGCAGCCATCTGTCCACAAACAATCACAGCCTGCCCCYAAGACAAGGCTCCTTTATGGCTGAACTTGTCTGGCATCACGCCCTTTGTTTGCTGACTGGTGAATTATGGCTCACGAATTCACCCCATGTTCTTTCTTCCTTCCCCGTACTGCTTGTGCCTACTGTTTTATCTGTTTGACCAAAAAGAAGAAACAACAGCAACAACAAAAAGAAATGGTTGTGCTTTGGTTTACAGCAGATCCTCATTTTCCTTATGAACTAAATATTCTTTTTTATTTATTTGTTTTGACTAACARCTATACCAGGACCTTCCCCATTAGCTTACCGAAAATCTTGCCCCAGAACTCAGGACACCACAAACCATTTTGCATATGCATCTGCCTTCCAAGTTTGAAAGTGTCAAAAGCAGTAGTCCCTGATTAAAAAAAGAAGTGCAGTCATGCACAAATTAGCTATGATGAATGTTCTTTTCCTATAACCTCAAAGAGATTTTATCTGTGTTGAGACGTGAAGTAGGCAAGTATTATGAAAGCTCTAGTAGCTGGAAAGGTATCACCAAAGGTCCTTCTTAGTGAAGCTTCCTCTCACTTTTCACTGGAATCATGTACAAGATTATCTTATGTGCTAGAAAGTGACCGTATTTCACCTCTTGCTCAGAGATAACTGCACCTAGGATGTTTAGTATACACAAGTCCAAATGCACAATGCATAAAATGTGTTATTCTCATGCAAAGAAATAAWCCACAATACCACCACCCCTTCTCCCCTCCCCCCCCCMAAAAAAAAMCCCACCAAAGCTTTTTGAACAATAGTATCATATGTCAGACCACTGTCAGACCACTGTCTGTTCTGGCCTTTGCAAGTTGTTGGAAAAGTTGACTCTCGACAGTGATAAAAACTAACTGCAAAACACATAAATCCAGTTTTGGGGCTCCTTTATGAATCTGTACAGTTCCTTGTAAAGGGATCACGTACAATGAACAAATGAATGAGATGCAAACAAGGAAACTCTACCATGCTAACTTTAGTCACTTCTCAAACATCTACAAGGCACAATATAGTTGGAAGTGGCCAGGATGAAACTCACTCACAAATTAGAAAAAAACGTGATCAAATGTGATGGCAAACACTGACATCAGTAGCAGTCAACCTGTTATATAACTTCTACTGTATCAGCTTTTAATTAATTTTGTAAACCAGTTTAGCTTCACTATTTAAAAGGTCAGCCTCCAAAATGCACACAAGCTAAAACTGAAAGACAAGATCCATCGCAGTTACATGATACTTAGGATGTACATAATACGATGCTCTGTATAAGAGGACACAAATGTAAATAGAGCCACGGATCTACGGAAAAGGTTTCTGCCACCCAGCCTCGAGAAGAAAATTCATTAGTTTGCACTGACAGTAAGCTCTTGTTCAACACATGGCACAAAAGCCAGTAGCAAACATAGCAACACTGAGACTTAAGAACACTCAGGAAGTAATCTCCAAAGTGAGGGGGGGAAATAGTTGGTTTCACTACCTTATGTTATTTGAGAAAAGCCAGGTAGGTTTGCTACAAGAACCTTTTGCTCAATTGTTGATTTAGAAATACATGAATGACTATCTTTGTCTTTTCTGGTTTTCCAAAATGTCTCCTGGACAGAAAGGGTCACAGACTCATCATTATTAATTGAAGAAAACCTGAGACAAAAGTGTTTTCTTTCAAGTATGTCCTAGACCTCCAAGCTACATAAACACCTTTATAAAAATGAGGGCAGAAAGTTGAACAGTCCTACATGAAATGTGCACATTTCCAACTTAAAGTAACAAAAATYTCTCTTCAGACTTACACTTAGAAATAATGTGTATTTTCCTACAAGAGGCCTMAAGAAAAGGCTTCAAAAGATTAACTTGATCACAAGTAATATTACCATAAAAACTTGATGTTGGATGAGGCCAAGCACAGATAATTTTTTTTCAGTTTTTTATTAAACAAGATGAGGAAAAAAAGCCCTAAAATAATCAGTAGTAAGYATGAAGAAGTGAAGAGAAAACTAAGAAATTATGACGTAACTTGATTCTTTTCCATTTAGTCTCTTAAACATGATTTGCATCCTATTTCTAAGGCAAAGGGAGAACACTATGCTCACTTATCTACGTAAGTGGGGAAGGATGGCCTCATGGTTAAGACAGAAGACTAGGAACCAGTGGGTGAGGTTCTGGGGAGTCCTGGGTCTCCTGCTCTCCTGACTTTGAGTACGGCCACTCAACAGCCTTACGCAAAAGTCTTCGCCCCTACGGAGCGGAGGTAGTATTCTGCAGAAGGGATGTGAACATATAAACTGCATCTGGAAGACAGGGTAGAGTCCGTAAAGCGTTACATAAATGTAGGCATTAGCACAGAGGTATGTCACCTCATAGTTTGCAGCGAGTTGTACAGAAAAGCACAAAGGGCCACTGAGTACAGCGGTATCTCACCAGGGAAAATCATCACTCTCCTTCCTCCCCGTCCCTGGAAGAGATGTAATCCACCATTACAGAACTGTTGTGTTCTCCGAAGACGCACCTTCCACTTTGTACCCGCTTTCCTGCTTTATTTAATGGAAAAAAAAAAAAAAATCGAGTATTTGAACTTCAGGGTTTTGCACTGACACCACGTTCCCAAGTCCCAGGAGCGCCCAGCTAGTTCAACGGCACAGCCCGCTGCGGGTAGGGCAGCCCCGCACCCAGCTCCCCGCGGCGCTTCTGCCTCTCGGGGAGGACGCCCGCTACTCCTGGGAAACTGCTGGGCTCTCCGCGGCGCGCCCTAGCTCCAGCACAGCCGAGGATTTAAAAGCATATATCCTCACAAAAAGGTTATTCTCCGACGCGCCGGACCCCCGCGGGCCTGGGTCCCGCGGGGCAGCCCGGCGCGGCGGCAAGAGGCGTTTCGGAGGGAGGAGGCGCGACCTCAGGCTACCTTTGAGGCACACGGAGCGAGCCTCGCACAGCACAGCCCGGCAGCCTGTCCTGAGCTGACACCGCCCGCCCGGCAGGCAGGCGGGCAGGCAGGCGGAGCGGGCGGCCCCACGGCCGAGCCCGCCGCCGGCCGCCTCCTCGGCGGCGCAGCCCGCAGACACGAAGTTTCGTGCCGCCGCTTCCCAGCCCAGCCCAGACACATTAATCCCCACGCTCTCCCGGCAGCCTCCCGCGGCGCCTGCCTGCCTCCCCACTCCCCCTCAGCGATTCCCAATAAACTTCCCCCTCTCTCCTCCTCCTCCTCCTCCTTCTCCACCCTCCTCCGCCGCCGCCCGCCCTGCCCTGCCGTGCCGTGCCCTCCCCCGGGCGGCGGCGGCCGCCTCGCCGCCACCTCCGCACCGGCACCCCGCAAGGCCCAACCGCCCCTCACACAGCCGCCCCCCCCCGCCTCCCGGCCCCTACCACCGAGCGCCCCGGGGTGGGGGGGGCCACGACAAGAAGGAGGGGGAAACCAACGGAGAGAGGCGGGGGGGGAGGAAAGGACGAGCGTCGCGAAGGGGGTTCCTCGCGCAGCAGCCAACCGGCGGCGGGCACGGGCGGGCGCGCRCGGCACGCCGGGAGCTGTAGTTCCCCGCCGTCGCCATTTTGTGGCGAGGGAACTACAACTTTCCCGCGAGCAAGGACAATTCTCGGGCCCTGCGCGGAGCCCCGCCGGCGAGGCCAGGTGCTGCCAGCGCGGCGGGCCCCGGTGCATGCCCGAGCCGGGGGAGGCGCGGCGGGCGCAGGGACGGAGCGGAAGGAGAGCCCTTGGCAGACGGGAGGAGAGAGGCTGCGGCGGGGCGGGGAGGGGAGGGGAGGGGGGCAGGGCAGGGCGACCGAGCGTGCTGCGCGGTGAGGGACCGTCGCCAAACTCCCCGCTCGGGTTGTGGCGCAGGGCTAGCGGCGACCTTGGCTGCCGGGTGGCCGCGCTTAAATGCCAAAAAAAAAGAGGTGGGAGGAGGGGTGGGGGGGAGAAAAGGGACGCGTGTGACGCTTGACCCGCATGAAGTGTTTAGCGAGGCCTGTTGCATGCGTTGAGCGCAGCGGGGGCCGGGCGTTGCGGCTCCTGTCCCGGTTGGGAGTTAAGGCCAGGCCCTAAGCCGTGTATGTATGTGTGTGTGTGTGCGTGCGCGTGTGCCCGTGTGTATATATATATATACACACACGCGCGCACACACACACGCAGACATATATATTAAAAAAAAAAAAAAAAAAAAAAAGAGCCAGGTCCATTTAAAGTTGCTGCCGGAGAGCTGTTCTCATTGGTTAGGGGGAGCTGGAGGAGCGGAGACACACACGGTGCGTGCAGCCCTCGCTGCCGCCGCCGCCGCTGCTGCCGCCGCTGCCGCCGCCGCCGGAGCCGCCGCCGCCGCCGCCGCTGCTGGAGTTGTCTCTGCCGCTTTCCCTGCTGCAGCGGCACAAACGTGACTTCCAACGTTTCGATTATTTATCTTCTCCTTTCGGCCCCTGTCCTTCTCCAAGATGTAACTACAGCTCTGACACTAAGGACCTGCAGATCGCTTAGGTGGCTTGAGAAAGAGAAAAGGGGATATCAAGGGCGTCGTTTTTTGTGTTTAGGGGGAAATTTTCCATTATAATGTTTCACTAAAGTGAATTTTTTTTTTTGTTTCCTTCGCATTCGTCTTTTTTTTTTTTTTTTTTTTTCCGTTCCCCATTTCTCGGATTTATTGCTAGGAGAATCACATTGTGAGGAAAGAAAGTCGGATTACAAGATACCACTACAAACAACCCCCTCCCCCCAGGATTTTTTCGGTATTTTTTTTTTTTTTAATTGTCGCGGCTTTAATTCATGAAGCAATTGTCCCCTTTTGCAATCAGAATTTGGATACCAGAATGAGCAAAGAAAGACCCAAGAGGAATATAATTCAAAAGAAATACGTAAGTGGTCATAACGTATATCATTTGACTCCCAGTTTTAGGAAATGGCAGTGAATGTCAAGTTTATAGCTAATCCTGCAGCTGTAAGGCTTTCGAAACAAATGTAATGCTGAATTTTATTTTTCTGTGGTGTGGTGGGGGAGTTTCAGAGGCCCCTTTTAACGGGGAAACCTTCTATCCAGTTTGGTTATAAAACCAGATTTGTGTAGCGATTCCTCCGGTGAATAAATGTATTGACCTCAAATGACACAATCATCATCTAGTTTTAGATGAAAGGCGGGGAGCTCGGGGGGCTGCCGCGATAATGTCACGGAACTGCATTTTCAAGCGGTTTTATGAATACTGCGCTTTCGCATGCGAAAGGAGGTAATTTTTTTTTTTTCTTTTACCATCTGCGTGTGTCTATCCCCGTCTGGTGAAGCGGCGACGGTGGCTGTTGAAAGCCCTTTAAGTTGAAACCGAGTGTCTGGTTATGGCGAGCTGGTCTCTCGCAGCACCACATCCCCTTCTCCTGCCTGCGATCGGTGGCTTCTCTGCCTTGCGATAGGAACCGAACCAGCCGGGGATCGCGTTCCTTGGGATTGACTTTAATAATGGGGAAAATGGCTCGGTACGGTTTTAACATAATTCGTTATGATGGCTCGAGAATTTTGGGCTGATCCGGTGCAGCCCGGGCTGTATTTCTGCTCTCTTTATTCAACCGCTTAACCAATCCCTCGTAATTGTCTAATCCTTTAAACATATAAATGTGGATGGATAGTTGGATTTTGCTTCGTGCTCCAGTTACGTTTTGATTGGCATAGGGGAGTTTTTCTTTACGTTTGGAAAAACTGAGGGGATTAGCCAAATATGCAGCAGAGCGAATAATGATTTTTATCTGCACGTTTAAAAAAAATAATTCGTTTCGGGGGGGGGGGGGATATAAATCCTGGCTTTTGGGTGTGTTTGATGCGAGGCTTTAAAAGTTGTAGTGTATATCGCGCCTGTCGACTGTGCCGATTTTCTTCAGCGGGGGGTGTTTCTTGGCAGGGAGGGTGACCTTCGGGACACTTTCCCTAGCGATTCTATAGATTTGGTAAAAACTGCAGTTGACTCCAGCTGACTGCCGCTATCGATCGCCCGCCCCGCTGAAACGCAGCCCGGGGCGGGGGCGGGGGGGGCTGCGCGCTATTTCGGAGCTGGGCCCCCCCCTTCCCTTCCCCCCCCCCGAAATTTCCGAATTAAAATACATCCGCATTGCAGAGGAGCGGGGAGCCCGGGGCCGGCGACTTTAAAGTATTGCATCGAACGGCGGGTGGAAAGTCTGGCGAAACACGCGAGGCGTCCACGTTTCCCAGGCAGGCAGACAAAAGCGGGGCGGGGGGAGGGAGGAAACCGCCGTGCTAATAATTAAGGGAGTGGGGGGGAGGAGGGGGGTGGTGGTGGTGGGGGATCACCCCAAACCGCTGCACCCGCGGCCGCCCGGGGGCGAACAATGCGGCGCCGCTCCCGCACCGCCGGGCAGGGGGTGAGCGCGGCTGCTGCCGGCCCCGGGGGAAGGTAGGAGGGATGGGGGCGAGCGCGGCGGGGCGGACGACGTGCCGAGTGCTCCCCGGTTGCAACTTCGCGGCGGCGGAGCTTTTTTTTATTTTTTTAACACTCCCCCCCCCCTTCTTCACCCCCCCTCCCCATTTTTATTTTTGGCGGGGGCGCGGGGGAGCAGGCGGCGGTGCCGGCGGCGGCGGTGGCAGCAACAGGTTGCCGGGGCTGTGACGGGAGCCCGCGGGCCGCCGGCCACGCCGCCGCCTGGCCAGGTTCGCCCTGCTCCCGTGACGTCACAAAGGGAAGGGCCTGCGCCCCGTGGAATCTTCGTCGCTTCGGC